>CM023481.1:50659714-51010357 GCA_013339685.2 Hyalomma asiaticum
AGCGTTCACAGCGGAGCTATTGAAAGAAGTCGTTACGCTCACGCACACCAACCACCGAAGGACCACAGCCTATCATCCCCAAACTAATGGCTTGACAGAGCGCTTAAACAGAACATTGGCCGACATGCTCTCCATGTATGTCGATATGGAGCACAAAACGTGGGATGAAATTCTGCCATACGTGACGTTTGCTTATAATACCGCTGTGCAGGAGACAACCGAGTTCACACCATTCGAGCTCGTTTATGGCCGTCGCGTTACAACACCCTTAGACGCGATGCTCCCAGTCGACTACGGAGCCACGACAAATGAGACCACTGAAGATTTCATCGAGAAGGCCGAGGCAGCTCGCCAGCTTGCTCGGAACCGCATCCGTACCCAGCAGATTACCGACGCCTGCCGTTACAACCTGCGTCGCCGGAACGTCCAGTACTCGCCAGGCGACCGCGTGTGGGTGTGGACGCCTATCCGGCGCCGTGGGCTCTCCGAGAAACTGTTGCGCCGCTACTTCGGTCCTTACGAAGTTGTACGCCGGCTCAGTGATGTGAATTACGAGGTGGTCCCTCAAAGCTCTGACCCTGGTTCGAGCCGACGTCGCCCTCGTGCTGAAGTCGTCCACGTTGTACGGATGAAGCCGTACCACGCCCGCGAGACATAAGCAACCCTCAAAGACGCTTCTGGACTGTGTACATCTATGTGTTTCTTGTTGTTCTTTTGTGTGTTATCAGCGTTGACCATATTGCTGTACCGTTACACTTGCAGCGACCGGGACGGTCGCTTTTGAGGGGGGAGAAATGACGCGAGGTAGATTGGAACGCTGTGCCAACGGCCCCTTGAAGCGAGAACGACGAAGTTCTTGGACGCGCACGTGCTCTCGGACGATCGGCCTTTGCTGAAGCCAGACGCTCGCTGCCAAGCTCGCGCTTACGAACGCTTCCTCCTGGCGGTAGCTTGGACATCGGCCGATTCCTTGCTTGTAGGCAGCTCTTGTGTGTAGTAGCTTCGTGACAATATAACACAGCTGTGCAGGAAACTACCCGTTTCACACCGTTTGAACTCGTTTACGGACGTCGTGTCACAACCCCCTTAGACGCGATGCTACCAGTCGACACCGGAACATCGAGAAGCGAGAATGCTGACGACATCGTCCAGAAGGCTGAAGAAGCTCGACAGCTCGCTGGAAACCGAATCAGTAACCAGCAAAGTGCCGATGCCCGCCGACACAACAGCGGCCGAAGAGAAATTCACTATGAACCTGATGGCTACGTCTGGGTATGGACGCCCATCCGGCAGCAAGGTCTGTCCGAGAAACTGCTGTGCAGATATTTAGGTCCCTACAGGATAACAAAGCGCCTCAGCGACGTGAACTACGAAGTCATTCCTGAAAGTTCTGCTACGAGCATGAGCCGACGGCGGCCCCGACCAGAAATTGTTCACGTAGTGCGTATCAAGCCGTACTGCGCTCGTGAAGAAGTCATCTGACCATATTTTTCCTTGCCCTCTGTTTCATTAGCAGCAGACCCGTCGTCGACCGGGACGGTCGCTTTTCATAGGGGGGAGTAATGACGCCAAGCAAAGTGCCCACCGCGGAGCAAGTTTTGAGAAGCAAGCTCCCCACTACAGGCACCGATATCGAGCAGAAGAAGACGAAGAAGAGCGCAGTTGTGCGAGCGTTCTTTTGGTGCTGGCCGCGATTAAAGAAGGCTGTTCTCTTCCGCCGATCGTGTATTGCTTATCTTCATGACAATATATATACTTTGAAATGCCACGGTTCTGACAGCGATTTATTTCGCGAAGCCAAGATGGCACCGACTAAGAAGGCACACGAGCCAATGACTGATGATGGTTTTGTACTGGTGATGAAGTCCGAATCAATGCCTACACCATTTCTCCCGTAGACGGAAGCGGCCAACCTGGCCGCGAGTTCGACAGTGGACCGAAAATGAAGGGGTTTAAGGCGGGTGACATGCACGGTTTCTGTGCCGCGGCAGCATCGGTCCATTTGTTTGACCATTTGTTTGAGGGAGTCTAGTGGCTATGGTACTCGGCTGCTGATCCGAGGGTCGCGGGATCGAATCCCGGCTGCGGCGGCTGCATTTCGATGGAGGCGAAATGTTGAGGCCCGTGTGCTGTGCGATGTCAGTGCACGTTAAAGAACCCCAGGTGGTCAAAATTTCCGGAGCCCTTCACTACGGCGTCTCTCATAATCAGTGCTGGTTTTGGGACGTTAAACCCCACATAACAACAATTGTTTGAGGGAGGTAGCTGGACATTTTCATTTCATTGCATTTTATTATACCCCTCAGGGCCAGAGGCATTACAGAGGGGGAGTGGTAAAAGCAGATACATTCAAAAAACAATAAGAAACGAAAATAAACAGAATATGTAAGTACAATAGAAACATACAGTAAGTTATAAAGAGCTTGTGTATACAATATTAGCTACGGAATTACGGAAATGATCAAAATGATTAATGTTTACAACGTCAGCGGGAAGGCCGTTCCAATCGCGAGAAGTTCGTGGTAAAAATGATTGATGAAAACATAGTATTACATGAAGCGAGTCCGACTTTGTGACGATGATCAGTGCGATGGGATACATAAGATGGTTGAGGGATGAGACGATTGCGTAGTGCAGGATGATGATACATTTTATGAAACAGGGCAATGCGGGACACTTTTCTGCGCAATGATAATGATGGAAGGGAAAGATCTGATTTCATAGAAGTTATACTGGCGGTGCGACTGTAATTAGCGTGAATGAAACGTGCGGAGTTGTTCTGTACCATCTCTAGAGCAGTAATTAAATTTATATGGGTAGGGTCCCATACCGGTGTAGCATACTCCAATTTCGAACGGATTAGTGTTTTATAGAGCAGGAGTTTCAAGGAGGAAGGAACGTGGTAAAAATTTCGTCGAAGATAGCCTAACATGCGATTTGCTTTATTAATTAAGTGCTCGATATGAGCAGTCCAGTTTAGGTTTGAAGTAATGTAAACACCGAGGTATTTATATGACGTTACTGATTCTAAATGAATGTTATCAATGTGGTATGATGATGGGCAGGAGGATTTTCTGGAAACACGCATGACTTTACATTTGTTAATATTTAGTTGCACTAACCATTCATTACACCAACCTACGATTGCGTTAAAGTCAGACTGAAGTGAGAAACAATCATTAGTATTGGTTATCTCTCTGAAAACAACACAGTCGTCCGCGAATAGGAGAATATTAGAATTTACAACGGAAGGAAGATCATTAATATAGATTAGGAATAATAAAGGGCCAAGGACTGAGCCTTGAGGAACTCCTGAATACACATCTGTAAACTCAGAGTTAAAGCCATTAAAGGAAACAAATTGTGAATGGTTTAGTAGAAAACACTCAATCCATTTCAGTAAATTACTATCAATATTAAGCGCGTTTAGTTTAAGAAGAAGCAGTTTATGACACACCTTGTCAAATGCCTTAGAGAAATCTAAAAATATGCAATCTATGATTGATGAACGGTCTAGAACTTGATGCAGGGCATGAGTAAAGGATATTAGCTGAGTTTCACATGAGTAATGTTTTCTAAAACCATGTTGTGCTGAACTGAAGAAAGAGTTGCATTCAAGAAAACTGACAAGGTTAGTAAAAATAATATGCTCAAACATTTTACAACATGTGCTGGTTAACGAAATGGGGCGATAGTTAAGAGGTGATGTTTTGCTGCCAGACTTGTGAATTGCAATAACCTTCCCAATTTTCCACTCACTTGGGAGCACGGACTGGTCAATAGACTGTTGGAAAAGTTTTGTTAAGATTAACGCAGCATAGGCTGAGGTGTTCTTCAAAAACTTGGAGTTAATATTATCACAGCCGGGAGCTGAATGAAGGCTAAGTTCACCAATGAGCTTAAGAACACCAGGTGTGCTGATTAGTATGGGCGGCATTGTTTCAAAGGTATGGCTGCGAGTTGTGGGCTTATGAGCAACAGAGATCGTTGAGAAATTCTCAGAGATTGATTGATTTGTGGGGTTTAACGTCCCAAAACCAGCTCTGATTATGAGAGACGCCGTAGTGGAGGTCTCCGGAAATTTCGACCACCTGGGGTTCTTTAACGTGCACTGACATCGCACAGCACACGGGCCTCAACATTTCGCCTCCATCGAAATGCAGCCGCCGCGGCCGGGATTCGATCCCGCGACCTTCGGATCTGCAGCCGAGTGCCATAACCACTAGACCACCGTGGCGGGGCAAATTCTCAGAGAATGTGCGGTTAAAAAACTGTGGCACAAATATCTGATGAAATGGGGTCACCAGAAGAATCGGTCAGTGTGATAACGTCATTGGTTGAGGGATTAATAGTTCGCCAGAATTTCTTAACATTTGTCGTTAACATAGAAGGCAGTACATGGGATTGAAAATGTTTTTTTGCATCTCGAAGGGCTTGAATGTACAACTCAGATGCAGTCGTGTACAGAGCCCAACGTCCACTAGTAGGTGAAAGCTTTGCGGCGCGAAAGAAACGCTTTTTTCTATTTGATAGACGCCGGATATGGCTGTTGTACCAAGGAGCATTTGAGCTGTTGGTTACATTACGGTGTGGGATATACTGTTCAGTGAGCTGGGTGATTTTATCTGAAAACATATCCCAGTTAGTTTGGACACTGCGATCGTCGAAACCACCGAGAAAAAGATCAGTGAAGGTAAAAGTTCATTGTTGATCGCCTCGAAGTCACCCCTGTTGTAGTCGCGAATGATTTTTTTTCTTTTCGTTTGTTTTCGGCTGGGCCAAATTAATGGCAAAATGCAGAAGCAAATGATCGCTAAGACCCGGAAGGTATGTTATGGGCGACATTATATCGGAAGTGTTTGTTAGTATTAAATCTAATGTATTTGCAGCGCGAGCTGTTATTCTTGTTGCTTGTGTACACATTTGCTGTAAGGAAAATATCGAGCAAACATTTAAGAAATCGCGAGCTTGGGACGAGAGTGGAAATATTAAAGGGGAATGGGAATTCCAGGTGATGTTGGGAAAATTGAAATCACCTAGCAAGAGCAACGGAGATGTAGGGAAGCGTGTACTAACAATGTTAATAGCATCTTGAAGTTCGCTGCTGAATGTAGGCGAGGGTAAGGGTGGGCGGTAGCATACTCCAATAACAACATTCCGGTGACTTAGCGTTATCACTGCCCATACCATTTCTAGATTAGTTTGAACGTGTACAGATGATGATGGGATATCGTTGGAAATAGCCAAAAGTACGCCACCGCCTCTCTGCGTGTCACGGTCACAGCGAAAAAATGAGAAGCGATGAGCGTTTAAGAATATCTCGGTGTCGCACACATGCGCGTTGAGCCAAGTTTCAGTTAACGCAATGATTTTCGCGGAGCACGTGTCGATCGCAGATGATAGAGAGTTATATTTGTTAAGACCGCTTCTGATATTAGAAAAAAGAAACGATACGGCAGCTTCAGGCACATGACCACTGCCCCCGCGCATTCCTATGGCTTGAATGTTGCAGAAGGGGCTTTAGTTCGTGCACTACGAATTGGGATGTTGATGACTGCATCACTATTTGGGTCATTAATGTAACATTTATGGTTTAAATGTAGCTTGTTGTAGCTCAGTTTATGTTTGATGGGGCCTGGTTGGCTCTTGGCAAAATCAAGTAGCCTTTTCCGAGCTGCACGTGTAGCAGGTGAAAAATCCTCTGCTACAGTGATGTTGTCTTTCTTTAGCTTTATGCGCGTCGCAAGTAATGCATCTTTTGTTTTATAGGATAGGCATTTAACTATGATGGGCCGACATTTGCCTTGGCTGAAGGCACCCAAACGATGCGCACGTTCGATGGCATCGGAGGAAAGGGGAGAAGAAAGGTGGCGGTTGACAGTGGAAGTAACTTTTTCCTCTGTCATGTGCCAGGTTTCTTCGGAATCTGGAATGCCGTAGAAAATTAGGTTGTTGCGTCGTAGTCTGTCATCGTGATCCTGCACGCCTGTTTGTAATGAGCAGATCTGTACGGAAAGTTCATCTGTCTGAGTATGGATGCTGCTAACTTCCTGGCTGACTTCTTCTAGCTTTTTATAGTTTTCCTCCAGTACCTCAAGGCGGTTATGAATAGCAGCGATTTTGGTTTCGATCGATTTCTGTCCAGATTTAATGGTTTTAACATCAGCTGCTAATTCAGTCTGCACCTTCGAACTTTCCAAAGAGCGGGTGTGAACGTCTTTAAGCATTTGGAAAATGACCTTCATCTGTTCCGCGGGATCTGAGGGTAGAGTTGCTATGTCACCGAGCGTATCCGAACGCTTGGTAGGGGGTCCGGGGTTGCTCTCAACATCACCAGCGCAAATAAGCAAAAAAGGCATGAAAAAGCACTCACAAAACACCTCACTCAACACCCGTGGACACGGGACCAGTATTAAGCAGAGGTTGTTACTTTTCTTTGCATATAAAGAAACGTTTGTACACACCTGCATTGCAAAAGGGAAGCGATTCAGTGCTTGTACAGAAGCACTGTTCCCGTGTCCACTGAGTTGGTTTGGGCTGCGCTGACTTCTTAAATGCTTGGTTAAAGATGATGCTGCTGTCGATCCGGGGGGTTGCTTGAAGACGAGTTCATCAGGAACACTCAGGGTAGGCGTGGGCGTGAAATCACGAGGCGAGAAGATCACCCCGTCAGACGCGCCGACGCGAAGGTGTTCCAGTGCCGAGGGTGACGATGGAACGTATATCACGCCGAAAGATGTGGTCGATAAGAAGGGCACGAGGAATGCCAGCAGAACCTGCATTGCAAAAGGGAAGCGATTCAGTGCTTGTACAGAAGCACTGTTCCCGTGTCCACTGAGTTGGTTTGGGCTGCGCTGGCTTCTTAAATGCTTGGTTAAAGATGATGCTGCTGTCGATCCGGGGGGTTGCTTGAAGACGAGTTCATCAGGAACACTCAGGGTAGGCGTGGGCGTGAAATCACGAGGCGAGAAGATCACCCCGTCAGACGCGCCGACGCGAAGTTGTTCCAGTGCCGAGGGTGACGATGGAACGTATATCACCCCGAAAGATGTGGCCGATAAGAAGGGCA
This sequence comes from Hyalomma asiaticum, assembly GCA_013339685.2. Lineage (NCBI taxonomy): Eukaryota > Metazoa > Arthropoda > Arachnida > Ixodida > Ixodidae > Hyalomma > Hyalomma asiaticum. The sequence continues at coordinate 50,666,784 of CM023481.1, forward strand.
CGAGGAATGCCAGCAGAACCTGCATTGCAAAAGGGAAGCGATTCAGTGCTTGTACAGAAGCACTGTTCCCGTGTCCACTCAATTTTATGCACGTTGTTGGAGGCTTGAAGAACTTCGCGTAGTGTGCTTGAAATAAATTCCTTGCCTCGGTCTCTCAGAAGTCTCGCAGGTAAATCAAAGAGAATTCGCGCAGGTATATGGCTTTTAAGAAGCTTGCGGCCTCCGAAACAGTGGCTGAAGGGAATGAGGTTCTTTCTGCGTACCGGGTCAGATGATCGACGGCAGTGATTATCCATCGGTTTCCGTCGGTACTAGTTGGGAGAGGTCCGAGAAGGTCAATTCCAACAACTGAAAAAGGTTATGCTGGACAGGGAAGTGGTTGTCGAGTTCCGACCGGGGCAGTAGTAGGCCGCTTGCGGTGTTGGCGAAGCGCACACGAGGCAGTATATTTAGCGATGCCCGTGGAAAGGCCTGGCCTGAAGAATAGGATCCGTATACGATCATGGGTCTTGTGGTAACTCAAGTGGCCCGACGTAGGGTCGCCGTGTAAAGCCTTCAGAACTCCAGCACGAAGAGAGCATGGTACAACAGGAACCCATCGATGTCCCTCCGGATGAAAAATACAGCGGTAGAGTACATCATCTTCGAACTTGAATAGTTTGAGCTGTTTTCGTAGGCTGGAATTGGGCGCCGGAATGAAACACATGGAAGGCGACCGATGATGCCATTGCAGTAAGAGTCCGGACGCTGGTGAGTAGAAAGCACTGAAAGTAGGTTTGATGGAGTAACGGGAGAAATAGTTGTAATCGATGATGTGCCCACAGCGCGGCCAATTTGACCAGGTGATGTGATGTGCTCCGTTGATGACGGCAACGGGCAGCATGAAAGAGCGTCGGCATCTTGGTGCTTCCTTCCAGTCTTATAGATGACATCGAAGTGGCAGGCTTGTGTCATGATAGAGGCGCGTAATACAAACAGTTCAGTGTTCGCCGTGCGGGGGCGAGAACGAAGAAGTGTGCGCGTGTGGTGCGTGGTGCGTGCAGTGGTTCGTGCTGCGCTGCGTTGAAGCCAGCCGATTCTCGCTGGACGTCCGGTCCAGAGAATCTACGAGCAACCGCCACAGCGTATTGCGACGCCAAAGACCTGCGTTCCTGTTGGGCACGGGTTCAGGGAGCCAGGCGAGCTGAACAACCGCTGAGGAAGACCTCAATGGCCTGTGTTCCGTGCTGGGCGTCAGGTCCAGGGAGCCAGACGAGGCGGCGCTGCTCTCGGCTACGGCGGCGACAGCCAGGCTACTGGAGCGGTCATTTCCAGCAACCGGTGCCGTCGAACCCAGTAGCTGCAGATTTGATTTAACTACCGCGGCCTACCGGCTGCCGTGGCTGCCGAAACAGGCGCTGCGGTGTAAGGGCCGCTGTTGCGGCCAACACTCCCGTGGGTGGGCCCACATCGCCAGCATTCTACCGGCCACTTCGTCGTCGCAACCGACACCTGCTGGAAGCGTCCTCGACGACACGCAGGAAATACGGCGAGACACTCTTTCGTTGTTTCTGGACGTAATAGAACCGTAGCCGTAGGACTGCGTAAATACAGTCAGTGCATGCCTGTACTTAGTATTTTTGTAATATAGTTGTGTGCGTGTGTCCTTGAAAGCGGTGGGTTCCTTGGTGAGCGGTCCTGGGCCCAAACCTGGAGCAATTCCATCACCGCTTGTAATAGGAGAATCCAACGGCCAAGGTGTCCAAAGAAGTTCTTGAGTGTCGACAACCAGCACAGACCATGACCGTCGGTCAAAACAGTGAAATGTCGACCGTGGAGGTAAGGACGAAATTTTTGTATGGACCAGACAACAGCCAAACACTCTTGTTCAGTTATTGAGTGTATGTTTTCCGCTGAAGTCAAAACGAGACTTGCATATGCGACAACCATCTCGCAATATTCGCGGTAGCGCTGCAGCAGTACGGCACCAAGTCCTTGACAACTAGCGTCGGTGGGCAGCAATGTGGGCGCCTTGTCGTCGATGTGACGAAGAACAGGTGGCTAAATGAGTGCGCGCTTGAGTTCTTCGAACGACGCTTCGCATTGCTCGTTCCAATTGAAAGAACAGGTACTAGAGAGAAGTTTTTGGAGGGGCGAGGCAAAGCTGGCAAAATTCCGGATGAAACGTCAGAAATATGACAGAGGCCAGGGAAGCTGCGCAGCTCTTTTGCGCGAAGTGGGCGGGGAAAGCTGAGCACGGCAGAAATTTTGTCCGGGTCGGGTTGGATGCTGTTTTTGCTAAAGAGATGACAGAGAACTTTGGTCGTCGCGCTAGCGAAGCGGCACTTCGTGTTTATTTGAAGTCCAGCATTGGAAAGGCACGCGAGAACTTCGTCCAAACGTTGCAGGTGGTCAGTGAAGGTCGAGGAAAAGACCACGATGTCGTCGAGGTAGCATAGACAAGTTTTCCACTTGAGGCCTCGAAGAACTGTGTCTATCATCCACTCAAACGTGGCGGGTGCATTACATAATCAAAAAGGAATAACGTTAAACTCGTAAAGACCGTCCGGAGTAGAAGAAGCGGTGTTCCCTTTGTCCACTTCGTGCATTGGAATTTTCCAATACCCGGAGCGAAGGTCCAGGCTGGAGATGTATTGCGCGCCTTGCAAAGAGTCAAGTGCGTCATCGATATGGAGAATGGGGTATACATCCTTGCGGGTGATCTTGTTGAGCCCGCGGTAATCGACACAAAATCGTACCGACCGGTCCTTCTTCTGTACCAATACAACGGGAGACGATTGATTGATTTGTGGGGTTTAACGTCCCAAAATCAGTTCTGATTATGAGAGACGCCGTAGTGGAGGGCTCCGGAAATTTCGACCACCTGGGGTTCTTTAACGTGCACTGACATCGCACAGCACACGGGCCTCAACTTTTCGCCTCCATCGAAATGCAGCCGCCGCGGCCGGGATTCGATCCGCGACCTTCGGATCAGCAGCCGAGTGCCATTACCACTAGACCACCGTGGCGGGGCCGGGAGACGACCAAGAACTCGCGGAGGGGCGTATGATATTACGTTTGAGCACGCCGGCGACGTTCTCCTCGATGAGTTTGCGTTCGGCCGGATAGACTCGGTAGGGACGGCGACGCGCAATAGTCTGGCCATCGGTGTCGACGCGATGAGACGCAATGGAGGTCTGTCGGAGTGATGAAGTGTTGGTGTAGAAGGAAGCTTGATGCTTCGTGAGCAATTTCAGCAACGCATCATGCTGCGGTTAAGTCAGGGCTTATAGCGGAAGCAAGGAGAGATGAATCCGAAAATTTGACCTGTTGAGGCCGCGCTTGCGAGGTGTCAAGAGCAACGAGAGAGACTGGTTGGGTATCTACATAACAGGTCACCGCTGATCTTTGAGGTAGGAGGATTATCTGAGTGGTCGTATTCAAGCCAATGATTGCTGCAGAGTCTTCCTGGAAGCGTACAAGGCTGGAAGCGAAGGCAATTCCACGGGAAAGACAGCGACCGTGAAGAGTGATAAACACGTCGACATTCAAAATGTTTGCAGAAGACAGTGTGATGATCTGTTCTTGACCGGGAGGAATTACCGAATCCGCAGCTGTAAAAAAATGCAATCGTTGCTCGTCGATACTCCTGCTGCAATGATCAGTCTCGGTCGTATGTAGTACAGGTTGGCAGCAGGAGATTAGAGCGGACGCTGGCGAGACGAAATCCCAACCCAAAATGAGTTCATGAGCACACGGGGATAAAACTGTGAACGTTATGTGATGACGGATACCATCAACGAATACGCACGGTGTGCATTGGGCGGATGGTCGAATGCTTACTCCATTAGCACCAATCAAGGACAATTCCATGTAAGGTGTCTTCACTTTTCGCAAACGAGAACACAGGTCGGCACGCATAACAGAAACAGAAGCACCCGTGTCTACCAAAGCCAATAACTGCGCACCTTCCACAGACAACAATAACATGTTTGACGGCGTTCAGGAGGACTTGTAACGCATTGCGGCGATGCAGTTTTTTGCTCCAAAAACTGCACCGGTTAGTTTTTTGTACAGGGAGTTGAGACACACGCCGGAGGGGAGAAGCAGATCGCCGGAGAGGTGATGGGGAGCGGCGTCTCGAGGCACGTGTGTTGGACAAGTCTACCGAAGATGGAGATCGGCGAGGGGCAGCATTATCGGTAGAACGGTTGTAAAATCGAGAAGGCGGTGGCTCGTCGCATTCATATAGGGGGATATATAGGGGGCATATAGCCATGACGTTCGTCCTTCTGGCGGCGACGGCAAAACCGGGAGAGGTGGCGTCGAAAGCCGCAGTAATAACACATGGGCCGCGAGGAACGCCATGCAGAATAATGAGGCGGTTTCGGCGCACGGGCGGATAAGGGTGCCAGGTGGCCATCAACAGCACAGGCGGAGTAAAGTTGAGACCGATGGTGCCGAAGGTCCTTCTCCGGGATTCCAGCTCCCCGCTCGGCGTCCTAAACGCACCGTCCGAGACGGCATGGGCGAGTTGGGAAGGAGCTGGCTGCCGCTGGTATGGCGGCGATAGGCTCGCGGGCAAACGTGAAGCGAATGAAGAACGGGCTCAGAGACTTCAGTTTAAAGAAATGGAAATGAAAACTTGTATTTACAGTATAGTATACAAAAAGGGAATACAGGGAGTTGACTGGTACATAAAAAATAAAGTTGAAGCTGAACAACACGTAGGGCGACCCTACTCCGGCGTAGCCGGCAGTGCGTAGCACTTTTTCCACCCGTTCAGCCTCTCCTGACTCGTACATAAAAATAAAACTGATGTTGAACTATACGTAGGGCGACCCTACTCCGGCGTAGCCGGCAGTGCGTAGCACTTTTCCACCAGTTCAGCATGCCCCGTCCCATGGCGGAGCCATCTTTATTACCACAACCGCTCCGCCTTAACGTCTCAGCCGGCGAATCATCTTAACTTCGCTCTGGCATTGGGCAGCGATTCCACCTTTTGTCCCGCCTCCACAATTGGGGCGGTCCAATTGGTGAAATCACCACCCAGTCTGTTGACGGTGAGAGGGGTATGTTTGTACAATAATAAAAAAAGCATATTCACCTGCACTAAACAAGACACACACATAAAAAGCAGACCATGCCACCCAAGGTCGAAGGGCGATGGTAAAGATATGGCGCACGTGAAACGCGTTACTTGCGCACGTGTCGCGTCTGCTCGGGCGCTGTTACCGGAAACGAGCAGGCGCCCAAAAGATTCGCCCGAAAGAGTTATTTGAAGAAAACCTTCCCATGGGGAAGTTGGACCGTCCGCGCGCGTGTGCTTCTGGTTATCTCAAACAAGCCGAGCCGTACTGGCTCTTACTCAGACCCGTTTAATCGGCACCCCGCTGGGCTTAGCCGCATGCTACCCCACGGCGAGCGAGGAAGGAACGCTTGAACCAAAACCATCCCGCGGCACGCGCGGGCCACAGCCCAGTGACCAAAAACAGGCATTTCCGACGGCGAACAACTAACGGTTCGCGAGTCTCCAGGGCCGTCACCACCGGCATGTTGCATGCCGACGCCACATGCAGCGTAGCCGCCCCAGGTCGTCGTAATGACGCCCGAGGTGCGGTTTGCTGCGTGCTCACGCACAAAGGGGCCCACCTGCGTCACCGCCGCGACCACTGTCCAAGCATCCCCACTCACAGCCCCGCAGCGGGGTGCCCGTGTCCCCAGAAGACGCGGAAGACACATATGAAGAAAGTAAAGAAAATTAACGGATACGGCCGGGGTACGACAAACGAAAAGCCGATGCCGCGAAACGCGCCCCACTGACCAACGTCGCCCGTCGCCGAGTGTTATAAAAAAAAAATAATAATAAACGCGCCTTGCTAGCGGCAGGCTTACAGGCGGTATGCTTGGAGATGGTACGGGTGACATGGCAGTAGCCTGTGCGTACGAAGCCCGTTGCGTGCAAAGCGAGGCGGTAGTATGATGGGGGCTTGGGCCGAGCGGGAGGAGGCTGCAGGCTCGTCCAATACCACCTTGAACAGACAAGGCCCCTCCAGGGAAAGCGTGACGTCACGCTAGTTGTCCCCTTGCACCCCGGATGTTCCCTTCGTTCGTTCGTTCGCGTTGAATCTGCAAAGGGCACTTAGTGAAAACTGGTGGCCGTCCTTTTTTTATCTTTTTTTACGCTGTCTTCATTAGAAAATTAGGTGAATTGAACAAGCGCACTTGTGTATATTGTTTTCAGTGGCTTCACGGCAAGTCTTTAATTACTGACGTCTGTGTCAGAAATACATTAGCAAGGAGGAAATCCTGCCCATGTCATTTCTTGCTTGGCGTTTTCATCTTTCTGTCTGCAGCCTTTTTTTTAGGGGCGAAGCTCCTTAAGGCGTAGGCTTGTCTGTCGTAGTTGTCCGTCGTAGCCACCTCGTCTAGCTCGTGAAGTGATCACTAGATGGCTTTGGTGGCGCTCGCTCCATACGGTCGGACGTCTAGCATTGGGCGCCCGTGGGAAGACCACAAATGAGGCTGTTGAGGGGGATATGGGATGGTCTGAGATTGAGGGAAAGGAAGCTCAGAGTAAAATTAGGTATGAACAGAGATTAAGGAATATGAAAGAAAGTAGATGGACAGCGAAAGTATTCAGGTATTTGTATAGGAAGAACGTTGACTCACAATGGAGGAAGAGGGAAGAGAACTAGGAGGCTTACCAGTAAGTATTCAGCCAGTAACGAAACGGATGGGACGAAAAAGAGCGTTAAGAGCATGGTCGGAGCGGCAGAGAACTCGGATTGCATAGAAGGAATGGAGATGAATCCTGCATTGAACAACTACAGAAAAGGGAAAGATGAAATCAAGAGAGAAAAATTTTGCGATAATTCAAAGGGAAGCGCTTTACTGTTTGAGGGAAGGTCCGCTTGCCTGAGAACCCCAAGTTACAGAGCGAAATTCAATAAAGAAGGGGACACATATACGTGCTGTCGAAAAGCTAGGGAAACGACAGCTCATATTTTGATTGAATGTACAGATGTCCACCCAGGTGTAGCAGTGGACACTACCCTACAGGAGGCCATGGATTTCAGGAGTAATACGGGAAAGCGGAACATGTCGGCGATAGAGATAAGTAAAAGGCGCTTAGAGTATTGGTGGCGCAAAAGTATCCAGCAAACAAATGCGCAAGGTAGTTCGGGTAAGATTGTTACATCACAGCGGAACGATAATAGATAAAATAGGTAGACGAGGAGAAAAATTAGTTGTGAAAATATGTGTGATTCGGGAAAATAAATGTTGGTAGAGGAAAAAGAAATAAAGCTCGAGTTTGGTGGCCCGGCTACCGCCCCGTTATGAAGGGGATGCTGCTAATAGCCATCCATCCATCCATAGAGATACATGGTAAAGGCTAGTGTGACGGGATATCAGTAGATGGCGCCAGCGCAGCATAGTTGACGAATTAAAATACGAGATGGCGCTGCGGCGCTCGCTCCATTCAGATGTATGGGAGCACATAGTGAGGTGAGCTATCACTAGATGGCGCGCGTGAGCTCGCCCCTCATAGTAGGCAATAGTAGGGGAATGTAGTCTTTTCTTTGTTGTGCTTTTCTTTGTGTCCAGTATTTTACCCCCGTACGGGTTTTCCTTTTTCTTTTCGATACCACGTGATTTCAGTTGCTATCGTTTGAGTGTCAGGTTGTAATGGACAAGTGATTTTTTTCCCTTGCGGTTTTTTTACCTTTTTAGACCGGGTAAGAGAGGAAACTAGTCTTTTTCTTGTTGCGCCTTTCTTTGTGTCCGGCTTTTCCCCGAGCAAGGATCTGCCTTTTTTCTTTTTGTCAAGGCCACGTGGTCGGTCTTTAGTGGCGCTGTTGTGTTTGTGAGTTGGAGAAGGTTGTAATGGGTGATAAGAGGATCGGTCGGGGGAAGTAAACTGAGGAGATTTAATAGCACCAATTTTGGGCCACTTTTATTTCTAATTTTATTTGTGCACGATGTCGTTGCACAAGGCGGGAGAACTGCCTTTGTGCATTGAGGATATATCGGGACATTTAGTTTGCGGTACGCTTGCAACCTACTGATTTATCGCACACGTGCATTTTTCGTGCGGTGTACTGGATGCATTAGTAAAATATACGTTTGAAGCCTAGGACAGTGTAGGGGTGCACCACTAATAACCGCATGAGATGTGCGTGGTAAATTTTTAGGAGGCCTAATTTTTGACGAGTGTGTGACTGTTCATCGCGCTAATCCTTGCGAAAAAACGGTGAAGTGTGAAAAGTGTGGCGTGGGAGTCAAAGTAGATGTTTGCGGGGATGATGGGGCATGCGAAGTAGAAGTGTCATGTAGCCAGAGTATGATTATGGCGAAATTCCAGCAAATGGAAGAAACTCAGACCGCCCTCTTAAAGCGAGTAGGCGAGCTGGAGGACGCTTTAGAGGCAGAACGCCAAATGAGAAAGGAGATGGGCGAAAGGCTCAGAGCAACCGAGGAGCAGCTGACAAAGGTCACTATGCAGAATAGGAAGAGTCAGGTGACTATCATGGAGAGGGAACGTCCTCGACCCCACAAGAAAAGTCGACAAAAGGAGCACAAAAGCGGCGCTCGACCTAGAGCAAAACTCTGGTGAAAGAGCGAGCGGACAAAAGACCACCCCAACCTCACCCTGAAAGTCAGTCCAAATGTCCAGAGCAGACAAAGGCAGCAGGGCAGCTGGAGAACCTAATAACAGCCGGGGACTCCAACCTGGCTCGATGCTCGCAAACGATTCAGGAGAGGCTGAAAGGAGACCGAAGAGTAGCCGTAGGGACGTTTCCAGGAAAAACGTTGGGGACAGTAATGCAACAACCAAAGGAAGAGCTGACTCGTAGAGATCAGGGACGCAGTTTGGTGGTGATAGCAGGCGGGCTGAACAACGTGTTGAACGGAAGGACCCCAGAAATAGAGAAGAGGTTAACAAAGGGAGTAGATGAGTTGAGGGAAATGTCCCCCCAAGTGCAAATTGTGGTGTGCACAATCCCCGAGGTACCCTTGAAAGACCGAAGCCTGCGCAAGGAGCAGTTGTCACCGCCAACGAAACGATTTGGCGGGTTAGTCGAGATAAAAGCTTCGAGGTTGTCGACATAAATAGAGAAATGCACAGATGGGGTGGTTTCCAAAGAGATGGAATCCACTTTGGCCGTAAACTTGGGGATGAGGTGCGCTGGCGCCTAGCAGGACGCGCCGTAGCTTTTTTAGGGGGCACACGAGCCCTCCGGTGTCCACGGTAGAAAGGGAAGAAACATCTATGAGGGACCCTTTGGAACGCAGAATTGGTAACAAAGGGAGAAGGGCAAAGGGGAAAGAGAGAAAAAAATTGCAGCGCGTTTTAAGAAGCTACATAAATAAGCAAGGTGGCAGAAAACCGACAAAATGGTTAGAAATAGAGGAACAGTTGAATAGAGAACAGATAGCGGTTTACGTCGTTACGGACACGCACCTTCGGGATTCGGAAGAGCCACGAATTACTGCAAATTATGTGTGGGAAGGGTGCAACAGGACAAAACCAGAAAGAAAAGATGGGGGAATCGGTATGCTAATTCATCGGGAAGCAAACTGGTGTAGGGTTACTTCTACATGTGAAGAGCACCTCTGGGTATCTGGAACGGTAAGCGGGAAGAAAACTATATTGGGTGTAGTTTACATGTGGACTGGAAATAACTGCAAAGACAAAAATCAGGAGTTAGTGAATTGCATAAGCAAGGATATTCAAAAATTTGATAACGGGGCCGAAATAATCCTCTTAGGAGATATGAATGCTCATGTGCATGACCTCTACGGATATACAGATTATAACGGGAAGTTGGTGGTAGAGCTCTGCGAACAACATAACTCGGTATAGTTAACATGAGTCCTAAGTGCGATGGGTACGTAACATGGGAGGTCGGAAGCAGGCAATCAACAATCGATTACTGCCTCATGACAGAAGGAATTCACAAGTTGAGACAAATGAGCATAGATGAGGAAGGGAGTGGAGCTTGGGAAGTGACCATAAACGCATAAACTTTGCAAATGGCCTATGTAGATCGTAAGGAGAGCATCGAATTTAAGTCGGGCAGCTCTTTTCATAAGTGAAAAACAAATTAGGAACGTAGTCGCAATAGTCGAGGACAGTTGAGCAGAACAAAAGGCAAAGTCTGGGATTATAATGAGCTTCGTAATCTAATAAGGACTGAAATTACGAAAGAGAAACAAAAGAGTTGCTGGAGGGGAAAGCGAAAGCGAAAACGATGGTGGAACGGGGAAATTCGGGACGCAATTGAGAATCGACGGGAAGCATCTCGAATACATATTCAGGCAAAAAAGGACTAGAGGCCACAAGACGAAGTCAAACAAAAATGGGAAACATATCTCGATAAAAATCCCTGGTGCAGAGTTTAGTTGAAGCAAAGATTAAAGGCCAAAGTGAACGTTGGATATCGGACATTCGCGAAAAGAAGGACGCATGTAGGCTTTTCTGGAACCGCCTGCAATCGCTGGGGAAGAAAACTGTAACTATGCAATGGCATATTGTGGATGAAGAAGGAAATAAATTGGAGGGGTACGACGCATTGACTTATATTCAAAACGCAACAACCGATTCCTTTAAGAAGAATGACGAGCCTCCCTTTACGACGTGTAACACTAGCAAGGAAGACCAAGTGGAAGAACTAGTTTTTGACAATTTCAATTGGAAGAAGGCGGAGGAAAAGATTCCCAAACGAACAGCCACAGGATTAGATGGGATTAGCATTACTGCAACAAATGAGCTCGGAAGAAACAGCAAAGAAGCCCTGTTAAAAGCAATTGGAAAAAGCTTGCAGCACAGGCGAATGCCGGACAGTTGGCGTCAAAGTAGGATGAAGTTCATTTATAAGGTCAAGGGAGAGAAAAATAACATTCGCTCATATAGAGCACTTACCATTACGTCAGTACTTTACAGGTTGGCGATGCAGGCAATTAAATTAAAAACGCAGATATGGACAGAGCTTAATGGCACTTTTGGCGAACGCCAAAATGAATTTCGAGTAGACAGGAGATTAGATGACAACCTTTTGCACTTACGCAGTGTATAGAAATAGCCGGAAAAGAGAACAGACTTGGCGTTCGTGTTGTTCACTGCTCTCCTTGTGTCCGTGTCCTGCACGCCTCTTCTTTTGATTATGAACAGACTTTACATTTGGCATTTTTGGATATTAAGGGTGCGTACGACAATGTAAATCAGAATATTTTATGGGACATATTGAAAGAGGCTGGTATAGGGGATGACTGCATAGAGCTCTTAAAAGAAATATACAGTGGAAATACAGTATGTGTGGAATGGAAAGCTATGCCGAGTAATGGTAGAATGGAGGCCATCGATATAGGTAAAGGGTTGAGGCAGGGATGCCCGTTGTCCCCACTATTATTCATGCTTTACATGAGGAGAATGGAGAAAGCATTGGAGACGAGCAATATTGGTTTTAAGCTGTCGCATAGACAAGCAGTTATAGTGGTAGAACAAAAGCTGCCCGGGTTGTTTTATGCAGACGATATTGTGCTATTCGCAGACAGTCGAACAAATTTGGAGGGTCTGGTTAATATATGTGGTCGGGAAAGTGAACATTTAGGGCTAAAATTTAGTGTGACAAAGTACGGCTGGATGATATTCAATCACAGCACGATCACACCATATCAATACAGGGCGAGGAGATGCCCAGAGTACGAGAGTACAAATACCTCGGGATATGGATAAATGATGGGAATAGATACGTAGAAGTACAAGAAAAAGCTATGATAGTTAAAGGAAAGAGGAACTCCGCAATAATGAAGCATAGTGCGCTTTGGGGTTACAACAGGTACGAGGTAATTCGAGGTATGTAAAAGGTGTAATGGTGCCAGCACTTACATTCGGAAACTCAGTGGTGTGCATGAGGTCGGAGGTACTTTTTTTGTTTTTGTGGGGTTTAACGTCCCAAAACCAGTTCTGATTATGAGAGACGCCGTAGTGGAGGGCTCCGGAAATTTCGACCACCTGGGGTTCTTTAACGTGCGCTGACATCGCACAGCACACGGGCCTCAACATTTCGCCTGCATCGAAATGCAGCCGCCGCGGCCGGGATTCGATCCCGCGACCCTCGTATCAGCAGCCGAGCACCTTAGCCACTAGACCACCGTGGCGGGGCGAGATCGGAGGTACAATCGGGGCTGGACGTGAATCAGAGGACGGTCGGACGTCTCGCGTTGGGCGCCCATGGGAAGACCACAAATGAGGCTGTTAAGGGGGATATGGGATGGTCTGACATTGAGGGAAGGGAAGCTCAGCGTAAAATTGGTTACGAACAGAAATTAAGGAAAGGGGGGACCCGGGTCCTAGAAAGGTAAAAAATGGTCAAAAAATCGATTTTGAGAAAACCGCATTTTTCGAATATCTGCACCTCTAAGCAGCTCTGCTGAAATTGTCAACGAGAAATTCGATCGAAAAAGGGGTTAAAATTGGTTTTCAAATCACCGTGGGACTCGCGAAACACCGCGCAACCGAGAAAATTTGTTCTAACTTCGCGTGCGCGCTGACAGCGAGGCAGCCGGCCGATCACCGCCATCTTGGGCTTGTTTTGAAGCTGGTTTCTTTGTGCGTATTTTACAGCCATTGAAAATGGCGTCGGTCGAGTAGAACGGTTGTCCTCGCCCGTTTTCCCAGGCCCCCTTCTGGACAGCTGAATGGCTAGAGAGCACGCGCGCCAGTCGAGCCCCCCGTGTCGCGCTTCCCATTGGCTCGCGCCGCCACGGTTGCCCGTATTTTTTTTTTGCCTGCTTTTGCTTCGTCCGCCGCCGGCGCCTGTCGCGTGCGTGTTGAAGCGTTATCGTCTGCTACTCGCTCGTGCTCCCGCCGACCGAAGTGCTTCTTTGCGTGTTGTTTGTTCCGGCATGCCTGGAGACGCTCGCCTAAAGAAAAAGACTCGTCAGGCTTACGGCAAGAAGCGGAAACGACCTTGGAACGCGCGTCCGAAGAAAGCGGCGGATGCCGACGTGCTGCCGAGATCGCCTGATAAGACCGAATCGGTGCATTCCGACAACGGCGAGCTACCCCAACTGCCTGTTTTTGAGGATGCGGTGCACTCGGCTGGGACTAGCTGTGGTGCCTTATCTGATCGGCAGACCATCGGAGTATCAGCCGGTACTTCCAGCATTCAAGGCCGCATCGACACAACGTTTTATTCAGCGGACGAGTTCGCCGAGCGCGCCGAAAATGCGGCAAACTTGAAAGAGACCATGACATCGCAGTGCGCGACGGAACGAAAGTTCAATTTACTGAACGTGCAGCTAGAGGATGACTGCAAAGAAAACGGCACGCAGTTTCTGATCGTTAACGCAGCCGTTATAGACTCTTTATTTGGGCTTCTCCCCTGCCCCGAGTCCGGCTCAAAAAGTGTGACTTTTTCCACGGGAAAGAAAGACTACGGCCTGTGTTCCAAACTCGTGCTTGCATGTAGCAGCTGTGACTTTCGTGAAGAACGTTTTTCGTCAGCGAGGGTAGCCGACAAAACCGATGCGAAAATCACGCCGTTCGAAGTAAATCTACGCGCGATGAAGGCGATGCACGGCATTGGCAAAGGAGCAACGGCCCTGTCGGACTTCTTTGCCGCGATGAACATTTCCCATCGCGGCCTCCATCATAAGACGTACCAAAGCCATATGAAGATCATGCGCAATGTTTGCAGTGCGACTGCTGCCGAATGTGAAGCCGCGAGTGTTGCTCGCGTGAAACAGCTGTACGCGGAGTTCGGCAGCCCACCAGGTAACGTCGACGTTATCTATGACGGCACATGGCTCACCCGTGGACACAGTTCACATATCTGTGTTGGGTGCATAATTGAAATGTACAGTGGTCTAGTAATAGACCACATTGTGCTTTCTAACTTTTGCCTGGGCTGTGCCAATGGACCCAAAGAACACGAAGGACATGCAGCTTGGCTCACCAAGCACGCCCCTCTGTGCCAAAAAAAAATGTCAAATGCAAGGCTGGCCAGATGGAGGTCGAAGCAGCCCTGCGATTGTTTCAGCGATCACTGGAGAAACATAAACTTCGCTACACTACAATGCTGTCAGATGGTGACAGCCGGACGTTCCATGCCCTCACGGAAAATGAAGTTTACGGCTACATCAAAGTAGAAAAAAAGACTGCATTAATCATGTGCACAAAAGGATGGGGGCTGCGTTACGTACGGTCGTTGAAAAGAAAAAAAGCTCAAGGGGAGCCACTTGGTGGCAAAGGCAGGCTCACTCAAGATAGAACGAAAAAAAATCACCAACTACTATGGTTATGCCTTGAGAAGCCATAAGAATGACGTGCCAGGCATGCAAAAGGCTGTGCTGGCAACGCTACGGCACATGCCCTCTACAAATGAAGCTCCTAAACATGACCTCTGCCCTGAAGGCACCGAGTCATGGTGTAAATTTAACAGGGCCATAGCAAATAATGAGCAGCCTCCATCACATAAAGACAGCTTGCCTGATTTTGTGTGCGAGGCACTGGAGCCCGTGTTTAGGCTACTAAGTGATGAAACCTTGTTGCAAAGATGCAGTGATGGGATCACTCAAAATCCCAGTGAAAGCCTGCACTTGGTGATTTGGCAGCAAGTGCCCAAAACCACTCATGCATCGTTGCACAGTGTCGAGAGAGCAGTGGTCGAAGCAATCAGCCGCTTCAATCAAGGTACACTGAAAAGTAATGCTCAAATATCGGAAAAATCGGGCTACAGCGCAGGAAGCCTTTTAATCTGCCGCAGCCTTGAAAAAGATACAAGCAGGCTGCAAAAATCTCTACGATAACATGTGGACAGCAGTTCTAGAAATGAAACGCTCGGAAAGCGACACAAGCCTACAAGGGACTCTGCGTACAGCCCTGGTCTGCTGTAGAAGTGTAAGAATTTCTCGCAAAAAGTTGTGTTTTGAACTTGCACTTAGTGCCTATGATGAAATGCCACTTTATTATATACAATCCGTGTGTTCGTTTATCTTGTGGGGCACCGGAACAGCCACAAAGTAATAAAAGTGGTTTCTCATGCTGCTGAATGGCCAGTACACTGTTTTAAAACAAGCTGGGGTGAAGTATTTTGGGCAGATGCATTAATACATTTGGTATGACCATGATCACATATTGTGGAGCTACAAAATGGTGTCATTATTATTGCTGTGGCTTCATTTTAGGAAGAGTTACAGTTGTAGGAAACTTCAAATGCGTTTTTCTCAGTTCGACGTTTTTGCACACCGCACTCACCCTTACAGGGTCTTTTTTATGTTATTTTTGAGTGAGAATGACAAAGTTGGTATCATTTTGTTCATATTGAAATTGTCTAGGGGGTGATGCTATTTTTGTTGCTCTGGCATCATTGTGTGAATTTTAATTAAGGATATTAGTGAGTGGAAGTTATAGCAAGATATTGAATGTGAGTGTTATTGTCTTTATTTGTCTAGATTATGCCTTCAAATTAACAAAAATAGCATCAACCCCTACAGCAAGCCTTTAGCAAAAAGAATATGCATTTTTAATTTGGATTTCATTATGCGAAATTGATAAAAAGTCCCGTAAGAAATATGCAATTAATTAAATTACAGATATCAATAACTTTGCAACCACTGAAGCTCTTAAAAAACGAATTACATATTTGAAATCAGCATTAAAAACTATGTCATAATGTGAAGTTTGGTAAAAATTGAGCCAAAAATAAAAAAAAAAAAATTTAGGACCCACGAAAGGGCCCACGAAATAAAGTAGATGGGCAGCGAAAGTATTCAGGTATTTGTATAGGAAGAACGTTGACTCACAATGGACGAAGAGAACTAGGAGGCTTACGAGTAAGTATACAGCCAGTAACGAAACGGATGGGACGAAAAAGAGCGTTAAGAGCATGGTGAGAGCGGGGGAGAACTCGGATTGGATAGCAGGAATGGAGATGAATCCTGCATTGAACAACTACAGAAAAGGGAAAGACGAAATCAAGAGAGAAAAATTTTACGATAATTCAAAGGGAAGCGTGTTACTGTTTCAGGCAAGGTCCGGTTGCCTGAGAACCCGAAGTTACAGAGCGAAATTCAATAAAGAAGGGGAGACATGTACGTGCAGTGGAAAAGCTAGGGAAATGACAGATCATATTTTGATTGAGTGTACAGATGTCCACCCAGGTGTAACTGTGGACACTACCCTACAGGAGGCCATGGGTTTCAGGGGTAACACGGGAAAGCTGAACATGTCGGCGATAGAGATAAGTAAAAGGCGCTTAGGGTGTTGCTGGCCCAAAAGTATGGAGCAAGCAAAAGCGCAAAGTAGTTCGGATGAGATTGTTACATCACAGCGGAACGATAATAGATAAAATAGGTAGACGAGGAGAAAAATTAGTTGTGAAAATATGTGTGCTTCGGGAAAAGAAATGTTTGTAGAGGAAAAAGAAATAAAGCTAGAGCTTGGTGGCCCGGCTACCGCCCCGTTATAAAGGGGGACGCTGCTAATATCCATCCATCATCCATCTCATTGGATGAAGGGGATCGTTCGAGATGTTTCGATGCAGTGCGATGGGAGAACGCTCGGGGTGAGAGCTATAAAATGCGCTCGCTCTTGAATGATCTCAGAATGATCACGAGATGGCGCTGCGGTGCTGCTTAGCTAGTACGTGAATTGATGAATAGATGGCGCTGCGGCGCTCGCTGCTTCGTTGTCGCGTCGTAGCCACGCTCGCGCTCGTCCGTGGCCCCCGGCGCGCTAGCTCTCTCACTCTTCTATCTGCTGTCTTTTGAGAGAGAGAGACACAGAGAGAGCAGAGAGCGAAAGGCGCGCGTTGACTATGGAAACGCTTTTTCTTTGATGAACACTCTACCCGCTCGCAAAGAAGGAGAACGCGCCCTCAACCGCGAGAGAAAACGTTGACGCAGGCAGCGTCTTCTAGCGAGTTTCTTGATATAAAAAGTACCGACTGCTCGCGCTGGAGAACCGTTCACCGGCCACCCATATATATATATATATATATATATATATATAGGCACTGGATCTTGACTTGCAATGAAGTGCCGGTGGGAGATTTCACTTGTGCGTAGTTGAACCATAAGAATTCGTAGCGTGCGCGTTAATTAAATTAATCCGTAACTCGGCACGATCTATGATGAACATCCGGAGCTTCGCCCACTCATCATCATTCACTCCTTGGATATGCTGTGAATTTTTTCTAAGTTAGATCTCGCATCGGCCTACTACCAGGTTTTGGTCGATCCTGAAAGCCGTGACTTGACCGCTTTCATAACTCACGATGGCCTTTTCCGCTTCAAACGCGTCTGCTTCGGGCTGGCATTGGCCCCCGCTGCATTGCAGCAAATGATGTCGAATATCCTTCAAGGATGCTCTGGTGTTTTCTTCTATATCGACGACATCATTGCTTTTGGGAAGAGCGAGCAGGAACACTTGACCAACCTGATCGCTGTACTGCGGGGCATTAAGGAAGCAGGGCTTAAAGGGACTGACAACCGATTTTTAAGGACCCTTCTTTTTATGGCGCAATGGAAAGCTCGCCCCCTGTACTGCTTTCACCTGCAGCGGTTACTTCCAAAAGCGCGTGGATATTTCGCACGCAGAATTTTTCAATCTGAGAAGCCTCTAAAAAAGGCAGAGTGCGCACTCTAGCAACGTCGAAAAGTGATCGCGATGCCGATAATCCGCCTCGCTTTCGGACGTCGTTCTGCTTTCGCAGGAGTGAACGTAGCTGTGATTAACCACCCACACTTTGACCTGTTCGACTACTTTTTGAAACAAAAAGACGGTGCGACGTGCTGGCATTGCTTGCCAGGCCGATCTTGTATTTGTTAGGCGTTCTTTCGTATGTATGCGCCTACTTCATGAATGGCCGGGCTCTGGCGCCGTCACTCTCGCCATAGCCGAGCCAAGCGAGGCCAGCTAGTGCTGAAACCGCGTTTTCGCACGTGACGACAGAAGCGTGCAGTAGCAACGCGCGCTACAAACGAAGGGCTATCTGCACATTATAAGTGACAAAAAGCTTATAATATCAAGTTTCATGCCGTCCTATACTAATAAACAGATAAAATATTGCGTAAATTTGTAGAAGGTCACGTGACCGCACTCTAACTCTAGTTCGTATGTTTGCCGCTTGAGTTACCAGACGTCAGTTTTCGCGAGTTTGCATGAAGAAAAAAAAACATAAAGCCGTGTTTATTGAAAAAAGTGGCGTCGTTTGAGCCAATGCAACACACAACCTTTCCGCCAGTGGGTTCATCTCAATTCAAGTTTTGGGTGGTTGTCTGTCCCTTTAAGCTGAATGACAAGTGCGTATTTGGCGTACAAGAACTTTCCTTCTTGGGACAGAGGATCACACCGCAAGGCATCTCTCCTTTGCCAGAGAAAATTGCTTCCATTATGAATACTCCAGCGCCCACAGATAGTACTATTCTGCGCTCTTTCCTCGGACTGATCGAGTATTACGCCAAGTTCGTTCCCATGCTTGCTGACGTGGTAGAACCAATGCGAGCTCTTCTCCGGAAGAACCAGCCATTCGTTTTGAATGATGCTGTAGATGCCAGTTTCGCCAAGGTGAAGTTTCTGCTCTCTTCCGGCAAAGTTGATGCGTCCCTTCTAGTTGTAGTTTCCACTGACGCGTCTGACTGCGGACTGGGTGCTGTTCTCCAGCAGGTGGATGGCCACAGGCTGCGAACTGTTGCCTTTGCTTCACGCACTTTCACCAGCAGAGAAGAAATACGGAGTAGGAGAGCGTGAAGCGCTGGCGTGTGTCTGGGCCTGTGAGCATTGGCGCACGTACTTGTGGGGACAGCATTTCACGTTGCGCACGGACCACCAAGCTTTGGTTTCGCTACTCTCTTCTCAAGGCACTGGGCGTCGCCCCCTTCGCATTGCACGCTGGTCTGATCGGCTGCTTCGCTACAATTACACTGTAGAGTATCGGAAGGGGTCTGAAAACCACGTGGCCGATGCCCTTTCCCGCTTCCAGTTACCTCTCCGCAGGAAAATGTCTCATTTGATGAGGTAGTGTCCTGTGTTGAGCTGCCGTGCCTCTCTAAAGAGCAGCTTCAACAGGCCCTTCGTAAAGACTGCACGTCAGCAAAAGTCAAGACCTATGTCGCCACATCTTGGCCTGCACATAAGAAACTTTCGAGCGAACTTCAGCCTTTCTTCTTGGTACGTGAAGGACTGTCCGTCGTTGACAACCTGCTCCTGCGCGGTGAACGAATCGTCGTTCCCTTGTCTCTCACACCGCAGGTAATCGCTGCTGCCCATGAGGCTCACCCTGGTATAGTTCGAACAAAGGCTCGGCTACGAGAGCGGTTCATGGTGGCCAGGCATGGACAGGCAAGTGGAGCTTTCCATCCAGAACTGCAGCATCTGCCAGATGGCTGACAAAAGTGCGAAGACTGCTGCTACTCACTTGCAGGCAGTACCCCTGCCAGAACACCATGGCAGAAGCATGCGGTTGGCATCGTCGGCCCTATGGAGAGAACACCACATGACTGCAGATACGCCATTACGCTCATCGACTATGTTTCTAAATTGCCAGAGGTTCAATTCTGCAGTGAAGTATCATCCCGCACCGTCATAAACTTTTTGCTTTCTGTGTTCTCCCGTGAAGGCTATCCGGAAGTGGTAGTCTGTGATAACGGGCCCCAGTTCTCATCTGTGGAGTTCATGGAGTTCCAAAGATCGCGCCATCCGCATTGCGCACTCTTCTGTTTACTACCCGCAAGCGAACGGACTTGTCGAGCGGTTTAACCGTGTTTTCAAGAATTTTGTGCAGGTCGCCATGCTGGAAAAGCGCCCGCTTCGCCAAGCAGTAATCGAATATTTAGGCATATATCGATACACGCCACATGCCACTACGGGAGTTGCACCGTCTGTTCTCCTGCACGGACGGCGACCGAGAACACGCCTTGACGTTGTGGGTCACCCTTCACCAGTTTTCTTCAGCGATCCTGTTTCCGAACTTCATCGTCTTCGCCAACGAGTTAAGAGCAGGCAAGACTACAGCAAAGCGTACACATACCGTCGCAGGGCCGCGAAGAAAACAGTGTCTGTCGGTGATTACGTTAGAATGAAGAAACCTGGAATATCTGTTAAGGGAGACCTCACTTTCAGCCAACCGCGGAAGGTAGTCCGCCAGCAAGGCCCATCATCGTTTCGGCTTGATGATGGACGAACCTGGAACGCGTCGAAGCTATCCAGGGTACCTGCAGCTTCAGCCACAAGGAATCTGCAGCATAATTCTGTGTCTGAACCCGCGACTCCGTCGTCGGCATCTCAGCAATCCAACGACTACGCCTCAGCAACTCGACCCGAAGCCTCGCCAGCTACGCCCACGTTACGAGCTCCAGCACCAGCTGTGTCGGAGGACCCCGTGTTTCAACGTCGGGTCCAACCACCGAGGAACAGAAGGCCTCCAGATCGATAATAGGTGCTATGTGGTGCGATCGAGTGCTAGGTGTAGACGGGTGCAGTGCCAGAAAACTTGGAGTGCTGCATGAACTGTGTGCAGACGGTTGCGTGTCTCTGCGAGCGTTTATTTATTTTTGGTGTTGTTGTATTGCTTGTTCTAGGCCTTCTTCTTGTTCCATACAGTAAAGAGCACATGCCATGTATGGTTGCAGATATATGTAAAATTTTGTAAACACTGGTATATCAATACTAATCTACTTTTACTGACCTTGTTCTCGTAAGGAGGGGAATATGTAATATATAAGTTTCAGTTTCTGTTGACCTTATATGCTGCCAGTGGCGCCACTGTTGTATATATATACATGCCTCTGAATAAAGGGGGGTCTTGTTCCGTTGCGGCTGTGACTGTGTTTGTGGTTCTTCTGCTGCTTCCGCCGAAACACAACAGCCACATGGGTCATACTGGAATGAGGATATTTACTCGATACCTTGCCTATAAACTCAGCCACTGGACAAAAGTGACAGGTATGTGGCATAAATTTCATTAAGCTCTGTTTTCCTCAATTTCATGTGTTATATCTGGAGGCAGTTTCTCACATGTTACCTAGAAGTATGGCACTTGAAGGAGGGCAGGTCCCCCAAATTTACCCCATAAACATGCCTGTTCACAAGGCTGTTAACAGAAATTTTTGAAGACGTGCCTCGCACATTACCTCATCCGTCAAGTTGGTTGTGCTGACATCGTGCAGTATTGGCATACTCTTTTACTAGAGAAGCAACATGGAAGCCCTTCAGGATGATTTTTAGAGAGACTGTCATCACAGAAGCTAAATAGAAGCCCTTTCTTCTGCTTTGTGGCTTTTCCGCACATTGAATGTCAACCGATGTACTTCAGAGCTGTACAGAAATACCCAATAAAGTGGATGTTGGAACGACCACCACCGTAGCACAGTTGGGAGAGCATCGGACGTGTTCTACAAGGGTTGTGGGTTCGGTCACCACTGATGGCTGGTGTTTTTTTGTCCACTTTATTCCCTTTTTATTTATGTCACAACTGCTACACTGCAGATAAAAGCTACAAATAGCTTCCCCAATGCCTTCCTTGGCCACATAGTTAGCTTCATTATGTTTTGTCTAACAATAAAAACGAGCCCTTGTCCTTTCCCCTTTTGTTAACCCATAGTCAAACATTTTCTCTTGTTAGCAAGTGGCTGCAATGTGGCAGTGAAGCCATATTTGCAGTGGAAATGGGCATGCACAAATTAGAGAAGGATGCTGTGAAGACATGGATGAGCACAATCATTAACTGACTTTATTCGGTGGATGTGTGCTCCAAATGTTCAAGGCCCGATGATTTTGGGCAAAAGCTGTGATCAGACTGCCCGTGAACTGATAGAAGCTTTTTTATTTTGTTTCCCATTATGAGGGGATGGTTGTGTGACACGTCAATTTCTTTATTGCATAGTGAAATGAGGCTCTTGTGCAGCTTGTGATCTGCTTACCATGACAATGTGATTAGCATTATTTGAACATAAGCGAGTGCGTGTATGTATTGACAGCGACAAAAAATCAAGTCAGTTGAAAGTAACACTCGCTTATGTCCTTACTGCATCTCTGTCTATTTTGGAAATACCTGTTTTTGATGGAAGTATAAACAACTTGCCCAGCTGAACATTTTATTGAAACCATATTTCTGCAGTAATCAAAGATTTTTATAGGTTTAAAGGTTGCCCCTATTTTTAATGATCTTTGCTTGAGCAGGTTTGACAGCAGCTTAACGGAGGCCTTACGTGAGCACGTCATTAGGGTGTGTCGTTATGCTGATGATTACTTGATTTCTTGCAGTAAGGATGATTTTGAATCTGTCGTCACCCATGTAAGCGAACGATTCAAAGTTAATGGAGATGGCATAAGATTTACAAAAGAACAGTCTCAGGGAAACATAATACAATTTCTAGATTTCTCTGACATTTGAGAAAGACAATGTGTGCTCCCCTACAGTTTCTAAGCTGTTGTTGAACTTTCACTCCAAGCGTTCGAAAGTAGTAAAAAACAGAATAGCCATGTCATGTCCAAGGTCATCGTTAACAAAATCATGTGTGCACCAATTGAACAAAAGCTTTAATGCGCAGGTCAAGCATCTTTTAGAAGCTGGTTGCCCTAGCTTAGCTGTAGCCACTGTAGCTGAACGCCTAAAGAAGTTGGTTTTGACCGGAACGCGTGCCATAGCAGAAAGTAGTAATAGCAGCAAAAGAGTCATGAGTATTCCATATATCCACGCAGTTTTGCACAGGCTTAAGACAGTGGAAGCAGATTTGGGGTTAACATTGTGTTTATGGCTCCCTATAAGTTAGGCAAGATTTGTGCTGCCATGCACAGAAAAAATTAGTTGCTGCAAGGAAAAGAAGCACAGATATTTGTCAGGTTAAGCACTCTGCCAACAATAATTTTATTGTCACATGGGTGTGGTTTATAAGATTCCTTTTAGCAGCGGACGGTTCTATGTAGGGCGAACAGCGCATTGTATTAATCAGAGCTTAATTGAACATAAAGGTCGCTATTCGGTGGAACGCTGTCTAATCTGTCGTTGCATTACCAGGACTGTAATTGCACGCCCAAGTTAGACGAATGCACGATTCTGTACAGACATAAGGAGGAAGAAACGTACTTAATGCTTAAGGCCTGGCATATTAGTATAAGTGTAAATGTGTGCGTGAGTTAACTATCAATTAGCTTAAACAGAGAAGTGATAAAGGGCTTAGCAGTTGTTTCTCGTGTAGACCGGCACCTGTAACCATTTGATAGTAGGTGGTACCATTCCTGAGCATGAACAGATATTTGTTTGTCTTCTTTCTTTTTCGCTTTTGTGCTCTGCTTCAATTGATAGTCAGCGTTCGTGTTGTCGACTTCCCTCCCCTCATCCCTTATGTCTGTGTTTTGCACACCTGTTCTTTTCATTATGGATCCTTACCAACTCGCTCAGCTTTGTGTCCTTTGGAGCCATATTTACTGATGTAAGCTTCACAAAGAAAACCAGATATATGTTGTGAAGCTGGGGCCTGTACTTCACGTGCATGTTTTGCAAGCAGCAGTACATAGCTGGAAGTAATCGCTCACTTCATTTAGAGACAAAGGAACTGAAGATTTCTATCTCGTCTGTATAAAGCAGAAATATAATTCTCTGCAGTTTGCAATGACAGATTGTGCGTGCTATCTAAATTAGACACCGTCAGCTATACGAAAGTAGGCATGCCCAGTTCAAACGCACAAGTATTGAAATTGGAAGCGCTGTTGGGAACTTCTCAAAGCGCACGAGGCACTTTTGTTGGAGATGCTTCTCACTTTGGCTAACTATGTACTTCGCTCGGGGGCGACAAAAGGAAAGTTCTCGATCTTCTGCCGTATGAGAGATTTCACTCGTTTCACAAGACAAGCGCACAGCTGCCAATTCGTCACCTATACGAGGCACACAAAGAAGCGACAGTGTGCACTTCTTAGAACGAACAAAACAACCAAGAACCTAACCAAAATGTTTCGATTATGACTGTTTACCAGATCGCTCAGAACAGCATGTTTCTTTAGTTTAGAGTGATCCTGTTAGGACTAGTACAGCTAATTTTGCCATTGTAGTTTAGGAAGGAAGCAAAGAAAAGGGAAATAAAAAAATAATCCACGAATATCCGCGGAGTGAATGATGATGAGTGGGCGAAGCTCCGGAGGTTCGTCGTAGATTGTGCCGAGTTGCGGATTAACGCGCACGCTACGAATCCTTGTGGTTCAACTACGCACAAGTGAAATCTCCCACCGGCACTTCATTGCAAATCAAGAGCCAGTGCATATATATATATATATATATATATATATATATATATATATATATATACTATCAGACAGTCACAGTGACAAACATAGGATCTATTCTGACGTTTCGGCTGGAGGCCAGCCTTTTTCAAAGATGAAAGTTTTTCAGGGGCGCATGGTGTTTAAGTACACTTCACGAACATGCATACTGGGGGGTGGAAAGGGGAGAGCTCAAAAAAAGGGGGGTTTGGGATACAGATGTGTGTCCAAGAAGCAAAGGCCAGTGCTAGCTGAGGTCTGCGTCCGCACGGCGCCTCCATAATAAAGAACGGGTGGTGGTGGTGGCACGAACATTTATTGAATCACTAAGAATTCAGTGGAGGTATGCAGGAACCGCACCTTAAGGGGACGGTCCTTACAAACACTAGGTGGGGATCCCTAGTACAGGACCCCATTGGCATCGGCCGCCGCTTGGGCTCGTCCCACCAAGGCCTTTTGGGCCTGAAGGTCAGTACAGCCAAGCAGGGCTGCCTCCCAGTCCTCCCTGGTTGGTTTGGGGATAGGGGGTACAGCGGGATTAGAGGGGCAGGCCCACACCATGTGGTAGATGTCCGAAGACTTCTCCCCACAGTGCGAGCAACTGCCGGAAAAGGCGGGATCGAAGTATTTAAGAGCTGCCGGGCACAGCAAAGTGTTTGTGTAGAGTCGGAGTAGAAGCCGCTCCTCCGCTTTACTTAAGCCTTTGCACGGGCGTGGATAAAGGCTGTGATCAGATTGGTAGTGGTGAACAATTTCGCGGAAAGAATATATCAGATTGAATTCGAGGTCGTCCTGATTGGGGGGTGGGCCGAGGTCGTCTGGTAGCAGATTGTACGCCCTCGTTTGAAGACACTCGCGCTGCCATCACCTGAGTCCATGGTGCTGCAACTCCCGCAGTGCAGCGCGGAACCGCTGAAGCCAAATGTCGTTGTTGTGTGGGGAGTACAAAGAGGCGGGAGGGGGTTGGGGGGGACGGGGGGAAGAACAGGTTGCTCTGTGCGTGGTCGGTACCAGTATAGTTCAAAGGATGGTCCCCGCGTCGTGTTTCACGGAAAATGGAGGATAGAAAAAGAAACGTAGGGCATACGCGAACAACCTTGAAGGGTTTGGTTCGTTAAAGACATGTACACACAGGTACACACAAAAAAGAGAGAAAAAATAAAAAAAGAATAAAAGAAGAGAAAGCATCACACAGAAAGGGGAGTCGTTTAGTTTAACGAGTCATACTCCGCGGAACCCGTTCTCTAGCGAAAGTGCGCGATGGGGACACGGGGACACAGTACATATCTGCACCTTGCGCGCGCAGCGCGATCTGAGTGAAACATACCAGATAAAAATGAGAGAAAGACAACAAGAAACATGGTAGGGTAATAAATATCCTAAGATAATACGTGAAAATAAATGAAATCAGAGCAAACAAGAAATTAACAATGGGAATAAAATAAAACAGGTGGACATGGACAATCAGTTCCGCATCCCAACAGGAGACACTGCCCGAGTGAGCGCCGAGGGTACACAAGACATATTTGCACCTTGTGCGCGTGCAGTGTGAAATGAGCAAGACATGTCAGACAACAATAAGAGAAAGACAGCAATAAACATGATGGGGAACCAAATATCGTAAGGTAACAAACGAAAGTAAATGCAATTAGAAAGAATAAGGACACACACAAAAATTAACATTGCGTACAGAATGAAATCGACCATCATTTCTGCATCTCAACAGCAGCGCCATGAATGAGCACCAGAAAGAAAAAAAAAGAGAGAGAGAAAGCAAAGAAGAGGAAAAATAAAAGTTCCGGGGGTTCATAGTGCACATAGATTTGCATGTGGAGCCTTAAAGAAACAATAATGATAAATAAAGAATATCCGTTATTAAGACACTTAGTCGCTTGCGTCGATCGTTAATTGGTTTAGTAGCCTACCAGGGCAAGCAAGATAGTCGGCCTGTACTTTCGTTGATGCGACCAGACACAGTGTTGAATTTGTGAATAAGGAAAGATTCGCGAACCTCCCGGTCATAATGCGTTTTGAAATCAGATTGGGGCACCATAGCTGTGAATGTATGGAAGGGATGACTAAGATCATTTACGTGCTTGGAGAGAGGAAGGTGTGGCAGGGTCTTTATGTGTGCCCCGTGGTTTTTTATTCTTATCCTGAATGGAGCCTCAGTTTGGCCAATGTATTGGGCGTTGCACACGGTGCATTCATAAGGGAGACAATATTTGAGCTGTCGCAGTCAAACTTTCCTCTTATTTGGTAAAAGAATGGCTATGCAGTGCTGTTTACTGTGGAGTTTCTATTCATCATCGGGCATAGTTTTCACCTAGGTTTGTTGCAAGGGCCGCTGCCTGTGAATTTAGGAGTCCATAGTCAAAAGAAGAGGCGTGCAGGACACGGCCACAAGGAGAGCAGTGAACACCACGAACGCCGACTAACAACTGATGCACAGCACAGAGGCGAAAAAGAAGGAAGACACACAGCTTATCTGCGCATGCTCGGAATGGTAGCGCCACCTGTCAAACGGTTACACGTGCCGGTCTTCGCGATAGACAACTCCTAAGGCATTCTATCTCCTCTCTGTTTAAGCTAATCGACGGCTGACTCACACATGCACTTCCACTAATACTGATATGCCAGACCTCAACCACTAAACGCGTATCTTCGTTCTTATGCCTGTACAGGATCTCGGTTTTGTCTAACTCGGGCATGCACCTACAGACCTGGCAGTGCAAGGATAGATTGGACGGCGTCCCACCTGATAATGACCTTCTGTGTTCAATTAATCTTTGATTAATACAGCGCGCAGTTTGCCCTACATAAAAACGTCCGCAGCTAAAGGGAATCTTATAAACCACACCTATACGACAGTCGGTGAAATTGTTTTTGGCTAAGTGCTTAACCGGACAGATATCCGTTCGCTTCTTACCTTCCATCTGCTCATTTCTTTTATGCACGACAGCACAAACCCTTCCTAACTTATTGGGAGCCGTAAACACAACATTAACCCCATATTTACTTCCCACTTTCTCAAGCCTGTGCGAAACTGCGTGGATATACGCAATACTCACGACTTTTTTCTTGTTAATGTTACTCTCTGCTACAGCTTTCGTTCCGGTCGAAATCGACTTCTTAAGACGCTCAGCTACTGTGGCTATGGCTAGTCTAGGGTAACCTGCATCTAAGAGGCGCTCCACCTGCACATTAAAGCTAATGGTCAAACGGTGCAGTGCAGGCAGTGCAGCGATAGGCTGCACTGCCTGTGGATAGGCAAGATTCGCGGCTGCTTGCGGCTGGTGGTGCGCCGGGGGTACAACTTGAGCGACCTCTTCGGAAAGGAAATTGCGAAGCGTGTTTGGGAGACGGGAGGTGGGCTCCTGAGTGAATGGTACTAGGGAAAGCTGGCGCGCCACTTCCTCACGGATAAAGTCCCTGATCTGTTGAAGGAACGAAGAGTTACCCGTGGTGTCAAGAGTCGCCAAAGAGTCGCTGGTGAACACAGGTGGTCGAGTGGAGGCGCGTTGCTTTCTTAACTCGTCGTAGCTTTGGCATAGGGTGACAACTTCTGAGACGGTGCGTGGATTCCTGGCCAAGAGCATTTGGAACGCGCCGTCATCAATGCCTTTCAGGATGTTCCGAATCTTGTCAGCTTCGGGCATGGCGACGTTGACGCGTTTGCAGAGGTCTACAACATCTTCAATGTAGCTGGTAAAAGTTTCTGCCGTCTGCTGTGCTCGGGCGCGCAAGCGCTGTTCAGCGCGGAGTTTGCGGACGGCAGGTCGTCCAAACACCTCGGTGAAGGTCGTCTTAAAGATTGCCCATGTCGGTATGTCGCTTTCATGGTTGTGAAACCATAGTTGAGCAACGCCAGCCAGATAAAAGATGACGTGGGTTAACTTGTCTACATCATCCCACTTGTTATGTGCGCTTACCCGCTCATATGAGGTAAACCAATCTTCCACGTCTTCGTCATCTGCTCCGCTGAAGATCTTCGGGTCCCGTTGTCGAGGAACGCCGGTGCAGGTAACGGACTGCGGCGACGGCGCTGTTTGGGACGCGGTGTCGGTCGTGATGGGTGGAAGCGTCCTTGTTCTTAACTCCAGGGTGTTAAAGGACGGGGAACTCCAGCACCTTCCACCAAATGTGACGAGGTTTATTCACAAGGCGTCACTACCAAGGCAGGGCGATCGTATGAAGCGGCGAGGCAGCCAGGAGACACCAGCAACCAGAAGCACGCGCCGAGCGAGCCAAGCATTAGCAATGCGACTGGCGATAGCGGTGCTTCTTCTTCTTCACAGCTGTATTAATCAAAGATTAATTGAACACAGAAGGTCATTATCAGGTGGGACGCCGTCCAATCTATCCTTGCACTGCCAGGTCTGTAGGTGCATGCCCGAGTTAGACAAAACCGAGATCCTGTACAGGCATAAGAACGAAGATACGCGTTTGTTGGTTGAGGTCTGGCATATCAGTATTAGTGGAAGTGCATGTGTGAGTCAGCCGTCGATTAGCTTAAACAGAGAGGAGATAGAATGCCTTAGGAGTTGTCTATCGCGAAGACCGGCACGTGTAAGCGTTTGACAGATGGCGCTACCATTCCGAGCATGCGCAGATAAGCTGTGTGTCTTCCTTCTTTTTCGCCTCTGCGCTGTGCATCAGTTGTTAGTCGGCGTTCGTGGTGTTCACTGCTCTCCTTGTGTCCGTGTCCTGCACGCCTCTTCTTTTGATTATGGACTGTTACCAACTCGCTCAACTTTCTGTCCTTTTGAATTTAGGAGTGTTCACCTTAAATGACGTTACAATGTCTCTGATATTTCGCGCCCATCTGTAGACACACTGGAGGTTCAGGGAAGACAATTTTCAACTTGTCGCTTTCGAGAAGGACGTTGTGGTGCTTTTTAAGGATACTGTTTATGTTAGGGGGTGAGGCTGAATACGTTAGAATGAGATTTGCAGTGGTGTTTACGGAATCAGATTTTGGTTTGCTTATTAAGTAACGGCGGTCCTGCTTGCTAGATTTCTTGATGGCATCATTGATGACAGACGGCGGGTATTGTTGACGAGTGAGGTCCTTGCTTATTTGTTCACAGTTGGAGGCAAAATCCACCGCGTCAGAACATATCCGCGTGAACCGAAGGGACTGACTGTATGATATGCCGAGCTTACAGTGCTTAACGTGGCTGCTTTTAAAATGGAGGTATATATATATATATATGGGTGGCCGGTGAACGGTTCCCCAGCGGTATTCGGTATTTTTCAATCAAGAAACTCGCTAGAAGATGTTGCCTGCGTCAAGCTCGTCTCTCGCGGGTGAGGGCGCCTTCTCGTTCTTTGCGAGCTGGTAGTGCGTTCATCGAAGAAAGAGCGCTTCCATAGTCAACGCGCACCTTTCGCTCTCTCTGTCTTTCTCTCTCTCACAAGACAGCAAATGGAACTGTGAGATAGTTCGCGCGCCGGGAGGCACGCGCCAAGGGCGCGCCTCCCACACGCGCCCTCCTAGTAGCGCGTTCCTAGTAGGTAACGCGCTACTACAACGGACAGACAGACGCAAACCTTAAGGAGCTTCGCCGCTAAAAACGCAGAGAGGTTAAACAGAAAGGCGTCCGGTTGGCCTACACTGGGGGAATGGGAAGAGGGAATAGAAAGATGGGACAGAGTGGAAGAAGGGGAACAAAGGAAGAGACATTGTAGGATGACTCCTTCAGTCAATGGCATTCGCTCAAACCCATCGTCTTCAAGAAGCGTAAAAGTGCTTTCAGTGCCATGCGGGCCGACGAGCGGTGAGGGCGGTGTTCAAGAAGCATCTGCATGGAAAGTGGCCGATTGTTGAGCTGTCGTAGCGTCTGAACAAGGGTATTCCTTTCCACATCGAATCGTGGGTAGTGGCAGAGCAAAGAGTCGAGGGTCTCGTCAGTGTCACACACCTCACATGCTGCACCGTTAGTGGCTCCAGTTAATGTGTTGTAGGCCTTTGTGAAGGTAACTCCCTGCCAAAGTCAACAAAGCAGCGAGACATCATGTCGAGGAAGTCCTGATGGAGGGAGGAGATGCAGGAAAGGATTTCGTTGGTGCAGTCGCGTCCGTCTGATGTTTGGCGGGTTCCATTTAGCCAGCGAGAGACTGCTTGCCAGGTGCCGAAGCTGCATTGCAGCATCTGTCCTTAGAGCAGAATGGAAACAATGTTCACTTCTTCATATGAAGTGCGAGCTGCGCGATCTGTGGAGTCGTTTCCACTGATTCCACAGTGACTGGGCACCCACTGAAAGTCTATTTCGTGGCCATTTTCTGAGGTGGTGGTGAAACAGTTATATCGTAC
The DNA here is from genome assembly GCA_013339685.2 of Hyalomma asiaticum. Taxonomy (NCBI): domain Eukaryota; kingdom Metazoa; phylum Arthropoda; class Arachnida; order Ixodida; family Ixodidae; genus Hyalomma; species Hyalomma asiaticum. The sequence continues at coordinate 50,697,347 of CM023481.1, forward strand.
ATCAGCTGCTTGTGGCATCCGCACCTAAGAAATGACCGTATGCACCGTGTGTGCTTGTACACACACACACACACACACACACACACACATATATATATATATATATATATATATATAGAAGTAATGCCGGTGACACACGGTAGAAAAACGACTTTATTTAGAAATAAAGTCGTTTTTTCTACCGTGTGTCACCGGCATTACGTCTTTGTTATACCGGATCCATCAGAGCTTCACCCCCTTTCCATATATATATATATATATATATATATATATATATATATATATATATATATATATATATATACTTTGCGAAGTACATAACTTCGGCTGCCGCATGAATATAAAAATGAGACGTAGCACTTCAGTAATGTTTCATTTATTTGTCGACGTTTCGGTCAGAGCATGACCTTTCTCAAGACTCTTGAGAAAGGTCAGGCTCTGACCGAAACGTCGACAAATAAATGAAACATTACTGAGGTGCTACGTCTCATATATATATATATATATATATATATATATATATATGTGTGTGTGTGTGTGTGTGTGTGTGTGTGTGTGTGTGTGCGTGTGTATTTTTTCACCGTGCGAGCCGTCCTGCTGGGTCGGTGTTCAGTGGCTGCGACGTGACGAGATTCGTGTGCTCAGTTATCGCTGCCGTTTTCCGTGTGTCCATGACCTCACATTTACCCATACCGGCCATCGGAGGCGGCGCGCGCTCACCATTCAAATTCAAGCTCTACCGGCCACCGCACCACGCACAAAAAATATATATCTACATCCCGGTGAAACGTGTTCTAATAAAATAATTTGAAAGTTTTGAAATTGACTGCGTTGTTTTTGCGATAATTTATAACGTATTATGGGCAACAAAAAAAACATAACTTCGCAGACGGCGGGCTGTGGTTGGTCATGGGGGGACGGAGGCCCGGGGCAGCCGGGGTAGCATGGGATTGCCCGCGAATTAGGGGCGAAGCTCCTTATGGTCTAGGGCAATCCCTCGTCTCTCCGGCGTACCCAGTTGCGTCTCCCTTATCGTACAATAGATGGCGCTGTCCCATAAAGATGCATGCAAACTGCAGTTGGGTGATGATATACTAGATGGCGCTGTACGCATTCTGTGTCGTCATCGCCATTTCTCGTCTAGTTTCCTAGATGGTGCTGTCGCATAGAGATGTGTGCAATATGGCGGTTGGGTGAATGGACACTAGATGGCGTTGGAGGTGCCGCTGCTCACGGGAAAACTACAAACGAGGCTGTAAAGGGGGATATGGGATGGGCGAGTTTTGAGGCAAGGGAAGCGCAGAGCAAAATAAGGTTTGAAGAAAGGCTAAGGAATATGAAAGAGGTTAGGTGGGCAGTGAAGGTGTTCCGCTATTTATATAGAAAGAGCGTTGACACGCAGTGGAGAAAGAGAACTAGGAGGCTCACCAGTAAATATACGGCTCTAAGAGAACTGACAACAAAGAGCGTAAAGGGAAAAGTCAGAGAGGCGGAGAAGATTTACTGGAGGACAGCGATGGAAAAAAAAACCGACTCTGAATAACTACCGAGAGGGCAAAAACGAAATAAAGAGGGAGGCATTTTATGATAATTCAAGAGGAAGCGCTTTATTGTTTGAAGCGAGATCGGGCTGCCTTAGAACGCGTGTTTATAAAGCGAAATTCAGTAAAGAAGAAGAAAAATGCACATGCTGTGAGGAAGATAGGGAAACGACAGAGCATGTTCTGATTGAATGCGGAAATATCCACCCAGGTGTACGTTTGGGCACCACCCTACATGAAGCCTTGGGTTTTAGGGCGAACAACAGGAAGCTGAACATAGCCGCGATTGAAATAAGTAAGAGACGGTTAGAATACTGGTGGCAGAAAACTAGAGAGAACGGACAAAAATAATTATAGGGAAAAATATGGAATTTCTGCCATAAGGGGCAGGGAACTGGGCTATGAAATTCCGTTTTTGATATGGCATGATCGATTTGATTGAAGTAAGTTTAAAAGGCATGAGGAAAATTAAAAGAGAGAAAAAAAAAGTTCCTAAATCTTCTTACGAGCCTGGTGGCGGACATGTCACCGCCCCGTTACAAAGGGAAAGCTCATAGCATCCATCCATCCATCCATCCTCTAGGCGACGATTGTGTACAGCTTTTGAGGGAAATATATCGAGAAAATACAGTTTGCATAGTACGGGAAGGAATCAGTAGCAGAGAGAACGTCGATATTAGCAAGGGGCTGAGACAGGGATGTCCTTTGTCGCCGCTGTTATTCATGATGTACATGGTTAGAATGGAAAAAGCGCTAGGAGATAGCAACATTGGTTTTAATCTGTCACACAAACAGGGCGGCGTGATGATTGAGCAGATGCTTCCGGGTTTATTTTATGCTGATGATATTGTCTTATTCGCGGATAGTCGAGATGATATACAACGGCTGGTGAATGTATGCGGGAAGGAAGGCGAGGCTCTAGGACTAGGATTTAGTGTAACAAAATGCGGATTGATGGTATTCAATGACCCCAACGACCAGGCGGTATCCATACAGGGCCAAGAGATACCGAGAGTAAGCGAATACAAGTACCTTGGCGTATGGGTAAATGAGGGTGATAGATACATGAAGGTACACGAAAAAGCCTTGGCAGCAAAGGGAAAGAGGAACGCAGCAATAATGAAGCACAGAGCGTTATGGGGACACAATAGGTACGAGGTGCTTAGGGGTCTGTGGAAAGGGGTAATGGTACCGGGGCTTACATTTGGGAACTCAGTGGTGTGCATGAGGCCAGAGATACAATCAGGAATGGATGTGAATCAAAGAACTGTGGGACGCCTCGCGTTGGGTGCCCACGGGAAAACGACAAACGAGGCTGTAAAGGGCGATATGGGATGGGCGAGTTTTGAGGCAAGGGAAGCGCAGAGCAAAATAAGGTTTGAAGAGAGGCTAAGGAATATGAAAGAGAGTAGGTGGGCAGTGAAGGTGTTCCGCTATTTATATAGAAAGAGCGTTGACAGGCAGTGGAGACAGAGAACTAGGAGGCTCACCAGTAAATATACGGCTCTAAGAGAACTGACAACAAAGAGCGTAAAAGGAAAAGTCAGAGAGGCGGAGAAGATTTACTGGACGGCAGTGATGGAAAAAAAAAACCGACTCTGAATAACTACCGAGAGGGCAAAAACGAAATAAAGAGGGAGGCATTTTATGATAATTAAAGAGGAAGCGCTTTATTGTTTGAAGCGAGATCGGGCTGCCTTAGAACGCGTAGTTATAAAGCGAAATTCAGTAAAGAAGAAGAAAAATGCACATGCTGTGAGGAAGATAGGGAAACGACGGAGCATGTTCTGATTGCATGCGGAAATATCCACCCAGGTGTACGTTTGGGCACCACCCTACAGGAAGCCTTGGGTTTTAGGGCTAACAACGGGAAGCTGAACATAGCCGCGATTGAAATAAATAAGAGACGGTTAGAATACTGGTGGCAGAAAACGAGAGAGAACGGACAAAATTAATTATACGGAAAAATATGGACTTTGTGCCATAAGGGGCAGTGAACTGGGCTATGAATTTCCGTTTTTTGCTATAGTATGATCGATTTAATTGAAGTAAATTTAAAAGGCATGAGGGAAATTTAAAGAGAGAGAGAAAAAAAAAAGAGTTCTTAAGTCTTCTTACAAGCCTGGTGGCCCACATGTCACCCCAAGCAAAATTGGGCGACCATCGCCTTTTGGCCAGTGTTGGTCCTCGCTCGGCTACAGGTTCTGTGCCGACTCAGTTGCCGTAAGTGTTCGGGTAGTACACGGGCGGGCATAGGCTGCCGACCACATCGGCGCTAGCTTGGCCATCGACGACGGCACGAGGTAGCTGGAGACTGTAGCGCCGAGCGCGCGCTTTTGTGCCGGCCAGAGGGCTCGTTTGCGCGTCGGCCAAACGTGCTTGACCGAGTCTAGTGGTGGAGTGCCTTTTATTTCCATTTCACAGCCATCGGAGTTTTTTCTTTTCGCCTTGCCTGCAGAGGGCAAGGGCGCCGGAATGCGATCATATTTTGGCTCGAGTAGCAGCAGCCTCTCAGCTACGAAATTCTTGAGAAGATCTCCGTATACCCAGAGTAACATAGACCACAGGAGTGACTATCTTAGGTTCTTTACATAGATCACACGAATGACAATCATTGGTTCCTTAAACAAACACTCAACAAGCACTGAGCCCTAAAGATTCCACTAGAATATTGTGCACCGAGCACTGCTTATCGCAACCAAAGTAATGTCGGTGCGAAGCACGCAAGAAACAATACGCCAGGTCTATCACCCTAAGAATGCTTCGGCGCGAACTCTTTTAGAAACAGGCAGCCTCCTTCATTTGGGGATCTGTAGCGACCCTCAGCCATCACTGATAAATACGCCCTTTGTCCTGTTTTTCCCTACTGGAGGGTGCCAGTACCGACGAGTTGAAGAAGAGAACAAAACACGACCGCCGTTGCTCAGTAGGTGAATTCTTCGTATGAGCCGAGGCGGTCGTGCACAGGTACAATTTAGACCATGACGAAGTCTCGCACTGGTAAAAAAACACTACCGCAAATGCATTTTCCATTATCATTATATTGTACCAACCCCTCAAACGACCAGAAACCTGTAGCGACTACGAATTCAAAGCACAGTAACCGTCTCGGACTGGGGTCCAAAACAACAAGCAGTCGGCTTCATCCCCGGCGTCGCTCATAATGCGCGCGGTTCCACAGAGACACGGAGAGCAGGAGGAGCCGTGCTTTTTTCTTCCTTTTTGTTTTTCAGTAGACGCCCCACTACTCACCCCACCCCGCTGCATCAAACCACAAATTTTCGCCCCTCGTTCGCACTGATACACGGCTTCGCTCTGTGTCGTTTCCGGTCGTTTCGCGCACGGCGTTTTTTTTTTACCATTGTGTGTGTGTGCGTGTGTGTGGGCGTGTGCGTGTCCTTCGGAAGCTGCTGGGGACGGCGATTTGTGGAAAAGTCTTCATTCCAGTCTTGCGAGCGCCTCGTGTTGTGTCTTCTGAGGGCTCCTGGCAAGAAGCTGCAAGCGCGGTGCACACACTCGCAAAATGGTTTTGAAGAGGAAAACGCTACTCTGCAACCCTTGAAGAGAGGAAGGCTCGACGACACCCCATAGTGCGGTCTGCGACAACTTCGACCACCTGCACGTTGACGTCGCACACTCGAGGATTTGTAGCGTATCGCCTCGATCGAACGTTCCTCTTTATGCACTCGCTTGGCTTGCCGTTCGACTTGAGGATCTCCAAAGTTTTTCTAGGTAAGTAGGATGTTCCCCGTCATGTTTATTCTTTCGCACGTATTTTTGTCACAGCGTGCATCACCGCTTTTACGGCGCGTGTCAGTTACATTCATGTGTGGTGATGGAAAAATGTAAGGTGAGCGTCGCTGGTGCCGCGTAACAGCACTGAAGCCACAAGTGTCGGCCCAACGCGTGATCTCCTCGTGAGAACACCTGTTCGTTGTAATGCGGCGATGTTACGGCAGCGCAGACGCACAAACTTACTAAGGCTCTCAGAGGTCATGTAACACGACCTAATTACCGAAAAAAGGAATCGCAAGGACCACCTCTCTAGTTAAGACTGTATGTGTGAATTTGCTTCCTCCGTAAGCGCATGCCTTCAGGCTCCTTTTGTTGCTTATGCTCATGCGTATCTCATTATTGCTCCACCACTTGCAATAAACGAACATCAATTATTTTACTCTGTTCACATAATTATTTCCATTTGTTTGATGGTAAGTGATTATGAAACCAAAAAAAAAAAGGATGACCATTACTTTTTCTTACATTTCGTGCCGTTGCACTTTGATACGGGCAGGACGGCGTGTGTCGTTTGTTTTCTTCTCTTAAACCTTATTTTGTGGCTACTTAGGAAGTTTCATCATCATCATCGTCATCATCATCAGCCTGTTTAGGTCCATTGCAGGACGAAGACCTCTCCCAACGATTTCCAATCCGCCCTATCCTGAGCGAGTTGGTTCCACTTTATGCCCGCAAACTTTTTTATTTCATCGCTTCATTTAACCTATTACCTGCCTATGTTGCGTTTTCCCTCTCTTGGTATCCGTTCCGTCGCTCTTACTGTCCATCTGTTATCTTTCCTCCTCATGACATGTCCTGCCCAGGTCCACTTCGTTCTTTTAATTGATATAATAATATCGGCTACTCAGGATTTTCTTCTGGTTTCTGTCTGTTACTATATTTAAAGGCGCTGTGCGGTCTAGCTTAAGGCGAACTTTGAAGGTAGCATAGCTGTTCCTACATTTTTCTCTCTTCTTTTTTTTTTGGTTCTCAAGGAATTGTAAACGTTTCGGAAATTGCGAAAACCGCTTATGCAGCAATCTTGAAAAGTTATGAAGCGTAGTAAATTTTGCCCGTGCTTATTTTTGCTGCATGTACTTGCAAAAACAAAAGCTAGATTTGTTGCGCCAACGGGCGGCGCATTTCGGCGATACCAGCTTGACGAACCGCAAGAAAGAAATAAACGAATTCATTTCGGATTCTGATTCAAGCACGTTCCATTTCGCTCCGGCTAAACTTCAGTTCGCATAAATAAAAATCTATGACGGTCCGTGAACCTGTTCTCAACATTGAACCAGCTCACGAACCATTTCGGCAAGGTAAAATCAACACGTTCTACACTTCTGGTTTAATTATGCTAACTCAAACACTCCTGACAGCACTGCTCAGACGCCTACACAGCCTGCACTCATAAGTTTCCCACTACTCGTGTTTTGATGTCTTCACTTAATGTTTTTAATCATTTGGTGTGGAGAGCTAATGGGCCAACCGTAAGCTTTATAAGGATGCGGGAGAAAGTGACCGTCGACAGATTGGAAACAGACATCCGTGTATTTATATAAACTAATTTCAGTGGATATAGCTACAACTGATATGCCCAAGAACGAGACCGTGAATAAGTCGAAAAAGAAGTACAAGCGCTCAGTACACAAATATTTTAGATAATTGTTTAGTACGAAAAATCCTTGTGACCTCCAGCCGATTCTACGTCCACCGCTTGACGTCGAATTTGCCCTGTCGTACGCGAGATGGTTCTATTTTATGGCTGCGCGCACTTCCTTATTTCATCAACGCTCACAAACAGGCAACGCAGAATGTACTAACAGAGTACAATAACTGATTCGTAGTCAAAGTCCTATCTCAACCTAATAAATCGGAACAGACAATATTACTTTGAAACGAGTGTCAAATTGATAATCGCAAACAGTCGAGATAGTCAACATACTTCCTCTAGGCCTGCAAAGCGCAGCCCAAGGGACTGTCGGCGCCAGTACCCCGAGCGTGGGAGGGGGGACTCGCTCCTCTCCAGCCGTTTCGTGGCCAGCTTGTGGAAGAAATTCGATATCCGCTTCGGCACGGCGAGCGCGGTGCGCATTCATCACGGTGTGCGTGCAAGAGGGAACTCCTTGGTTTCGGCGGCTGCGTTTGTTCGCCCTCACTGACACTTTCGAGCAAGAGAGCCCGGACCCCGCTGCCACACGTGCTGACGATTCGCATACAATGCTTATCTTTGGAGGCATAGTCGACTCCGTGACCTTGTGGCGGCCGGGTCCGCCCAAGAAGTAACACGGTCTTTCGAACACACGGCCTCCGGTTCGGGAAAGCAGAGGGGGTGCTTGCCCCCCCTCAAGGCGCACCATCATCCACAGAACTGTTATTATTTATATGGCTCTTTTTTGCTTATTTTGTTATTCATTGTGTTTGCTGCATGAAAAAGTGCTTGTAATGCGCCTTTATCATGTGGGTAGTCGTGCCGTCCTCATTTCCTCGTCAGAAAACTGCCTGTATTCGTATCTTGAACATGTGTTTACGCTTTTTGTTTACATGTATTTTCGTTGCAGTTTCCGAAGGAGCAGCTTCCCGGAGGCGTCGACTACCGTATGCAAGGTCGCTAAAACGTGGCTCATTGGTGCATATTACTGGGACGGATGGCCGCAACAGAAGACGTCTATGGTTGAAAGCCGTTCGTTATGATTGATGTCGTTCAAAAATAAATATATTGTTGAAAAAATAATTGTTTCCGCTTGGTTTTAACTGGTCGATGCCGCTGAACGTGTTTCTTAGAGCAGCAGGAGCATTTACCAGGTTTATGGCCGCGATGTGTGCAGCAAGTACAAGTGGGCCCTGTTATTTATTTTTGACAGCGCAATTAAAATTGCTTGCTGGAAGAACATTTTAATTATTTTTGTTCTCATCATTTGAAGCACTAATAAGCAAAATGTTTTTCTAGTCCCTGGCGTTTGCTTCAAGCGCTGTGTGAATTTGAGTCGGAGCGGATAAACTATTCCTTATTTCAATAAATAGCTCAAAATAATATAGGTTTATACGAATTTAATTTACCATATTTAGCGGTGAATAATCCCAGAAGCGCAGTGGCCGTGCTCCTGCCACCGTCGGCAAGTGCTCGGGCCGCGCGTGTGGCCCGAGGCTGGCCCTTACAAGGACAGCCGGAAACCATGACGTCGGCTCGAAACCGTTGGCCGACCAGTTGCCGACGGTCGGCAAACAGCCCGGCCACTTGCAAAAAACGAGATCGGGCCCAACTATCTTGCCGACGTCGGGCCGGCTAGTTTTTGAACGGCCACTGACGTCGGCCCTACCTACTGCCGAGTTCATTTTTTCGCTTGGGACCGCCCCGTTACAAAGGGGACGCTCATAGCATCCATCCATCCATCCTCTCCGATTGGCTGCTGCGCGGCGCTGCGCCGGGAGCGCTCCTCTCAGTCTCCTGGGTCGTCGCCGTACGTGCCGGATCGCGCTTGGTGGACCATGGACGATGAGGAGCGCTGGTTGCGGAAGGACCGCTGCGGCTCGTGCTCGTCGGCAGAATCCCGCTGTGCAAGCTCGAGAGGCTGCCGCAAAGCGAGCGCGGCGCTGGGCGGATCCCGAGACGGCGCGCGCCAAGGACGTCGCTGCGAAACGTGCGCAACGACAAGCGGATCCCAGAATGCGAGTGCGGGAGGCGGCGGCGAAGCGCGCCCGGCGCCGGGCGTACCCGGATGCTGCTCGTGCGCGGGAAGCGGCGACCAAGCGGCGGCAGCGGTCGCAGATGGAAGGAGCGGACGCGGCGACTTTCTCGATCGTTCGTTTGGCCACAGTTGCGACGTGTGCGATCGACTGCAGTTCGACAATAACCTCGCCACGGTTTTTGGCATCAGGAACGAGCAGAATCGGGCCGCCGCCATCTCCAACGGGGACGTAAAACTCTTCGTGGACACCGCGTGCAAAGACTGACGCCAAGTACAGAAACAGACCGTTCGTGCTCGTGGGCGACTTTAACGTCGACATATCCGACCTCTCCAACCAATGGATCGTTCAGCACATGGCCGTCAGGTACTCGCTCAGGTGCGTCTCTCTAGACCATCTAGCACCCACGACCGTGCGGGGATCGTGTATAGACGTTATATTTGCAAACGTCCCCCTAAGACCGGTACTAGAACCGCTATCAGTCCACTTCTCGGACCACAAGGCCGTAATATACAAGGGAAACAAGAAACAACAACAATAAAATTTTCTTCTGCACACACCACGTTTCGCTTGATGATTTGTCGGCCGAGGTTCTCGGAGGATTCACGGTATCACCGAAAAACCTGCGGAGCTTCGCCCACCTCACCATCATCCACTCCGTGGAGATGCTGTTTTTTTTTCGCCCGTCCCACCCGGCAGCTAGCCGCGTCGCGAACGCGTCCATTTCGGTCGTGGTCTTTTTGTGCTGGCGCTTGTTACGACTTATCGAGTCTTAAAAAGAGAGTTGTTCGTTTGGAGATTTCGACGGATCACAGATGCGGAAAGAGCTTTTCGGAAACATGAAGACACGGTGCTTTGGTGAACATCGATACGGCGCCGCTAAGAACCGGCTGATATTACGGTAAGTACTGCACTTCTTTCGATCTGTTGTTTTCTCATTGTGATCGATGCATTCTTAGTGGGCATGCGTATGCGTTCATGCCCATGCAGATCCCGTGCATGAGTGTCATGCGAAAAAGAGCACTCCGAAATAACAGACTATTCATTGAACGCGCTTTACGCAATGAAATCCTTGTCGCCGCCATTACCGAAATCTCGCGTTTCAGTGTAGTTTTGTTTTGCGTGGTGGATTCCTTTTGCATTTCCTTACTTTTTCTTTTCTGCACGCGCTCGGTGGTTGACAGTGCCCTTTTCAGAAACGTTCTACTACCACCTATTACTTAACAAACTTTATTCAAAAGGCGCTTCCGTGGTCGCCTCAATGAAGGAACAACGTTAGCAGGCGCATGCGTTCAGGTAGAGTGAGGCGGCACGTATGTACCTGTATGTACAGCTATTATGCATGCTCTCGCTGCACCGGTCTGGCGTTTAAACCTGTTCGTTATTTTGCTCTGGCTCGAACACTATGCATAAATGAGCTCTCGTTCTCTTCCTTTGAGCTTTAAGCCATAAACGTGGCTCAGTTCGCCCATTTTTCCATTCTTATTCGGTGTGTGGTATTTTACGTACTTTGGGGTGCTTTCAAAGCCACCCAATTGTTATTTCTGCAAATATGCGCTTGCATCCTGGCATCCATTACATTTAGGTGAATAGCAAGAGCATAGTGTGCCTTAGTTGATGGAATTGATTACAGGCAGGCAAAATTTGTCAGTTTGTTGAAAGGAAAAATTGGCAAAAGGGAAGAGCCAGTTGCTTTTGACCAGGGGCTGTCGAGCAGTACTTACCCATTTTTATTTGCCTTTCATTGTGATAGCAGATATTACTAGTGTACGAGGAAAATTTCGATCTTATTGTGCATAACACATTGCTGTGAAATGCAGTAGCTCTGCGCAATGCCAGCTGCTGTCATGTCGAGCCCTTATATATAAACGAATGAGGAAAATTGTAGTTTCTGCAACTTTGAGCTAGACTTGTTAAATGGAAACTAAAGATAAAAATGTACTTTCCCCATGTTCCTGTAAGCTTTGCATAGCCTATTTATCCGGGAAATGTATGCCCATATCAAAGACATAAAAATATGAAGACAAGGGGCACTTTCAACTGACACGCTGCCATTGTAGTAAGCAATGTATGTGTTATCCAAAGGACGTAGAGTGGACCTCCACCAGCAGCAGGTGTTTTTTTTTCTTTGTCCACTTTAGTTTCTTTCCATTTGATATCATAGGCTTTTATTAGGTTGTGTATAACAAAGTAACAAGCCCTCCATCCATTTACCTTGTTTCATTGTACCATAGCAAGGGTCTCACTGTGGCAGACTGCGTTTAGCGACATGCCCAGGTTTATTGGTCACCAGCCATGGCAGCAAGTGTGGAATACGCTTACAAAAAGTGTTTCATTTCTGTGAGTGGCGCAGGCTAAGCAGGATTATTCAAACCGGCATACCCAGTAAAGTGGACGGGAGAATGCCTGCTCCAATGGCTCACTTGGTAGAGCATTGGATGTGTTATCTAAAGGTCGTAAGATCGGTCTCTACCGATAGAAGGCATTTTTCTGTCCTATTTTAAGACCTTTCCTTTTGTCATAATTACTACACCGTAGTTTGAACTAATTTTTCTTATACCTTCCATGGTTTCATTGCCTGCGGGCTTCATTAGGTTGTATATATATATATATAACAGAATTGACGATGCGCCTCTTAGAGAACGATGGTTTATTAAGTCAACGTTTCGGTCGGAGCCCGACCTTTTTTGTCTTGAAACAGGTCGGGCTCCGACACCGAAACGTTGACTTAATAAACCGTCGTTCTCTAAGAGGCGCATCGTCAATTCTGTTATAAACTAGCGGCAACCCAAGCTATTTTTTGCATATACAGTCTATATATATATATATATATATATATATATATATATATATATATATAGCAGTCCTTGGAGTAGTAGACGGAAAGCGTTTATTCAACGTTTCAGCTGGAGACCGGCCTTCATCAGGAATGCCTATGCTTGTGTACCCGCTTCTATTTATACCTGTCTGAGAGGGCTTTTCCTTAAAAAAATGAAGAAAGAAAAGCATATAGAGAGAATAAGGAAAGAAGAGAAAAGAAAAACACAGGAAGATTAGAGGATCTGAAATAAACGGACCGAAGAGTGGAAGTAACGCAGACGACGTGCTTCATATGCGAGCACCATCTCCCACCCTGCACCCCTCCTCTCTTTACGAAGTGGTATTCGGGACCGGACCCAACAGTCATGAGTATAGTTCAGGCCCCCCAGGAGTGTTGATGTCAAAAAAAGAAAGAAAAAGAAAAAAGGACAGAAAAAGGAAGGAAGAAAGAAAACAGGTGGGGGTGGGTGAGCACAATTGCAATGACGTCATTCGCGATGGCGGCTACAAGTCTGCGCCTGGACGGACAAAAACGTGCACAGACGTGCCTGCACGTTTGGCGACATCCAGGAGGAAAAAATAAAAAGAGGAAAGTTTTAGAGAAATAATTAGAATAAGGCAGGTAAAAGATGAATGGTCAGGAAGTAAAAAAAGAAAAAAATCATCAAATAGGTTGACATGATTCGCTTTGCAAAAACACGTCATATTTCAATGGTCCGATTCCCGCTGTACATACAGTGCCACAGGTTAAACGCTTGCCAGTGATTTTATTACTGCGATGGTTCCTGGGTTTTCATTTATACCTTTCTCGATTGTTTTGAACTGGTATATTAGATATGATTCTCGTTGCTCACGTTCTCGCTTTGACTTGAAGCCTGTTTCTAATAGTGCCACTGTTAGTTTATCAAATGAATGATTTGGAAGGTTTAGATGTTTCGAGAGAGGTATATTTGGAATAGATTTGTCACGGGCTTTGTGGTTGTTGAAGCGGAGCCTGAATGAGGTTTCTGTTTGACCTATGTACTGCATTCTGCATACAGTACACTCCAGCAGATAGATAACATTTGAGGAATCGCATGTTAAATTACCGCGAATTTTCACAGAGTACTGTGATTGGGAGCAGTTGGCAGTACTCGTCTGCTGCATTGCCTTACAGACAAGAGACCTTGGTTTCAGGCATGGCCTGTATCCGTTGTGTGGCCGTGATGTATTTAATCGCGAGTGCACAAGCGTGTCCCTGAGGTTACGTGATCGTCTGTAAGCAACACGAGGGGCGGATGGAAATGCACGCTTAAGTCGCTCGCTTTGTTCTATAATGTTGTAGTGGCGCCTTAGGATTTTCCCTTCTGTGCAACCCAAACTTTTCCTACCTTTCTCTCTCACTTTTTTCCTTCTCTATCATGTATCATTGTCATTTACCGTTGGGTGGAGGGTACATTATGTAAGGAAAAGGTGTGCAAAATGCGGAAACAAGGGGTGAGGAGTGGACAACCCATGTGTCCGTGCTTTGCCTGCCTTTTCCTTGCGTAATGACTCCTTACCAACTCTGAGCATTCTGTCCTTTTAGGCAGAGGTTACAAAGTCGAGGCAAAGTGTGGGTCTGCCTTTTCCTTCTGCAGAAGAGTATTCTTTATCGATTTATTTCTTTTTTTCTTTCATATTGTTTCTCACTTTGTGAGCATTTTTCTATATATTTTTCTTCACATAATCACGACCACTCATGCTGCTATGTACGCTATGGCACTCAGCCACTGATCCAAAGGTTGTGGGATCAAATCTCAGCCGCAGCGGTTGCATTTTGAACGAGGCGAAGTGTTGAGGCCTGTGTACTGTGCGATGTCAGTGCATGTAAAAGGCTCATGAAAAAAATATGGAGATGCCCGGTTGTAATTTTCACTGCTTCAATATGGATTCGACAAACCGATTCCGAAATATATCAGCGAAATATTCAGTGGACGTTTAATAACGCTCGTTTGAAAGCCCGTTCTTGCGCTCCCGGAACGACTATGCGACCCCATTTTCCGACATGGTACTAGTCACTGACGTTTCGGTAACACATTTTTAAGGTGTAAAGGCATAGCGAACTCACGTTTGCTCTAAAGGAACCGATTTACTTGAAAGCTAGAAAGAAACAAAATTCTTAGAAACCGTGCGGTGACGCCATTGGGAAGCAGGGCTGCAGCGCGGTTTGTTTCCCGTGGCCTCTAAAGGCACGCCCAATCTCGGAGGCCTGGTGGTGACTAGCATGACGTCACGTGCCGAGTTGAGGGGAATGCGCCCAGTGAAACCACAACCACGTTTTTTATCGCCCTAAATCAACCCACATGGTGCATTGGAACAGTGCATATTGTTGACTGGAGGGCAGTATCTTGAATATGCCCTTAGTACAAAATCTTCAGAAAACATTTCATGACCCTTTTAAAAAAAAACCCAGGTGATCGAAGTTTCCGGAACCCCGCACTATGGCATCTCATAATCATACTGTGGTTTTGGGACATAATACCCTTTGAATTCTCTTGCACGATTTCCCAAGTAAATGCACATTCATAAATTGAACGGCGCATTTTTCAATACAGCAAACGGGTTTGCCCAGTCAGTCTTATAAGTTCTAAACGTCTCCACATGTGAATCCCAAATAAATATTGGAATCATAAAGTGATCTGTATTATCTGCCACTGCCATCTAATTTAAACTGCTTTTACTGGATGACACGATGCTGCTTGTACTGTGCTGTGCGGCCTACTCACAGACCTTTTTTCCAGATTTGATATGGGCTGCTGGACATGACGTGGTTTGCTGTACTGTCTCGTGAAAGGGCGTGAGGAGTCCTTTTGTGAATTCTGTAAGTATATCTGTATTCTGAAAGTCGGGGGTTGAATTATGAAAGCCATTTGTAACACTGTTATGACTTTTTGGAGAAGTTCTTGTGGTAACATAATGTTGCTGAAGCTTCAGCTTCAGCAACATTATGCAAATAATCTCATCAGCTCTTTTCTAGCCCTGCTTCAGAATACAAATGTAAGTCTCATGAACTTACACTTGTATCATCTATTAACCTTAAGGGACGCTAAAGTGAAGACTTGAAAGTGGTTTATAATAATAACTTATATTTCTATTGCTCGATTGTCACTAATTTTGTCATTTTGTGGTCATTGTTAAACGAGAAAATGAATATCAATGTTTTCGTTTTGAAATTTTCTCTGGAACTTCGCCCTCATGACGTCAGAAGGCCCGTTACTACTTTTCATGTGCCTTCCAAATTCACTGCACCAAGCGTTCTGAACTGCATGTGTTAAGTCCTTGGTTTGCTTAAAACAAAATGCATGTCTTTCTTACCAACAAAAGGTTATGTATGCCTCAGCAGGCGTTGTAGACGATTTGACGTCATACACATTGGTTCTGGAACTCAGAGTGGCATTGGCATCTGTGTTTTATTTCTGTGTATGTTTTTTCAAACTTATAGTGTTCTCTCAAGATTGGTGTTTTCAGTATCGTGAAAAGCTAACTCACTCATACAAGAAAAATCGTTTTTCACTTTAGTATCCCTTTAAGGGCCCATGCAACACTTTTTGAACGTAGTCATAAAATGGTGCCAACCAGTTGGGCAGGCTCCCGTGAACATGTAAGCCGAACACTGCACTGCTAACACCAGGGAAGTTACAGTTTCATTCAAAACACAGCTGGAAATCACATGCTCTTCTTTTAATAAATGACGTCACAAGGAGCCCCGACTATGTGGCTTAACTTCTTTCAGCCTCCTTAAAGCAAGATACACACATTTTCTTTGTTGTTGCAACTCAAAACGGATGAATAAAGCATTACTGAGGATGTTTTCAAGATCAGGAAATCACCAATGTTAGTTCTGTCAAAAGAGATGCATAGACTCTTTATGATCTCATTTTAAAGAGCATGCGGTTTTCAGCTGCACTTAAAACCCATTTTCTAATTTCCTGGTTTGTGCAGCGTAATCATACTTCGCTCATATGTTTACAGCACACATCACCACTGATCCTCATTGTTATCTATGTTTAAGAAGTGTCGCAGGGCACCTTAAGGAAAAACTTTTTCTTAATGCCTTATGTCCAAAATACATAGCAGCTGGGGAACAGCTTTTCACGATAGTCGGTGCAACCACTGCACTGTTAATGATTAGGTTTGATACATTCAAAAGAAACCAATACCATCTGAGGTAGCAAGCATACTTTTGTTTAGACCATAGAAAGCAATTATCAAAAGTTGCATAGTTAATAGATCTGAGCTTTATAATCCGCAACTCAGCAACAAGGAGTGACACAAGATCCATAAGGGCCTTTACATGTATTTCAATATAAAGCAAACTGATGTCCCTGAGCTTCCTCTTAATCTTCTCTCAGTTACTGTTTATCTTTCCAACTGTGGTTTGTTGCTGTAAGACATCTCTTATCAAGCTGTAGGAGCTTTCCATGCCGTGAAAACATCCTTCTCTGCCTTTAAAGAAAGCCAGTCTGAGTATTGGCACATATGCTTTTTTTTAACAGAGACAGTCTTTTTCACTGTCTGTTAGCTACGCTATCGTTTTGTGCAGGTTATAGCTTCGTGACATACTGCTGGCAGTACTATTAACTTTGCCTGCACAATGCGTTTGAATACATTCCAGATCTTGTGCAAGTATAACTGATGAAGCTTGAATGTTCTGTGACATGTATAAAAGGCTACGAATTTCACCGCTGATCAGTTTTTATGAACAACCCATCGTCTAGGTTGTGGCTAGGTGTTGGCTTGTGAAGCTCAAGGTGGAAGACTGAATCCTAGCCACCGCAACCAGATTTCGAGAGAGGTGAAATGCAGCTTGCCCGCATACTTATACCTAGGTGCCCTTTAAAGGTCTCCAGTGGTCAAAATTACCCGAGCCCACTCCGCTAAGGTGCATGCCTCATATAATAGCTTGTTTTGCGACATAAGGCCGCATAAATTACTAGTTTTTATTGACGACCAACGATTGTGCAAGCCGCTGTCATACAGTGTGATTTGCTTGCTTTGCTTGGCACATGCTTACATAAGTTCATTCTTTAAGGTTTGGATTCTGCTTGCTAGATTGTCACGACCACATGACATCTGGTGAGCAGAGTTACGCATGAGTTCAAGTGTGGCCTGCCCTCAACAATAACATGCGTAACAGAGAGTGAAAAACTGTCCCCATGAAAAAAGTATGTGTGCCAGTAGTCAGCTATTTGTGATTCATCGCCCTGATTGAACACACGTCTTCACAAAAGAGGGATAATCATGTTTACAGATATTTTTTACTTGAGGCCTGAGGGATTGGCAATTGGCTCTCTTTGCTGTCTTCATCATTTAATAATTGCCTGTTAATACTTGAGTGCGATCATGGTGCATTTACTGTTGAACATCTACAAGGCCTTGCTTAATAGAGCACCGACATAAATTTTACACTGTTTCATATATCATGCGCATTTGCACTCGGTTTCTTATATCATCTGCAATGCTGTGGAGGGTAGTGAGACTTGTGGCAGTATATGCAGTTGCACCAGAAAATAGTTGATTTCCTTTTCTCGTCCACAACATTACTTTCTGTTCTATGCTGAGCATAAATTTAAATATTTCATGCCTTAGAAATAAACAACTCCCTGTATAGCTATGAATATGCTAATCTATATCTCCTGGGATCTCAAAGCCAGTTTCCATTTTAACACATTTGTAGCAGGCCGTGATACTTGACATGCCTGCCCATCCTTTGCTTGCATTGACACTTACGACACGGAAAGGCAGATCTCTCAGATGCGTGGAGTTGCATATTTTGCTGGCCGAACTTCTAGTGCTAGCCTCTACAGCATTGTACCTGATATATTAAACAGAGTATAGTACGTTTTCGGTATTGCTGCTCCAAATAAAAGTAATCGTGCCGAGAACCCTAAACAAGTATTGTCATGCCTTGGAACGCAGCCAGTATGTTTTTAATACAGCTACCTGAAAAGCCATTTTGATTTTGAGACTGGTTTCACATTGACATGCCATCATAGTCAGACGTAGGTCAAAGCCACTTGGGCACTACTCTGTCGGCTGCTCTCAGCTGCACGTGGTGCACATAAACTACGTTGACTTCACTGTTGCCCAGCAAGTCTGAAAGGGTTTCGTAGATTTTTAGACATTGTGTTCCCGTCATTGTATTGTGCATTGCGATGGGGCTCATGCAAATGCTGGGCGACAAAACATTAAGATCGAATTCAAATACTCAAATGTTTCCTGGCTTAGATGTGTGAAGAGTGTTAACAGTATATGCCAAGAAATGGAAAAATGTCCCTTTTGCAGTGCCTCAAAGTCGTGTTGGTACTCATTTAACGTTGCATTCCAGCTGCAGAGATCGAAGCACGAAGGAAGGAGAGGTTGGAGGCAGAGGAGCACGAACTAGCATGTTTAGTGATGGTCAAGGTACATAAAAAAGTGATCTCCTAAGCATGGAGCAGCAATTGTAACTACGACATTAAACATGTCATTACCAAAGCTGACGTTTTTGACATCGTAGTTGCGCTGCTGTGCATGCTCAGAACATAATTTCGTGGCTTACCAGACCAGTAATAAACAGTCGGTAGTTAGCACCCCTCTGTCTGTAACCTCTCCTTTGTTCATGCAGTCAATATTTGCTCCTGGAACAAGTTAACTCCAAGGTTTTTTTATTCGATGATGCACCAGTGCAACATTTGGTGTCCGTTTCGCACAGTACACCTGCTGCCGACGCCACGCAACTGAATAGTGCTGCGGTTGCACTTGTTGCTGAGCAAGTTGCATGTACTCTGCAGTGCTCTTCACTGTTGTGGCGCCTGTGAGGGCACTATTCTTGATTCATAGTGACATAGGGGGTAAGGCCCATGGCCTATCGGAGCAACTTTTCCTGAAAACCTGACTCACTGCAGAAAACAACCAAGTTTCTTTGTAGATTTAGTGCAATGATTTTTCTTCTAATCATGTTTCAGTTTAAAGAGCCCATCGAGGGTTCATGTGCAGAAACTTAAACGTGTATATAGTAATTCTAGAGTAGCTGAAATGGCTACTTTTTAGTGGCCTTACTTATGTAGTTGCTTGATTTTTGTTTCATGGATAGGCTGGGCTGTGAGCTGATAATTGCACATATAACTTAATGAACCAACAAACATTAAAGCCTAGGAAAGCACAGTGGAAGTTCCTGAAGTTTCTTAGTTGTAGTGTTGTAATTGTGTAGTGTAAGTAGAAAGGAATTAAAGTGGACGAAAAGACAAAACCTTCAGTGGGAACCTGCCCACTTACTCCACAATTATGATACTACAATTAAAAAAACTTCAATAACTTCCCCTGTGCTTTCCTAGTCTTTATTGTTGGTTCATTAAGATTTGTTTCTAACAAATAAACGAGCCCCTTGCCCTTTTGTTATTCCATAGCTTGGGCCTTGTTGTGGCAGTTGTGGCCTTTAGGTAGCAAACCAGGGTTCATTGGGCAGCAGCCATCTTGTCTCAAGATCATGTTCTACGTGACGCCTTGTGGAAAAAAAGTGTTCACACTCTCCACCATGGCTACGAGTGGCGCTGCCTAACACTGCCTTTGATTATATGTATATAAATAGCCACAAAGTGGATGGGGGAACCCACTTTCGTAGCTCACTGATAGAGCATGAATGCATTATCCAAAGGCAGGTTTGCCTTTTCGTCCATTTTAATTCCTTTATACTTACTCCCACAATTACAATACTACAATTAAAAAACTTCAATAACTTCCCCTGTGATTTCCTGGGTTTCATAGTTGGTTCATTAAGTTGTTCCAAATAGACGAGCCTGGACCCCTTTCATTTTTTGCATATATATGTTATACTTGCAAATAACCCACTTTGAGCATGGTTCTTTCTAAATGAGTGTAGTTAACATAAAAGTTTCTGATTATTTGCATATTTTTTCTTGGCAGGAGGAGAATGCTGTGCTGCCTAGTGTTTCACTCTCACGTGCGCAAGTGACAATTTGCAAATTGAGGAACAGTCTAGATGTGACTGACATATAGCTGCTGAGCTTCTCTTCTAGTTTTGACATATACAGGTAACTTCACATCACGCTTGCAGAGCAGCCGAAGGACCCTGGGGGCATTTGGAGTTCCAGCTGGTGCCAGGCTTGCACCCTTTGCCTATGTGGTGCCTACAGAATTGAAGACATACTTTTGGCCTTTAGTTAATGCTTAACATAAAAGGATTCATTAGCATTATTCCTTTTTGCCAAGAGTGCATTGCATCTTTCTGTGTCGATTGTACAATAAAAGACTTCCTGCAAATTTCCGTAGTACTTTCTTGGTTCCGATGTGGAAATCGCATTGTGGACATGACATTTTATCCCCAAGTATGATTTAGATCCTCAAGGACCCCGAGATTACACATTCTAGGACTAAATGCTGATGTTATACTGGTGTCACATGGGCACTTCGGAGGCCTTCGAACCGACGGTCCGACTCAAAAGTCATGTTTCAGCTGCTACACAGGTGGTTTCGATGGCCGTCGAGTCGAGTCCATAGACTCGACAGTCGAAACCGCCCATGTAGCAGCTCAAACATGACTTTTGAGTCGATGGACCGTTGGTTCAAAGGCCTCCGAAGCGCTCATGTGACACCAGTATAGCATGAGCATTTAGTCCTAGAAGGTGTAATTTCGGGGATTAACAGATCATCCGGAAAGGTGCATTTGTGGAGACTAACTGTTCATCTCTGAGGTGCATCTGTGGAGAATAACTGTTGATCTGTAAGGTGTATCCGTGGGGAATAAATGTTAGTCCGTGAGGTGCATCTGTGGGGATTAAATGTTGGTCCATGAGGTGCATCTGCGGGGACTAAATCTTAGCCGGTGAGGTGCATCTGTGGGGACTAAATATTGGGCCATAAGGTGCATTTGTGGGGGCTAAGTGGAGAGACTAAGTGTGAGGGACTAACTGTTGAAGCTCATGCAGTTAGTCCCAAAAAGGACTAATGGTTGTGGCAGCCCGTTTAGTCCCCAAAAGGATGAGCGGGACACCCTTTAACACCCTTTTGCCTTAGAGTGTAGTGTGACGTATGCCCTGTGGCGAGAGGGGTATGAAAGGGGCCTGTCATTTCTAGGTGGTGTTGGCTCGTCTTGAGACATCGTGGGCTGCTGGAGTAAGTGGCGTCCTAAACGTAGCTCCAGGAGAGATCTTGAGAAGGTGAGAGGTCGAAGGGATCTCAACGCACTTCCACCACTTGAAATGCCACGGTTCCGACAGCGCTTTATTTCGCGAACCCAAGATGGCACCGGCGAAGAAGGCACACGAGCCTGTCACTGCTGATGGTTTTGTACAGGTGATGAAGAAATCCGAATCAATGCCTACACTATATATATATTGTAATGGCGAAAAGCTGCACTGGGCCTCTGACGCTCGCGCTTTGAAAAAGCGGGCTAGAGAAGAGGAGAAAGACGAAGTAGAGAATAGAACAGCCGGCCTGCAGCAAAGGCGCTGTGTCTGTCCCTCGTTCTTTATTACAATGGCGCAGCCGACAAAAGACAGACGCTGAGGGCGTCCTCGCGGGTCATCGGCGCAGCAGGAGCTCCAGTCCAGGGACGCCGTCCACGCTTCCGCGACCATGGACCCCGCAACCCTCCTGCCGCCGGAAGCACCTATGGGACCCACGCCCATGCAGGGCCTCCTGTTACCACGGAATGGCGCTCACGCTTCCTGTGGTAACACCCCCTCGCCTAGACCGACGTCGGCACATGAGCCGCACAGGGACGCTGTCCAAGCGTCCTCGGACATGGACACCGCCGTCGGGAGGACAGAGCCCGCCGTAGTTTCCGCGGCCGCCGACCATGGTTACTCGTATGCCTCGGTCGGCCAACTCCCCGACGTCATGCGGGCCATGTCGTTGCTCTTCGAGCAACTCAGCGTCTTCGGCACGGTAACTCCCGGATTATCTTGTGCGACATCACCATCGCCGAGTGCATGTATGATCCCGGAGTTCCATGCTTTTGAGGACGACGCGATCCTCTGGATCCATAACATCAACCATCTCGGGACTCGCTATGCCTGGTCGGACCAGCAAAAATTGCAGGTGGCCTTAAGCCACCTTGGAGAACGTGCCGTGGCCTGGCATCGCTACCAAGGCGTCTGGCAGAGGTCCTGGTCGGAATGGACCTCGAAGTTCTTGGCTGCTTTCGGGCCGCTTCCCCGTGCCTGCGGCGGTGCCAACCATCTTTCGAACTTGGACGAGGCTCGCGAGGAACACCGCTATGACACCGGAGGTGCGCCCGCCAGCCCCTCGACGGAGTCCTTCGCTGACTGCCTTGTTACAGATGCCAACACCCAGTCTTGTACACCTGTGTGTGTCTCGGGTTCTGCGTTGGTGACTGGCATTGGGGCAGCATTGCAAACAACGCACAGCATTTTCAACCCAGAGCAACCGGAGATGCGGTCGCCGAGCCTACCAGTATTTGAGGACATGGATGCTCCGGCTTCTGAAGGGCTGAATGCCCCGCGACTTCAAATACCATCACTACCCATCGTCAACGAGACCAAGAGTGACATCAGGCAACCTCAAGAACAAGGTACTGACGGGCTAAACCTCGGTGTTGAGGAGCCCGCCTGCAAGCTTTTGATTGGAAGCGTAATCGGCAGCGCCTGTGCCACGCACACCACTCGCACGCTGCGTTCTCCATTGTGCGCATCGGGCTCTGCGATGGTATCCGACACAACCCTACCACTCCCAGAGGTCGAATGCCCTCTGTATTCGAAGGAGTCGCCCTCACCTCATGCGCTGCCGCACCAGTGGCATGACGGGCCCACCGATCACAGGAAAAGTGTGCCTCATGACCCGTTGGACCAACATCCTGGACTACCAACGGCTTTACTGGCCAAATGCAAAGGAACGCACCGGAGCAATGCGTCGTCCCATTTAAGTGCCACCAATGAAGCCTTTGTGGCCGAAGAATTTTCTGCTCAGCCTCCTTTTCCTGCAGATACTACTCAGTCACGGGACGGAAGTACGAATAAACTCAGTCTTCACGAGGGCACGAAACTGGGATGGCATAAAGGCCTGCTAGGCATTCAACCACCGCAACGGTACAGTCAAGGTCGCCCACCGGAGACAGTTCTGGACGAACTCCAATCCAAGCTGCGGCGTAGCCGAGACCTACAACATCCACAGAGACTGGGCCGACTTGGGAGCCTGCGCCGGGGCAAACTTGAGAGGCAGCTCCGACCCTCCCGCAACAGCCAGTTTCGTCCACCGGAGTCGTCACCGGCAACATTCTGTATCAGGTCACAGCACGCACAAGGCCAGCGACCGCTTCGGCACAGTCAATGCCGTCCACCAGAGGCAATTTCTGGCGGTTTCGGGTGTTACCGACACTCGCAATCGTGGCCGAGTGTAATGGCGAAAAGCTGCACTGGGCCTCTGACGCTCGCGCTTTGAAAAAGCGGGCTAGAGAAGAGGAGAAAGACGAAGTAGAGAATAGAACAGCCGGCCTGCAGCAAAGGCGCTGTGTCTGTCCCTCGTTCTTTATTACAATATATATATATATATATATATATATAATGGCTGAATCGACGATGTACCTCGGAGTGAACGACGGTTTACTGCGACGCAATGAACCGCCGTTCTCTCAGAGGTGCATTTTCAATTCAGTTACAAATATGGCATCCCAAGCCACTTTTGTATATACAGTCCTATATATATATATATATATATATATATATATATATATATATATATAAGGAACAAAAGGGAGTACGACGCACGTTGGTTTTTGCACAGTATATTTACTGACGTTTCGGCCGGTGGACCAGCCTTTGTCAGTTTTGACTTTGACAAAGGCTGGTCCACCGGCCGAAACGTCAGTAAATATACTGTGGAAAAACCAACGTGCGTCGTACTCCCTTTTGTTCCTTATTGTACCGGGGCCAACGTGATTTCCTTGGCGCAACTAGATAGGATAGGACTCTATATGCAAAGATAGCTTGCGTTGCCGCCAGTTTATAACAGAATTGACGATGCGCCTTTTAGAGAACGACGGTTTATTACATCAACGTTTCGGTCGGAGCCCGACCATTTTCAAGACATGTTAACCACAGGCCAGTATGGCCTTATATACCACACTTTGTCTGGTAGTCAGGAGGGAAGGACAAGGATGGGAAAGAGAATGAGTGGGGTGAAAATATACAGAAATAATAAAAATTAAAAGATAAAAATAATAATAAAGATTGCTGGCATCTTCACTGCAACAAAAGATGAGCAAGTCAAGCAAAAGCAACTCGCACACAGTGAGAGAGGGAGAGCGAAGGAAAAAAGAAAAAAAAAAGAAGAAGAAGAGAAAGGGGCGAAAATGGCGGTGACAACGAGAAGGACGACTGCTGTCCGCCGCGCCAGTGCTGTGCAAGTCCGTAGACATTTTAAAGAGCAATCCATCAATTAGGCATTGTATACCGTGGCGCCGGCTTATGTCTGGCGAAACTAACAACACTTTCAGTGGCGTACCTTATGTGGTTTGGCTATTGCCTCTCTGGTGCCGCTGCACAGCAACGCGCCCCAGGAGGGAAGAACGGGGTTCGTATTGGGGCATAAAGTGTTCCTGATTCCAGCCACATTTGCAACGCGCACTCGGCACTACAGCGCGGCGGGGTGGGGTAGGCAAGAGAGAAGAAAGGGCGGCATGAAGGAAAACAGCAGCACAGAAAGACGAGGTTTCGAAGCAGTCAAATTCTGTGTACACCACAATGACGTCTTGTCCCCTCCTGTCGTACGATCTGCGGAGCGGCTTTGCGTGTGTCGGCTTGCACTGCACGGGTAATGCCAACAGGGCCAGGCTGATAGAATAGGGCGCACACAGCTTAAAAAAGTAAAAAAAAGAAAGAAAGCGGTCGAAGGAGGCAATGATAACTGGCGAGAATGGCCAATCTTGTAATAGAGGATACAGAGTTTATCAAATGGAATGTTCACTTCCTAATGATCGTAACACCGTGAGAGCGCCTGGATGTTCATTTATGCCGTGCTTAACTGTGCCAAACTTCTAAAGTAGGATTCCCTTTGCTCACGTTCTCTGGTGTTCCGAAAGTTGCTTTCCAATAGTGTGACCCTGACATCCTCAAAGCTGTGACTTTTCAAGTTGATGTGTTTAGAGAGCGGAAGGCCAAGTATTGAGCGCACATGGGACCGATGGTTATTGAACCTTATCCTGAATGGTGTGTCCGCCTGTATTATGTACTGGATGTTACATATTCCACACTCTAAGAGATAAATAACATTGTTTGAGTCGCTGTGAAGTTGTCCTTTTATTCTGTGTTTAAAATTCGAATGTGTGCCTTCTGCATCTTTTGTTTTCTGGATGTGTTTGCACACGCCGCACCTGGATTTTCCACAGGGTCGACACCCGCTGAGAGGCACTGTTGCACACGCGGAGGATCGGTAAAAATTTTGGAGAGTCGCTCACTTTGTCCCTATATGTTAAAATGTTTTTCAAGATTTTGTGAACGTTGGGTGGATTGGGTATATATATATATATATATATATATATATATATATATATATATATATATATATATCCGAAAGAAGAGATTCACACGATTAACAAAAGAATATAAGTTTACTGACGTTGCGGCTGGTGGACCGGCCTTCATCAGAGTAAAAGGCTGTTGCAGAGCACCCTCCTTTTAAGGGTATAGGAAGGGGAGAGAGTGCGGCGACAAAGGCGTATTCTGTACACGGAATGGCTATGAAGTCTTCCTGGACAGAACACGTGGTCGGCTGCGGCGAGTCACGAGGCGACCCCGTAGCCTCGTGAATATTTATTCGGGCTCAGGGATATCTTCTTTCTGAACTATATATATATATATATATATATATATATATATATATTATCGAAGGATCACGTTGAAAAACAAAACATTTCGACGTTTCAGTCGAGACCGTCCTTTTCCAAGCTTAGTTCTCTGAGCTTGAAAAAGACCGGTCTCGCGGCCGAAAAATCGAATAAATGTTTTGTTTTTAACGTGATCCTTCGATGATATAATTAACCAGCGGCCAAGGATTTGTCTTTGAGGTATATATATGTACATATATGGGATATGTCCGTTCAAGTGTCCATATAATTGATGTATTGCTGCTGGAGCATCCAGTACGCCTAAGCATAGCCTCCTTGTTGATTCTGTGCTTCTCAAGAGACAGCGAAAACAATGAGACGTCATCGGCAAAGTTGCAAACTGCGGCCACTGAGGGCGCTAACAGCGCAGAGTGCCGGCGCGCTTCCCGTGTGCTCGGTGGATGAAATCTAAGAAAAAAGCACGAGCTTGCGCTAGGTGGCGCGAGGCCAGATCAGAGCGAGGATGGCCGACAGTTAACTAAAATAGGTCCCTTCACAGGCACGTGAATATGTCAAGTGACATTGGGTTACGTGATTTTGGTAAGGACATGTCACGTGTCAATTCGTTACACCGTGGTTTTGGTGGCAACGTGTCTCGTGACACTGCAAATCGTTGTTTTGGGAGAACATGTCACGCGACACTGCGTTACGTGATTTTGGTAGAAACCTCGGAACGTGACACTGCATGATGTGATTTTGGCAGAAACCTGTCCCGTGACGTAGCGTTATGGGATGTTGGCAAAAACGTGTCACGTGACATTTCGTGACGTGCTTTTTGTGGAAACGACTCTCGTAACATTTCGGTACGTGATTTTGGTAGAAACATGTCACGTGACATTACGTGATTTTTGCTTTAACGTCTCACGTGACCTTGCATCAGATGATTTTGTCGTGAACATGTCACGTGAGATTTCGTTACGTGATCATGGCAAGAACAAGACATGTGACATTTACGCGATTTCGGCAGGACCATGTGACGGGACATTGCCTTAAGTGGTTTTGGCGGAAACTTCGCGTGATATTTTTTACATGGTTCTGGGGCGAGCATGTCATTTGATCATCCAAAATCACGTAACGCAATGTCACGTGACGTGTAGCAACATGGAACGTAAGTATCCTTTGACGACCTGGGCACGGGCGCCGTTTCTGATAAGTAGCACTCTCCTGCGAGTGGCATATCATGGTCATTAATTTCCTTCGTGCGAGTGATCACGTCGAAACATACTTGCATGCTTACTTAATAAGCCAACGTTCACTACACTTGATATTTCCCGTAAAGCTGCTAGTCTTACTTCGCCTATTATGTGATGCTTTGCTATCGCATTTATTGCTTCTCCCTTCTGGCGAAACTATGGCCTCCTTAAAACGGCATCAAAGTTAACAGCTTTCTACGCTGTCGGATAAGTCACATTTGTCCTTGTGATTGTACATATGCCATGTGTGGTACCGCAATGGGCCTATTGTTGCTTGCACGTGACAGAATAGTGTTTCCGGAGCAAGAGCTGCAAAAATTCGACTAAAGGTAGTGCTTTGTGCAGGAAATGCGTTGCATGCCCATGCGGTGGACACCATGCGTGACATGTGCAGCCCGAACGCGGAGTTATTTTGTACGCGGCGTCTTCGCTCTCTTCGAGAAGTACTTTACGGAGAATTACCGCATCTTCGTTACGCAATAATAACTTGTTCACTACAAGACTCAATGCAATACAAGGAAAAAATACCCAGTATTGCTGATGTTGAAGCCTCGTTTGACGTTTTTGTTGTCATAGGAGCAAGTAAATGTGCTCAATGACGGTACGCTGTCTGGCAACGAAGATAACCGCCTAGGCAGTGACGGTAACTATAGTGAAGACGCGCATGAAAAGTAATTCAGGGACGTAACTTAGGGCCGCGATAATGCTGCGCAATGAAGGCAATTCCCTGCGGTTGCCAGCAGCTCTTTCAACAAAAAACTGGGAACCGCTGGTCAAAGCGAGTTGAGCATGCACAGGCACGCTCTGAGAAAACGTTGGGTTCATACTTACTGCGTGCTCATGTGCAGTTCAGAGGGGCGAACCTACGACGACATGCACCTGCCAAGAATTGCAAGTAGTACACGTGCCTTGGGGGAAAAATTGAGTTTTTCTCTATTAAGCCACTGAGACAAAGTCCAGCTTTGTGCTAAGTGTTACGGTCAACTTGGTGTGCTAAGCAAGAGAAGAAACCTTGCGTTTTGCATGAGAAGTGAACTACCGCCTCTTTTGGACAGTGCCACTGCAGTGCATGTTGCCCACTGTAGTGGACGTTCTGTATCTCACGGTATAAGCTCGAGGTTTTCTTGTTTTAGCTTTTTGCTTTTTCTAGATCTAAGTTAAGAGAAACACAAATGTAACCACATTTCAAATGAATAGCTTTTGTTCACGCAACAAAGGGTTAACAGGCCTTTATGACTTGCAACTCCACTATTTTTTCTGCTCTACGTTTATTACCTACTGCCAGCGTTGCGAGGGCTCAACGGGTCTAGATCTGCGCTCAGTACATGCAACCAGCCAGTCAGATGTACAGACTGATGATTAAATGCCGTTTATTCCGATAATAGAAAGTGGATTACAAGCGCATGCCCTTCTCACAAATGCATTTATCTGCGCGCCGAATGCCTCCATTTGTAACAGCGTTTCGGCTGCCCCTCTCATAGCTTTCTTGTATATAGGAAAGAGATATATTCTTTTCCTCATCGGACACATTCGGCGGCGTGCTTGTACACTGCACAATATTTCGTCTTCGCTGCATGAACACAAGCTTGTCGAGGTGTCCAGTGGGTGCGTCGCAGGCAATGAACAGAAAGTAGCTTAGGATGTAGCTCCATACAGTGACTGAGATGAATTGGTTGATCTGAAAAAAAAAGAACCAAATATTGGAATTACGCATTGCACTGAACTTAAGTGCAACAAAAGCAATAATATTTTATAGATTGATGGGACATGCAGCGTTTTGGGTAAAAAGCAAAATGAGGTAAGTAACTAGAAGGTATTATTCTTTGTGGTTTGCCCTCGGCAGTGAAATTGCGTTTTTACAGCGCGAGCGAATTGTCTGCAATTTTCGTTAGTCCATTTATGTGCAAAGCCGTCACCATTGTGCAGAACCATTTCCTTTCGTCAATGAGGCCAGCCATGTAGAGGAAACATATAAAGAACCCGTAGATACTTTATTGTACAGCGCATATTTCAAGTCGACTGTAACACGTACAAAAACTAAGGAAGTGTAAAATACATAAGCTGTTCCACTATTTCAAGGTGTATGCCCGGCGAAGCTGTGTACCTGTCGACACTGACCATAGAAGGTATACGCAGGAATACACTAAGAATACGGAAAAAAGAAAACAGGTGGCAGTTATCTTGCGCGGAATCACGACACGCGGAAATTCGTGCTTATTTATTGAGTGAAAGACATATATACAAAATGAAGATTAGCGCGTGTCTTTGACTCCTTTCTTTGTCGTTCTCTTTGCCTCTTGTGCTAATTTACCTTTAGCGGAGTAGAAGACCCAATTATTATTCCTGCAAAAGCGAAGACTTGATTTTTATATGCGATTGACGCCAACCTCAGCAATTGTCGTTTGTGCTGTGTCTCCCTGATGAAACAACCATCAAGGTTGCGTTTGTAGAGCGCTAGGAAAGAAAGGGCGGCATCCCACACACCATGTAAGCATTCTTTAGTACTGCGAGCAACTGGCACAGTAGTGTAGGATATAATCTGTGGACATGTCATCAACTTGTTCACCTATGTCTTAACGACTGCTAAAGTCGTGAAGATATTCTCTCAGCTGAGTTTGAGTGCCACGCCTATATTTAAAACCATGCCGGAGAGTGCTTAAATTTTGACTGGCTGAAGGACTTCCAAGAAATGTTTCAATTCAATGTGGTATAAAAACTTCCCTGAAAGTGCTGTTGTAGAGAGGGCTGTACATTTAGATCATAGTCAAACACAAATTCCAAGGTTACGTTGACCTACGAGAACCTCAACGTTTACGCTCTGTGCTTAAGTTACAATGTGAGTTCTGCACGTTCCCGTAGTGTAATCTACGTATGCATCCCAGTACATCTCGTCAGCAACCGAGGTGGTCATGCAAAAGTCGACAGCGACGACACCTGCAAGCACGTTGCAAGGGTGAAGATTTCTGATCTATTCAAGATGTAGAATAGAAATAATAAAGGCCCAAAGACTGAGCCTTGAGGAACGCGTGAATACACTTCTGTAAACCCAGAGTTAAAACCATACAAGCAAACGAACTATGAACGGTTTAGAAGAAAACGTTCGATCCATTTCAGTAAAGTACTATCAATATTAAAAGTAGAAGAGAAGCTCTGGGGTAGATGGCAGCTTGAATGGATGAACAGATCGCTAAAGCTATGTAGAACAGGGAATGTCGCTAGAGCCAGCGTTTCGAGAAGTGGACTTGTCTTCGTCAGGACGGCGACTGCCTTCTCGAGCGTTCGTTTCCGTACGCCATTGCACGCTCTCCCCCGTCAGCACAACGAGAGGAGGAGAAGAGTGGCACGTGCGAATAAAAAGAGAAAAGAAAGGGGGCGGGGCAGATTAGGCGTGTTCAGTTTAAGCAGAATCAGTTTGCGACATACCCTGTGAATGCCTTAGATAAATGTAAAATATGCAATCGATCCTCTGCATCATGTTCCAGACCGATCATCTATGGTCGGTCTAGAACTTGAAGTACAACGTGAGTGACGGATATTAGCTGAGTTTCCCATGAGTAAGGTTTTCGAAAGCCATGTTGTGCTGAAGAGAAAAACGAGTTGGATTCAAGAAAACTGACAAGGTCAGTGAATATAATATAATATAATGTCAAGACGTGTCTCTGTTGTGGCATATCCTCTAGAAGAATTAACTATATGCGTCAAGCCTACCTTATAATAACCTTTAAATAACTGAAACAGAAATTTCTATCTCAGAACTTTATTTCTTTGTGTAAGAGTTGGGAGGTTGGCTGTGGCTAATAAAGATGTAGGTGAGGCACTACCAAAGCTATTGTGAATAAATCTGACGCCTCTATTTTCTATTTTTTCTGTTTCAATGATATGCTTTGTAGTATACGGCTACCAAATAACATTATATGCGCAATGCAAAGTGCGTTGCACAATTGCCTTCTATGCAATATAAGGTAATATAAGGCAATATAAGGCGCTGGCTGAGCAGGGTTACGCGTATGAGCAGGGCTACGCTTGCGAAAGAAAATGATGAAAACTGTCTTTTTAATATTAACCGACATTTGCCAAATGTCACACCAACCAATAAACTTTTGGAATGCCTTATTGAAATGAATTTGGTCTTCGTGGCTTTCAACTGCCGAGTAGAGAACGCAGATCGATTCTTTACAGGTACGTCATACGATAGATCAGTTATAAATAACAGAAACAGGAGCACCCCGGCCACAGAGCCTCGAGGAACACCAGAGTCAGACGGCACAGTGTAAGAACAGTGATCGCTCAAGGAAACATTGTTTTCTATTTGAGAGGTAAGCAGTACTGCAGTTTATAAGTTGACTGTTCTTAAACAGTAAATTCATTTTCAAAACGAATTACTCCTGAGATACTTTATAAAAAGCTTAGGGAGATCCATAAAAATTGAATCTGCCTGTTTTCCGAAATTTATAGCTTTACTTATGACTTTACTAATTGAGTGGAAGTGCAAAACATTGTATTTGTCTATAAACTACGAGATATGCTTATGCATTATATGTTCAAGGAGTTTACAGGAAGCTGACATTTAATGAACTGTGCGATAATTAGTAACAAAATGTATATCTACACTGTTGTGTATGCGTTTGACTTTTGCAGGTACCCAGCCATGCTTTGGCCGAAGCCACCCACCTCGCTCACGTGAACCCGCGCTCCCCACAGGCACCCACGACCGACGCATCAAGCTATACGGTAGGAGCTGTCCTTCAACAGAAAGTAAATGAACAGTAGCAGCCCCTTACATTTCTTATTTTTAAACGCGTGAATGCTGCCCAAACACGTTATGCTGTGTTTGGCCGCGAACTCCTCCCCATGTACTCCTCCGTGCGCCATTTCCGCCGCCTGCTCGAAGGGCAGTCTTTCACCATTTAGGGAAATCATTTTAGAAACTCGCTAGCAGACGCTGCCTGCGCCAGCACTGTCTCTCGCAAGCGAGGGCGCGTTCTCGTTCCTTGGGGGCTGGTAAAGCGATCGTCGCAGAAAGAGCGTTTCCATAGTCAACGCGCGCCGTTCGCTCTCTCTCACGACAGCAGATGACACTGTCTTGGTTACTGCCTCCGGGATCGGCCCACCCATGCACACACACCGTCCGACTGCACTCATGACTGCCGCCGTCGAAGACAGAGAGATTGCGCTCCGGGAGGCACGCGCCGAGAGCGAGTGCGAGCGTGGCTACGACACACAACGGGAGACAAGCTTCGACCCTGAGGAGCTTCGCCCCTAAAAAATCAACTTGTCCGTTGTGAAGGGCGAATGTTCCCGCACCAAATATACATTGGCAACTGCGATCGAAAAACAGGAGAACTCACCAGTGTGAAGTGAGAATAGAGAATGCGTTCCCTGCTGGCGTGGTGCACAAGGAGGTAGAACGGATAGTGGATGAGGTAAACTCCGAATGACAGGCGGCTCAGTGGCACAAATGCTTTCCAGGAGAGGAATGTGCATATGATTCCTGCATAGATTAAAAAAATCCACAGCATATTCACGGAGTGAATTATAATGAGTGGGCGAAGTTCCGGAGGTTCATCGTAGATCGTGCCGAGTTCCGGATTAATTTAGTTAACGCACACGCTACGAATTCTTATGGTTCCACTATGCACAAGTGAAATCTCGCACCGGCACTTCCTTGCAAGTCAAGATCCAGTGCCTATATATAGATATGGGTGGCCGGTGAACGGTTCTCCAGCGCGAGCAGTCGGTATTTTTTTATTTATTTATTTACAAATACTGCAGGCCCTATTCGGGCCCAAGCAGGAGTGGGTACATAAATATCAGTGACTATATCAAACGGAATATATAAAAATGAAATACAAGGTATAGAATTCACAAATATTCTCAACATTAATAAGGAGCGTAGATAATATATAGCAATTGTAGCAGTAACAGAGTACAAAGTACAAAACAAAAAATTCATAGCACCGATGAGAAACAAATAATATATAGCAGACTCTTAAAAATCAAAAGATATGTCATTGACGAGATGGGCGAACGATTGTGTAGTGCCAGCATTAACCACATTCTCCGGTAACCTGTTCCACAATGAGAGAGCATGAGGGAATAATGAATGTTGATGTACGCTAAGGTGACTGAATGGCTGCCTAACTGTCTTATTATGATGAGTACGATCAAAGCGCATGGGCGGGTCGGTTATGTAACGTTCAGTTGGTATTTTAAGTGACCATGGTACAGTTGATAAATGAATTTTAATCGAGAGACTATTCTACGATGAGCGAGTGACTTTAGCTTTGCCCTCTCGCGAAGGGCAGAGACGCTCGCGAAACGAGAATAGCTCGAGTAAATGAACCTCAGAGCCAGGTTTTGCACCCTCTCGATCTTTTTAATTAAATATTTTTGATATGGAGCCCAGACCAGGTCTGCATACTCTAACTTAGGCCTGATAAGCGCTTTGTAAGCTGTTAGTTTTACAAAGGGTGAAGTGTGACGTAGCTTACGTTTTAAAAATGCTAACTTCTTGATCGCATTCTTGCAGATGTTGTCAATATGGGGTTCCCAATTTAAATTACTTGTGAGCGTGACACCCAGATATTTGACTTGCGTAGTTTTTTTAACATAATCGTTCTTAATGGTATAGTTGAATGCTAATGGATGTTGTTTGTTCGTGACTGTAATGGATGCCGTTTTAGATGCGTTGAGCTTCAAACCCCATTTGTCACACCAGGAGGAGATGGAGTGCAATGCATCGTTAAGTCTGGCTTGGTCCGAATGCTGATTAATGTCGGCATAGACAACACAATCGTCCGCGAAAAGTCGGATTTTTACAGGTGATTGAACTGAAAAATAAATGTCGTTTATATATATCAAAAACAATAATGGTGCAAGCACTGACCCTTGCGGCACTCCTGAGTGTACATCTAATGTGTCAGAAACGCCGTCATCAACCATCACATATTGTTTCCTTGAAGACAAATAGCATGTAATCCAGCGGACAATGTTGTGGTCAATACCAATAGCGTACAGTTTTGTAACTAAATCATCATGTGGTACCACATCGAACGCTTTTGAAAAATCTAAAAACACTGCATCAATCTGGCCCTTAAAATTTAGTGAATTTACAAAATCATGAATTATCTCGGCAAGTTGAGTTGAAGTGGATAGTCCAGACCTAAATCCATGTTGGTTGTCGTGAAGCAATTTATTATCTTCCAGATGTATCATAATTGCCTTAAATAATATGTGTTCTAGGAGCTTACAAGCTGTGGATGTTAGGGAAACTGGCCTGTAGTTGTTTAATTCTAATGTTGAGCCAGATTTATGAATTGGGACTATCCTCGCAGAGCGCCAATCCTCGGGTATCACGCAAGTATCTAAAGAGGTTACATATATTCTGTACAAATATTCTGACACCCAGAGTGCATATCTTGTAAGAAAAACGTTCGATATATCATCGGGGCCTGGTGATTTCTTTGTATCTATATTACACAAGAGGCTAACAATGCCATCCTTACTTAAGTGTACTTCAGGCATCTGTTTGACGAGTGCATAAGATGGCATCTGCGCATGTGAAGCAGTCCGCGTAAAAACGGACTGAAAAAAGGTATTGAAGCTTTGAGCAATGACAGCAGAATCGTCAGTAGACCCACCAGGTGTTTTTATCTCTGTGATACTGTTTTTATCTTTGGACAAGTAACGCCAGAATTTATTGGGTTGATCTGTCATGAAGGAAGACAAAGTAGACGAAAAAAATTGGTCTCTTGCTGCATGCATCTTTTCTTTGAAATGTGTATTAGGCTTTGGAGCCGTTTCTTGTCACCACGCTTACGGCAGCGTTTAATCTGGCGCTTCATATGAATCAAATCACGATTCATCCATGGGTACTCTCTGTGAATACGTTTCTTTTTTAATGGCACATAGCTACGTTCACAGTGAAATATTATAGCTTTAAAACGTGACCACAACTCACTGACGTCATTTATTTCGCTGAAAGAAGGAAATGAAGATTCCATGTACCTAAGCACTGCATCATCATCCGCATGCGTGTAGTCCCTGACGAATGATTCGGAAGGTCTAATAGTTGATCGGAAGCCTGAAATCGGACACTCTATAAGAAGTAACTTGTGATCAGATATTCCATCTTTGACAGTGACCGAACATTCTGCCAACGAACTGCTTGCAAACGCAAGGTCTAGAACAGAAGAACTAGTAATTCTGGTAGCATCAGAAACCAATTGGTTTAGAGAAAAAGTAAATGCAGTTAATAACAGTGATTCAGCATTTCGAGAATCTTTGCCGTCATGAGAGAGACTGGGCCAATTAATACTGGGCAAGTTGAAATCCCCAGTTACAAGAATGTTTGAACGCGAATTTGTATTTTGCAGTAGGTAATCATAGAGTGTTTCTAAGTATTCTGGAGGTGCATTCGGAGGACGATAGATACCACCCAAAGTTATATTTTTACCAAAAAATTTCAGTCTGCACCACACGCTTTCATGATTATCAATACCATCTAAGCGGGTAAACTTAATGTTTTGTTTAATCGCAATCGCAACGCCCCCTCCTCGTGATCCTCTGTCCCTACGGATAAGGGTGTATGAAGGTGGCACTATTTCGGAGTTTTGCACGTCAGAATGCAGCCAGGTTTCCGTGATCACCAGAACGTGTGGTTGGTAATTTGAAATTATATCTTCAAGGAGCTCTATCTTATTCAAAACACTTCTTGCATTGAGTGAAATAATCCGAAGCGTTTTGCTAGCTTGTCACTTGTTATCGCGCTTACGAGCGGTAGCACGAGTGAGGCGAGTAGGTAACTGTTCGGATTGCGCAGGCGTAGCGAGTTGGGACCGCTCTACCCTGCAGTTACGAAGTGCGTCCCAGACATACAGTTTGCCATCAACTTTCAGTTTATCGAATACAAGGGAAACTTTAGAACCGGCCTTTCTTTCATCAGCAGCGGAACGCCATAATTTTGCACGAGTATCCCGAATATTTTTAGAAAAGTCTTCCGATGTGGATATATTGGTACCTTTCAATTTGAAGCA
Organism: Hyalomma asiaticum; assembly: GCA_013339685.2. NCBI lineage: Eukaryota > Metazoa > Arthropoda > Arachnida > Ixodida > Ixodidae > Hyalomma > Hyalomma asiaticum. Next base: position 50,733,261 of record CM023481.1, read on the forward strand.
CAATGACAACACCTTCGTTTTGTCAACGTAGTTATAGAGTCTCAAAATGACTGGACGAGGGCGCTGTGCGTTTCTTCGACCAATTCGGTGAATTCGCTCTATGGAATTAATTTCAACACCAAGAATTTTCCTGAAGATATCGCCGTTCACTTTCTGTTCTAGTTCGTTTGAGTCCTCCCCCTGGTTTTCTTGTACGCCATAAACTACAAGGTTATTACGGCGACTCCTATTTTCGAGATCATCGACTTTTGCACTTAACTGAAGAATTATCTTATTAGTACTCTCGCAAGCTCCTTCCACCTTCTCCAGCCTTTGCTCACATTTCTTAGTTCGACCCATCTCTTGCTCAAGATGGGTCATCCGAGTTTGAATGTCCGCGACTGTTGACTCCACCTGTTTCAAGTTATTAGTTAACGTGACGAGAGTTTTATTTGTCTTTGTTTGTTCTTCCAGGATTTTCTTGAGTAATTCGCTGTTTAAGCTAGCCTCCGACTCTGAGTCAGAAGAGGGACCAGGATTTAGTTCTATATCTCCGGACGTTAGTAGCATCAAACGGATCACATGAAAACAATCACACAATAATCCGAGCAGACTCGCTAGAAGACGCTAGAAACTCGCTAGAAGACGCTGCCTGCGCCAACGTTGTCTCTCGCGGGTGAGGGCGCGTTCTCCTTTGCGAGCTGGTAGAGCGTTCATCGAAGAAAGAGCGTTTCCATAGTCAACGCGCGCCTTTCGCTCTCTCTCTCTCTCACAAGACAGCAGATGGACGAGTAAGAGAGCTCGCGCGCCGGGAGGCACGCGCCGAGGGCGAGCGCGAGCCTCCCGGCGGCGCGAGGTGGCTACATACATACTACTACAGAGGAGGGAACGACCCACACCCTAAGGAGCTTCGCCCCTAAAAAAACAGTGCAACGTCTATTCGCTATAATAATGTGATTCACTGAGTTTTAGTGTAAGGTCGTTGTAACATCGTGCACACTACAAAGCACAGAGACCGCCAAATTTTTCATTGCGCTATATTCATGCTACGCGTGAAGAAGCATAGCCAAGATCTTGCGCTCTTTGCAGTGTGGGAAATTTAACGTGGAAATCGTGTGCTCACGTGCTCAGAGTCGGCGGTAGAATTTTTCTTGAGCGGGGCGGATATCATGGACGGCGTTAATACACTGGCCCTTGAGCCTTGAAGGTCACGGTAACCAGGGAACCGATTGATAATCCGAAGAACTGAAGGATAGCGCAAAAGAAGGCAAAGTGCTTCTGGCTGAATTTCTAATACTACCTCCATTTCTGATACTGTCTCATAAAATGACTCTACTAGAAAGATATGAGCAAGAAGGAGGCGATCGAAGTGATGTGGCGGTAGTTGAAAAGGAGAGGCCGCTGTGATCGGGATGTATTGAGGGCGCCTTGATGTACTCCTCGCTCCTTCACCCACTGTGTACAGGGTGGCGACAACCAGTTCGTCTGCTACGGTGGTCACCATGTCAGTGCCCACTCCTCGTCAGCGGGAGGCTGGCGCGCTGTCTTAAAGATATTTTCGATGATACTGAAAGCACATTGCGCATTATTACAATTCTAATCAAGAGGTATCAGTTAAGGAGGTTGCATTTCCGCCCATTCTGCCATTTAAATGATTGTGAAACAATAGATACTGTGTTTTCTCTTTCTTTCGTATGTAATAGTCGTTTTTCTTCTGACGCTGCATAGTCTTCTCGCTGCCATTCGTGGGACTTGTTATGTGTTGCAGTATTAAACAATAAGAGTTGCAACTTTCCTAATGAAACGGTTTTACTGCGCAACTTTGTTTTAGGACGAAGTAAAAAAAGAAACAATTGATATGAGAATAAAAGACATGAACTTATTATAAGATCGCCGTATTACGTTTCCTAGAGGGGATTCCCGTTATCTTGATTATCAGGCACGCAAATAGATGTCCGGGGGAACTTTTACTTTTCACCCCGATTAAACCTCGACCAGCATGAAACGCGTGACCTCAGCACTGCAGCGCGTAGGCACTAAGCTGAGTCAACTGGCTCGCGTCCTGGAAGGAGGTAGGGTTTTTCAAATATTACGAAGAAAGAAATAAGCGGCAGAGGATGCCTAAGTGATTTGGTGGCATGCCGGCCACATTGAACCATTTACCTTTTTATGGAAATGGTCAGTGCACGGCGAGTTGTTTCGTAGAGTAAGAGGGAAAAAAATGAAACAAAGCGAGAACATGGGGAAGTCGGTCACGCTTTAAAACGATCTCTACGTATAGCGCAAGCTTTGTCAGTGGCTGCACGTGTTTTAGCTCAGCGCCACACCATAATCGCCGCCTTAGTTCCCTGAAAAATTTGTGGCCATGGGAGCTTACGACGAAATCTGAACTACTAAATAAATTGTGTACTTCTCATGTATTCTTTAAACTACAAATATACAAATGGAATAATTCAAGCCTCTCATCAGCATTGCAGGCGTGCTACCGATCGCACATTGTTTCTCTTGAACTTTCTGAACCTGTCTATTTGGTTTTGAAATTGCGTCCATCAAAGCGAGCCTGACTGATTGATTTCAGAGTTTCACGTCTCAAAAGCACAACGCGATTATGAGACACTCCGTAGTGTAGGGATCCAGAAATTTAGACCATATCTGATCCTTTGACGTGTACTGACGTCGCACAGTAGAAGCGCCTCAGCATTTCGCCTCCATCGCAATGCCGCCTCCGCGGCCGGGATTCCGTCTTGCGACCTTCAGATCAGCAGCCGTGTTCCATGGGCACCAGACTACCGTGGCGGGGCAAGTTCAATAAAACTGTTATACCTTGTTCAATGGTCAACGAATAAGTTCTTTGTCACAAAATACTGTCCACTTTGTCGAAAAACCCGGAGTCAAGTTACAGGGAGCGCGGAAAAACAGCAAAGAAAGAAAAGCGGCCGCTTCCAAGGTCATGCAGCAGCTGGCCGATGTCTAGATGGCGAGGTTCTAGAACGGACTCGGAAGGAAATTGTAGAACGCGGCAGTGAGTCATCCTATCACGGCGGGTGAGCGCACGAGCCAGACGGAGAAAGCGAGAAGGCGGAGAATGCGCATCGACGACCGTCGCGACATGTGAGGGACAAAGAGCTGCCGCCCAAGAGGCGAAGATTCCAGTTTTATGAAGAAAGTTCGCTGTGTTTTGCGCGTGCTTAGATCACCTGGCGCGCTCCGAACCTTGGACAATATCTGTCAAAGGCAATATAAAGAGTCGAACATGGCCCGTCAGCAGCAGTCCGAGTTGTCTGAGAGTGTAAGAAAGAAGTAAACGACGCTGCTACGCGAGTGAACCAACGATCCCGGCCCGTAAGCTTCATGTTGTGAAGGCACTTCCAGTGACTTTGATGAATACGAATTTTTTATATTTTATACCTTATAAAATACAAAAGAGCTTGGTACGTTCGGTGTTGCTTTCGTGTAATGTTGTAGCCCATCTGGGTTTGGATTTTGAAGAGCCGTGTTTGTGCACGTTTTTGTGTAACTGCCTGTTAAAGAGAATACATTTGTTTTGTTTGAACATTCTTGACTGACTCGGTCTTTGAACCACCGCTGGGGTTTTGCAAACTGTCCAAGATTTCGTGGGATCTTTTCAGGCGACTGCGTCCCGTGTCTCTCAGCTCGGGATCGGTCATGTGCTTTTAGAAACATTACGCATCATTGGCTTTTCAGTAATTACGGTGTCATGGTCGCCGAAAAGCTCTTGAGCATACCAAGAAAAAATGGAGTTTATCAGTTAATGAATGGCGGGTAAATTGAAGCAAAGCGTAAAATCGAGGGACTAGACCTGCTTTTAACCCGGATAATCAGGCCTCGCTGGCTACACACATGACAAGAATTCATACTACGCATATGACATATTACAAGGGCTGCTGCGTTAGCCGAATCCAAATTAAGTAAAAGGCAAGATAACGGTATACCCAGTAATGTAAAATACTGTAATTTTTTAAATAAATTCAAAATTCAACACTGTTCAAAAATTAATAACTTTCGATAGGACACGCGTCCACGTTTGATAAGACTAACCCAGGATGGCATCAGTCAGGATGCAGTCTGTTTTATTCCGAAAAGCTTGAAACTTCGCCGCGGCGGCTGCATTTTGATGGAAGCGAAATGTTCAGACGCGTGCACTGTGCGACGTCAGCGCACGTTAAAGAACCCCAGGTGTTCAAAATTTCCGGAGGCCTCCATTAGGGCCTCTCTCATAATCTGATAGCGGTTTTGAGACGTTAAACCGCAGAAATCAATCAATCAATCAATCAAGCTCGAAGCTTCGGCATAGAAATCACTTGGCTGCTTATCTTCTTAACTTCTGTGTTTTCCTTTCCTCTTTTGTATTCGTGATTATCTACGCCCACCAGCTGTAATAAAACATTTGTTAAAAGTTAGTGCTTGTTCTGTCCTCGATCATCTTGTCCGGCTCGTTCTTTTTTTTTCCTTTTGTGCTATGCTTCCTACATTACGTCGCATTTCACACCGACGAGGGGGCTTGAGCTCGCGGCATTGTTGCATTTTATTGCGGTTGTTGCGATGCATGCAGCGACGCTCGTGCAACGCCATTACGGCAGTGTCTCCCGAGTATGCTGTAGGGCAATGCTGCGCACAAAATAAAAACGGTTTTGGTTCGTATAGCTTGATAGCGCGGCTTACATTATTCACGCTCTGAGGGGAGTTTTTCTGAGCTTCATTCCTACTATAGCATGGCGACAGAAAGCAATGTGAAATACTGCTATTTGTTCATCCGGCGGGGAATTCAAACAAGTCAACTGTGACAACGCGCTTCGAGTTGTAAAAATAAAATGTCTTAGAGCTCATTCTTTCAGGAATACATGCACACTTGCAAAGAGAGGTAGCTGTACCATGGACTTGCTGTCGAGGGCACAAGGCAACAGCGTCACTTCTGTGCTCGATTCAAGACGTGCGACGGGCATCGACATTATAATTACACAACGGAGCTTCAGTTTGCTGCAATGAAGAGTTGGTTTACATCACTTGTTTGCTGCGTCAAATAAAAGAACCCCAGACGCGTCTAAACTCATGCAAAAATGTCACAAATTCAGCTAGTATCGCACTAATCGCCTTCTTGAATGCACGCATTAGGGACTGCAATGGACAAGCTCTACAGAATTGGAAATGTTTATAAAGATGAGCAATCAAGACCGGTGCCGTTTGTGTAGCGACATCTTGTAGTTCTTGAAATGAGGCATCTTTCTTCTTTTTTTGTTTAACACTGTATGTAATAAAAGTAGGGTGCGAAATTAGATGAGGTCTTAGTCACCGCATACCGGTGGAGATAGGGAAACTTTCCTATACCAGGGCATATGGTGCGTGTACAAAAAACAAAAAAAAAATGGAATGCGAGGCCTGAAATTATTCCTTAGCCGTTTGGAGCTACCGACGCGACAATTTCTCTTTAGTGCTAAGGAGACGGTCCCAGTGTAAGGCTACGTATATTAAAAGCAAATGACGCAAACTAATGTACCTAATTGGATTAATACTTAGTATACAATTGACAATTTATATTTCGTACTTGCGTTTATATACAAGGCGATTAAGCTTCCTGAATGCAACGTCGAATAACATGAAACATATTTCGCGCAAGGCAAGCATTACATTACGCGCTTTTCATCCCAGCGCAAACGTCAAATGTTTACTTTGAAAACATTCTGCATGAAAGTATTCACGCTTAACTCTTTACCAACGAAGGTATCGCGAGGTGAACGGCATCGAACGTAGGCCCCACGCGAAGGCGAAGCGGCTTCGTCCACAAATGTGGGCGGTAAGATAGGGGACCTAAGCCCGTCTCTGGCTCCCTGCGGGAGTAACATGCAGTAATTTTATAAAACGGCTCAGAAGCCGTCATTTTGAGAACTCATGGGTTTCCAGCAAAGCATTACTACCTTGTGCGCATATGCCTTGATCTCACCCCCGACGTCGCCCCCGGGCAAGCGCTGAACCATTTATTCGCCCCACTCAGACTCTTTTAGTTCACAGTTCTACAGGGGTGTAGGACAGCGAGATTAAATAAGTGTAGACACAACAATGGATGATAAGCTGACTAGAAACATAAACGTCGCCTTCTACACAACAAACACTGTGATAAATCTTGCCTGACAATAGACAGCATAAAAGAAAGTGATTTTAATTTTCATGTATATATAGAAGCCAAACGTACTTTGCCTACGTTTCGCTTCTATTCATTAAAATTCAAATCAATTTGGTTGATCGTGTGCATAGCGCGATCAACGAAACAATAGTGATGTTGCAAATGTTATCGGCAATATCATGATGCGCCGTAAAACGTCAGCACTCGGATACAGTTCGATTTGACTACGACTTGTGTCGTATATACGCGGGTCGTACGTGAAAAGCGGTGATGACAACATTGGGTGGCTGTGGTGACCGCTTCGAGTACACGTGATGCTAACGTCACTCGATGATCGTTTGAGTCGGCACTGCCGAGTTTTGTGTTCTCGTAGCTAGAGATTTAAAATCTGAAACTCCACCATATAAACTGTCTAATATTGAACTATTGGCAGATTCATCACGTGCATGCCAGCCTTTATCAATATCCCAAATATACAGGCTTTCAGAAAAGGTAATAGAATTATTACAGAAGGTCTTGATGTCTACAGCGCTTTAAGAGTATATAAGGGCGGCTATGCCCACCCACCCCCTCCCCCCAACGGGCCTCATCTCTCTCCATGTGGTCTTATGCATAAAATGCATACCTCCCCGTCGGGTGGCGCAGGCGAAGGCGATCCAGGTCAGGCACAGGGACCAGAATACACGGTTAGTGAAAGCGTGGAATAGCCGCACAGCCTCCACGGCTGGTTCGACCTTTCGATACCATCCAATCTTGATGAATACACAGTAGAGACCGCAAATCAGAGAAGCCAGCCATAGCAGCGACTGGACCACCTGATGTACGAAAGAAACGGACATATTTAAGAAAGCGTTGCAAGTCAGCCGCGCAAGCAAAGTAACGCTGCATATTTTTAATGTCTCCGGAGGCAATAGATTGCATCGCAACATTTACACAGCTAGGTGCACACCCTCAAATCACCGAGAAAGGGCGAGACTGAACATTCGCAGCAGTGCAGTAAAATGTGTAGAGAGTGCACAAGGCGTGCCCTGAACTTTCAAAGAGCACGCGTTCCTTGAGTTTTAGTACTAATGCCTTCACATTGTTATCATTACTGATCGCATTCCAGCCACACGGAATCGCCTCGTCATTTTGAATTGGCTCATTTGATTGAAGGTTTTATATAAACAGAAAACTTTCGAGAGAATCATTTGCAGCTTGAGACCTTGAGACACAGTTGTGATACGATAGTTTCCAATGTCGAGAAAGCGAAATTGCTCCTCTTCGAAGCATTTTTCTCAACCTGGGCACACAATAACAAAAATGCTTCTTGATCTATTCCTTCAGAAAAGGGACCAGGCGACTCGCGGTAGCTAATTACCTGCAGAAAGGCTTCTCTTTCCAAAGATATCTTCGGACGTCTTTGGATGGCGCCAATTACAGGCTCCAATCTAGTTTTTCCAGAAAACACTCCCGGTGGTTGTGCAACCTTTCTTACGAATATCGAATACTCTTTAAGCTTGCGTCCCATTGCTGCCTCGTATTCTTATTCATGAGTGTAATAAATGATCGAAAGAAGAATTTAGCTTTCACGTACAGATGTGGTGCTTGAACAGGTCTTTCTTAAATATATTTGCTTGTACTAAATGTCGACACTAACAGCGTGCAGGGAAGGTACTCTCGCGTAGAAATGAGACACTTGTTTTGGTATTAAAGTTGTCTATATTCTCGGTGTTTCATACCTTAGCAGTCTGGACGATTTCCTAGCGGACGCCTTAGGTGATTACACTACTGTACTGCAAACGCGGTACGTTTAGGGTCATATATAAAGACAAGTAGCTTATGACATACAGGCTACAACGTTGTGTGAAAATACAACTTTGGTGGTCTTTTAATTTACCCCTCTGCTAAAGCTCTACAGGTGCAGTGTTATTTGTTGGCGAAGCATTTGTTGGCGAACTTCAGCAACTCGATAGATAGATAGATAGATAGATAGATAGATAGATAGATAGATAGATAGATAGATAGATAGATAGATAGATAGATAGATATGGTTAACCGTATCTATCTATCTAGCCGCCTACATCTTGGTGGTCTCCTGGCCGCCTAGTTCTTTGGATACACCAAAATTTGCGTAATAGCCTTCCACTTGCACTTCACAATGATGATATACTTTTCATACATGTCGCGTTTAACGATGACGCCATGACATGTGACCGACACCCGTAACGATATAGCCCGAGCCATTCGGTTATGTGCCACAGTTCATTGAATGTTAACAGAGAGACTCTTTATTGAAAAAAAAAGATTTTTGCAGGCGTGTATATAAGCGCTGACATGCTACTCTTTTTACAGACGGAGAAGGGGATTAAAAGAGTCCAGAGGAGAGTGGAAAGGCAAAAGTAAAAAGGGAAAAAAATGAATAGGACAGATAAGCCTGATGCGAATATTTACAGGCGAGATTGGCGGTTGAGGATGGGCTTCCTTATATGAAAGGGCAAATTTTTCAAGTTTTCCATACAGGCGAACTTTTTATATGTATTTAAACAATAAATCCAAAACCGTTTGCTGTTTTGAGCTCCGGGCAAGGGACCTAATATATTTCGTAGCGTTAATTGATCTTGGTATATCGCGTGCATCTGTCGGTCAAAACATTGTCTCTCGTCGCGGTATGCGGGGCATTCCAGTAATACGTGCTCCACTCTCTCTATGCTGCCACTATTATCACAATACGGGTCAGTGGTGAACCCTATGCGGCATTGATAACTGTTCGTGTATGCCACGTTCAGTCGAAGACAATGGTACTAAGTCTCGAATTGTCGAGGAAGTGTTCGGGGAAGTTTAAATCTCACTTCTGGATCAATATAGCCTGGAAAGTCATCCTGATGAAGTGGCAGAATCCAGAGGTGATCCTTTTCCTGACAGGCATATTCTTTCGCGATTTTCGAGGCGTCAGCTTTGGCAAAAATATTCTTCTAAAGCTACGGTAACATTAGAACCCATGTCAATCGTGGACCAATAAAAGCAGACAAGGAAAATTTGACGAGAGCGTACTTAGATTTGGTTAAACAAGAGAACGATATTCCGTTTGATGTAGCTAGCGATTAAAGCGTAAAGATAATAAACTGGCAGCACAGCCAAGTGCGCTGTATTGACCTCAGGTAAGAATCGAACTCGGCACAGCCAGTTTGCCAGGCAAGCACTATACCACTCCTCGACGGCTGCTCTTCGCATCCTATACCAGTGTTGTACGGAACGCCGTTCCAAGGAACGCGGCTCCTGGAACTAGTTCCTTTTTGGAGGAAGGAAGGAACGCCATGGTTACTTTAAAGGTTGGTGGAACTGTAACGGTAACGCGTTACATTTAAAAGTAACTGGCAGAGGGAACGACGTTCCTTCTGTAAACGTTCCACAGGCGTTCCACATGCAAAGCGGATAGGCCGGGCTGCAACCGCCGAGGCCTAGCCTCGAGTCCCCGCTTCCCTGTTAGCAGTCTCCCTCACTCGAAACAAAACTACTCGCAAAACGCCATTCCTTTACTCTTCCTCCTAGAGGCTTCGACGAGGGCGAAGCTTCTCTTTCGCCAGTGTAGGCACACCACATGTGTATTTCGTTATTCCCTTACGGTGGCCGCACCCTGTGGCTGGACGAAAAGTTTCTGGTTGTCTACGGCAACGCAGGCCGGACCGCAGCCAGCCGCGGAATTCCTTTCGTCCCTTCAGATCCCTCCGCCAAGGCTCCCTTCGAACCAAGACACTGTCAACGCGCGCTTTGCACAGTGCATAAGTTCTTAGAATGCGGTTACGGCTCACACGTGTGGGCCTCGGCGTCAATGGCATTTTTTACGCAGGAGACCGCTCGGCAAAGCAGACGAGCAGCGGCAAATGTTACACTACGGAGGCTATAGTAGCACCCTGTTGTGATGTCAAGGTAACGTGTCGCCCCGCCACGGTGGCATAGTGGTTATGGTACTCGGCTGCTGATCCGAAAGTCGCGGGATCGAATCCCGGCCGCGGCGGCTGCATTTCGATGGAGGTGAAATGTTGAGGCCCGTGTGCTGTGCGATGTCAGTGCACGTTAAAGAACCCCAGGTGGTTGAAATTTCCGGAGACCTTCACTAAGGCGTCTCTCATAATCAGAGCTGGTTTCGGGACGTCCAACCCCACAAATCATTGAAGATAACGTGACGTGGCTAGAAGGCAGGCAGGGTCTCGATCAACGTAGCTGTGTGCGGGCTAGCGACACTTAGCAGCCGAAACGTAAACCACGAGAGTTTGGAGAACAAAACTAGAGGGCCAGCCAACACGACCGAATCGGCTGGGGCTTGTTAACAAAAGGGCGGCGCGGTCTCTTGACAAACGTCCAATGAAGATCACTGAGAAGACATCGGCTGCTGTGTTTCCACGGACGCTCCCGGCTTGCTTGAGTGGGGGATCGTAGGATTCTCCGAAAGTCGTGTAGGAAGCGACCGTTCCAACGCGGCGTACTCTACTCGACACGCGGCGGCCTCTGCTGATGGGGCGACAACGTCCGCCGAAAACGGGAAACTTGGCCCTCCTGCTGTGACGAAAGGGGTCGACGAAAGTGCCGTAGTTATGGCGAAACAACTCTCAGGCACCAGCAGGGGCGCAGGAAAGCGCGCGCGACGACACCAACGATGTAGGGAGGGATAGCAGTCTTTGCTTTATTTGAGCCAGTCTGAACAGCGAGGAAGGGTCTTTCTGAAGGCTACGACACACTGTAGATATCTTTCACTTGGCATTCGAAAATCACGGAACACCACCTTGCCTCCTGTGCCGTCTAGATTCTGTTGCAATGAGTGCCGATGTGGAATTATAGATTGCTCCCTGGCCATGGCTACCCCCGATGTTTCAACCTACTCAGTACAACATCGCACGCCTGTGTTTAGCCCAATGTATGACTTGTGCTCCATCAAACAATACAAATGGAGTGTCGAAAAGATCGGCGAGGAACTTAAAGAAGCATGTGCAGGTATGGTTTATTTAATGTTCTTTCCTATTCGCATAACGAAAAGACAGTTTTGAGTTCTAAGTGTAAATCGGGTCCATTTTGTTACTTTCTTGTTCACATTAGGTATTATTTCTATTATGTCTTAATCTCATAAGAACTAAAGCCGCGCTCAGCAGCACGTGCGAAAGTTTTTGCGACTTGGGTTGTGCTGTTGTGCTGCTGCGAACCTTTCATGCGCGACATGCGTCATTTTTGCTTGCACACATCATTTCTTGGTTTGTGTCCGATGAAATGATGCACGCGAGGCGATTTATGTATTTATTTATTCCCCACATATCAATGTCATTTCCCCATTTGCATGAGTGGGGCTGCTGTAGAAATTGAACAGACAAAGCGTACTCCTTAGGACGCCATAAGAAAAAAAATATTCCAACGTTGCATAAGTCTTCCGTAAGCTCATCAACTGATCATGCAGTTTGAATTCTTCACACCGACACACTCTGCGCAGCACCATAAATAAGAGCGAAAGAACAGCATCAAAATGCTTTAAAATTGTGAGAACTAAGCAAAATAATATATTCAGAACTGTCAATTAGACTACTAAACCACTAAAAAGACTACAAATATTGAGGGAAGAAGTTTAGGGCAGGAAATGATGACGACATATCGGGAAATCTTGTTCAGTATTTATAAACCTGGGTGAAGCACAAGCTATTATATGGCAATGTAAATCGACAGGTCTACAGTATTTATAGCTTTTAGTGTTAAATGCGGGCTTGCTACTCACGTGCATTGATGAATGTGAGTGACTTTCTATTTGCACATCTCAGGTGCACTATTCTGACTTCTCATTGGAAGACCCATTATGTGTTGCACTTGTAATAGACTAGAGTCATTATGTTCAATTTTAAAAATCCCATGTAACGTAAAAGTAACGACACGTTCCAATTCTGGAAATGTAACTGGAACGCGTTCCTTTCTGATTAAAGGAACTTGTAACGGGAACTCGTTACAAAATTGGGAAGGAACGAGGAACGAGCTTTCGTTCCTGTTTTGGAGGAACGTGTACAACACTGTCCTATACATAGTGTAAATAAACATATTGAATCAGCAGTTGTATTGGTGCTGATGGTTAGCTAACGTCACTTGTTGCCATGGTTTGCGGTAACCGTTCTTATAGCAATGTAGCAAAGTGCATATGCATTACCGCGACTGGGTACGATTTCGTCCAGCTTTGCTCGAACACGTAGGAATACTCCAGCAATCGGCTGTTATGATATGCACATTAGCGCACCCTAGCAGGCATTTCTCTGACATGGAAGAGACCGACGTTCGTGGGCTACGTGCACAGACATACCACGGTGCAACCCAGTGCTGGTAACGTTCCTCGTAAGCCCACGTTGCACACACTACTTAATTTCCACAAGGACGTTGATCGTACTTGTAGCACTTGGATGGATTCAAAACAATTCGGCATAGACCATTTTGTCGATTGTTGGTTCGCATGTCATCGATTCCCGCAACTGCGGGTTCAGCGGGATTTTTTCTGGCTCTTCTGCACTACGCACGGAAGGAGTCGCGTGTTGCACTGTCTGGAAAGCTGTCTGTCACTTACGCAGCAAGCCGACGAAGCTATCCCAGCCATGCAGAAGGTTGCCCGCAGAATCAGGAAGGAGAAGTCTCCGGGAGGTGGATATCGCCCGCGGTTAAAGAAAATTACCGTGTGACTGTGGATGATACTGCAGACAGCGAGGGCAACAGACGACAACGATGACGAGGGGTGGTTTCAGTGCTGCTTGAAGACGTAGATATGAATGAGGAACGGCGCGGGGACAGTACAGCATCGGAAGGAAGCCAGCGGGGTTTCAGGTAAAGAAGGGAAGGATATGAACAATTCAACACGTCTGGTGGCCGACGCTTGGTGTATCTACACCTACGAAGCGCATGCGTGTGACAGCCTTAGAAATGATACGTCTGGTGTGTGTCTGGCCGTACAAACGTAAAAAGAATGGTTCCTATGTAATATAACCGTAAAGAATAAAACAGTAGAGCGAAAAATCGCGAGTAGCGTAAATATGTAATCAGTGAACGAGTATCATGTGTTATAAGCGCGGATATCGTCAGGTGCTTTATATTTATTCGGGAACAATATCCAACCACTTGTTGCTGTATGTAGAAATGAGGTTAACAACGGAACGAAGAACTCCCACAGATCCCGCGCGTTGTGGGAATCAATGCCATGCGGAGCAGTCAGCGAAAGAATTGCTTATACCGTATAGCCTGACATTCAGGAATTTGTTGCGAGTATGGCCAACATCTTCATGCTAGTTGAGTGGTAGTGTGCCTCACGTGGGCTCATTAACATGTCGACAGCACTGTGACGACCACAGGGTGGCTAATTATACGACGTAACGTCGTCATGCAGGTTACTGAAAAGCAGTCCATTTCTTCGAAGGGAAATGCATGCAACGGTGTGACGGTATGCGCATCATAAGCGGCGTTTTAGGAGAGTTCATTCTGGGTCGAGCAAAGCTGCACATGAGAATGTTCAGTGACTGTGCTACTTCCTTATGGTATGAAATAAACTGATGGAGCATTCCTGTCTCCGTCGTCCTGTCTTCTGTGTTCCTTTGTGTATTCGTCCTTCGCGCCGTTTCCCTCACTTACACATGAACCAACTAGCCTGACTGAAAATGCTGCTCACAAAAAGTTGCCAGCATCAGCGCATGATGCAGCATAACTGAAGTGCGACTCACCGAAGAGATCTTTGCTTTCCGGTATTTCTCTACGAGCATGGACGTCATGCAGCCAGAAAACAAGCAGACGCCGTGATAAAACGGGAGTGGGTAGTACAACTTCACAGTGTTCATAACGGTGCTGGAAATGACAAAGAACGTTAGTGGGCTGAAAAACAGAAAGTTGAAGCGAGAAGTAACGTGAAGCACACACAGCGCACACTCACTCATAAGACTCGTGCAGTGGCACAACGAATGGTGTCATGTTGGTACCGTACACCTGCCACGCAGATACGGTGCAGCAGATGAGTGACAACAGCACAAAGCAGCAAGAGGCAAGAAACCTTCTTCTGCATAGAAAGAAGAAACATAGTGAACTGATTACGATGACGACAACAATTTTCATATCTCGGTATACGGAATACGCAAGAATATGGAAAATCCGTGGTTGACTTTCTCAGTGCTAGTAGGAATGTATAGGGCGTGTTGCATGTCACCGGATTGACCAAGTAATGGCAGCTGTGTAAATAATTCTTCAACGAATAGGCGGAAGGCTTGTTCTGCACTAGTAACCGGGACAACTATTACATAAATTCAGCAAGAAAGTCTCTTGTGGGGAGGTGATGACAATATAGCACTGGAGCCGCGATTTCATCATGAAAACTCGCCTTCGTCACTGTCTTCTCTGAGAAAGATTCGACTTTTTGTCAAAACATATGCACCAGCGACATTCCCTGTACAACAAATTTTCAGCACGCCAAGTCTACTTTTTTAATTCTAGACATTTGTGCTCCGCAGTTTCGTACAAAGCTGAATGCGGGGCTTTCAAGAGTTGTATCTACTGGCTCAGCTTAGGCTATATTGCAGGAATGACTTGACATATTTGGCAAACACTTAGCCGATGATATTCACGGGCGTGGCGTCCTCATCCCCGCCAGCCATCAGCTACTGTGGATTCAGGTACTCATTCAATGACCTATTCGAAGGGTATGGTTATGCTGCAGTGCACCCTTCCCACAAATCCTTCTCGGTATTCGCTACCACCCTCGTGCTGCCTTCTGCCTGCTTCACACAACTACCTTGCGCCACAACACGCCCGTTCTGCTATTAGGTGAATCATTTCTCATTTGCTCGCTAACGAAAAAAAAAGCCGGTGAATTCGTCAGCACGTGTCTCGCCTCAGGATAAGCAAAAATTGGCAGCCATCGCACCCGCACTACAGACGATTTCTGCAACACCTTGCATTTCGTACTAAACTCACACCTTGAAAACATTTCCACCATCCCCTATCAGAACGGCCTCAATCACCATACAATAATTAGTGCATGCTGCTGAACGGCTTCGATGCCGGTCGCAACGGTCGCGTTTTCGATGGAGTCGAGAATTCTTGAGGTTCGTGTACTGTGCAATGTGGGTGCACGTTCAAGAACCCAAGGTCGTCGAAATTTCCCGAGCCTTCCACCACCGCGTCTCTTATAGTCATTTCCTGTTTTGTGGATGTTAACTCCTAGAAATTATTATTCTTTACCATACGCTACCATTTCACATCACGTGTTCTATCAAAGAACAACTGCAGAGAACAGCTACGCTTTATGATAGAGAAGAACAGAAAAGCATAAACCAAGATTTAAAAATACTTCGTGATACAAAATTCGTCTTCAGTCACTAGATTAACTGGTTATTGCTCAAATCTCAATTCCTAAGCCGAGTTAAAGTATGTGCCCCTTCAAGGAACTTTATTCGCCCCCAAAACACCATTCGATCACAACAGGCGCCGTAGTGGAGGGCTCCCGAAATATCAACAGCCTGGGGTTCTTCAACTTGCATTGACATCACAGAGTACACACTGGCCTCAATACTTCGAATCCACTCAAATGGAGCCGTGAAGGCCGGGATTCCATCCCGCGACCTTCGGATCAGCAGTTGAGTGCCAGAATCACTAAACGACCGCGTAGGGCCTTCCACAAAATTCATGAGCACAGACCACCCCCTAAGTTTATACCAAGCTTAAAGGTTTAAAGAACACGGACACACAAAATGCCTTGTATTATCGTTGTATTTACTCTAATACCCTTGGCCTGTACGCATAACACTAAGTAATTCTGGATTCTTGTACACTTTCGAAATTGATCGACTAATTTTCCGCTTTGCCTAGGCTTACTATTAGAACTCATTTAAGGGCTGCGTAAATGTATTACTATATATATTCATAATGAAATTGCACATCGATTAATATGTAATGTTGGGGTTTCGTAATCATCTTATCGAGTTTTCAATCTTTTGGTAGGTGTTATCGGGCGAGATTTTGGCCGGACTTTGTTTACACTTTCAACGTCACGTTAGAGCAAGACGCATAAGGCTTTCGCTTTGAAACAGACGCTTGATTTCGTTGCAGGAGAAGCGTAAATTTCATCAAGTGGTGCCGTTTCCGTGTGTCTTCAAACGAACGGTCCTCTTGCAACCGGACATTGGTTTGGTGGCATTCTTCATAATTAAATCCACTTGATCTCTTTAGCAGCAGTTCGAATTGGATCAGAATATGAGGCAGTCACTCCACTTTGCGGATTTGCGGGTGTTCTGTACCAGCGCTGTTTCCGCGAGAAAGAAATCACATTATTTTTCACAGAAGAAAGTACTTCAGAAAAGCTGGGTTGCGGGATTAACGCATGCGTTTTAGGGATTCATTCAGTCTGTCCATGCTGCTATTCACACTTTCTGCAGACGTAAAGGTAGACACATCTCGCACATGGTCCCGTTCGGGTACCGACATACTTACGGCCCACACGTCTGGATGACAATGAGTGCAACGACGAACAGTTGGAAGTCCGTTGATAGATACCACAGGTGGAACATAGTCGTCTGCAGAAAACAAATAATGGCGGGTGAGGACGAAAATACATCACACAGTCTACGGGGCCAGAAATAAAGGTAATGCTGGATCAAGAAGAATGGCCATCTCATTTTGGTTACTATTATGCTAACCTATTAACCAATCACTTTCGACACAATAAATGCACAAATGTGATGCTCGCGATCAAACAGAAACCAAAGTACATGTCGCTGTAGCCGAGCTGCTCTACATGTAAAATTAATTTACTTAATGTCGCATACTTTACGCCACTTATATGTGCATATCTACCTTTCTTCGATCTCAACACCAGTGTGTTAATTTCATTCTTGGCGCTTCTCGCTAGTTGGGGAAGGCCATGCTTTCTCCACTGAAATCGCCTCCTTTTCAGGCGCTACTGTTGTCAGATTTACGACTTTTTCTAAGCGATCAGATTTGTTGGTCTTAGAGCCCCCGAGCGCAGAAGGCAGAGTTACCTTGTAACTCTGCACATAGAAGCTAGTCAAGCGGGCGATTGTGAAACAATGGCTCGACTCGGCGCTCGGGAAGTTATGTTAATATGCAATGCAAGATAGTTTTCATGCCCAAGTTCGGCGAGCGCAAGATGCCGCGTATCATGGCAAAGTTCTGCGTGGGACAGAGGCACCCCATTCTGTTGTGTGCACTGGACCGCAATCTTCGAGCCTGAATGACGTGTTTCCTTAAAAGGGTCCTGAAGCACCTCCCGGGCCCGGTGAAGAAACATATTGCACAGCTATATAGCCTACGCTGTAATGAACACTTCAGCCAAATTATGTGCTCATCCGCCGAGCATAGCGTTCACGAGAGGAGCAAAAAGTACCCACTTCCTCAGGAGCCCTCAACTGTAAAAAAAAGGCTTCGTCTCACGCTCCTGTGTATATGCTTTGTTTCGTCATAAAGCACATAGAAGGAGCACGCAGCTATTGGCTGATGGCAGACACGCCCGCCCCTCCCGTGTGCGGGCCCTTCGCAGAGCACTTGTTTTAAAACCGAAAGCGTGCGCGTGTCGTGCGCCGGCTTTTCCTTGCGTTGTGGGCGTCTAGGCAAAATAGGTGCTGGAAATACGTAAAAAGGTATTCGTTAGCGCGCAATTCCGTAAACTACATCGGCGCCGACGCAAAAGGTGCGGTGAAAAATTCACCATAAGTATACTCTCCCAAGAAGCCAACAAGTGCATGCCAGCAGCCTGTAAGAAGTGATGATTCCCAGATATTAATCAATCATTGATCAGTGATTGTAGATGGGTTTTTACCCTGTGGGACTCCAGTGCGCTATATTGTAGGACTCGAACTGAATAGCATGACTGGATCGAGTCGAACCCCAAATCTTTCTAGAATAAGGTGGATTAAGCATCTAGGACGGTTTAGAGCTGATTAAGGCGCATTAGAGTGGATTAAGACAGATCGAATTGCGTCAGGGTGGACTATGGCATATTAGAGCGAACTACGGTAGATTAAGATATATTAGGGCGGATTGAGAAGGATTACAGCAGATTAGGGTAGATTAGGGTGAATTAGTGTGTATAAAAATGGATTACGCTCCTAATGTTTGGCTTAATTAGGCTTGGCTTAGTCTGCGCACATTAGCGTTGGCTTAGTCCCAAGTTAATTTAGCATGACTGATTTAATTCTAGATTAATTAGGTTCTTTCTAAATAATATAGACCTAATCAGGCATTACTTAATAAGCCGGGCTTCATTAGTCATGACATAATTAGGTTAGTGTGAATTAAACCTACCTTAATTAGAATGGATCTAATCATCATATGCCTAGTTACGCTGGACATTACTATATTACTTGTTCGGTCCTCGCGTAAGGAATAATATGTTAATTAGACCTCAG
The DNA here is from genome assembly GCA_013339685.2 of Hyalomma asiaticum. Lineage (NCBI taxonomy): Eukaryota > Metazoa > Arthropoda > Arachnida > Ixodida > Ixodidae > Hyalomma > Hyalomma asiaticum. The sequence continues at coordinate 50,751,774 of CM023481.1, forward strand.
TTAATCGCGAATTAGTGCTGTCATATTTAATCTCAGCCTAATTAGGCTTGACTTAATTAGTCATAGCCTAATTAACCTCGCATTATTAGTCTTAGCTTATGTACGTCTGTAATTAAGCTTAATAAGAGGTACAAATTGAAGGTGGTACAGGGCTACGCACCAACATCCAGCCATGACGACCAGCTAGTTGAACGCTTGTATGAAGATGTGGAATCGGCAATAGCTAAAGTAAAGACGCAGTACACTATTGTGATGGGAGACTTCAATGCTAAGGTAGGCAAGAGGCAGGCTGGAGACAAGGCAGTCGGGAACTATGGCTTGGGTTGTAGGAATGACAGAGGGGACTTATTAGAAGAGTTCGCCGAGCGGAATAATATGCGTATCATGAACACGCTCTTCTGTAAACGGGAGAATCGGAAGTGGACGTGGAAAAGCCCGAATGGCGAGCATAAAAATGAAATAGACTACATACTATGCGAGAACCCTGGCGTCGTGCAGGATGTGGAAGTGCTGGGCAGAGTTAGGTGCAGTGACCATAGGATGGTGAGATCTCGAATTGGGCTAGACTTGAGGAGGGACCGCAATAAGCTGGTACGAAAGACGCCGATCAATGAGCTAACTGTAAGACGGAAAGTCGAGGAATTCCAGATAGCACTGCAGAACAGATATTCAGCTCTAACAGACCAAGCAGACAATTGCGTTCAGGAAGTAAGCGATAATCTCACGCGGATTGTCAAGGAATGTGCAATAGAAGTAGGAGGTACAATCGGTAGAGAGATTATTAGCAAACTTTCCCAGGAGACGAAAGACTTGATTAGAAAGCTGCAAGGCATGACAGTATCAAATGCAATTGACAGAATAGAACTAGCGGAGCTTTCGAAGTTAATCAATAAGCGTAACACTGCCGACATACGAAAGTATAATATGGAGCGGATTGAGCATGCTCTAAAGAACGGAAGGAGCCTGAAAGCGGCGAAGAGACGTCTAGGCATAGGTAGAAATCAGATGTATGCATTACGAGATAGGCAACGCAATGTGATCACGAATAGGGATGAGATAGTGATAATCGCCGAGGAGTTTTACAGAGATCTCTACAGTAGTCATGATAACCAGAATAGTGAACGGGGAAGCAGCTTAGAAGAGGCTGACATTCCACCAGTACTGACAGAGGAAGTGATGAAAGCTTTGAAAGAGATGCAAGCGGGAAATGCACCCGGTGAGGATCAGGTAACAGCAGAACTGCTAAAGGATGGCGGGCAGATTATATTGGAAAAACTGGCAAGCCTGTATACGCAATGCCTAATGACTGCGAGCTTACCGGAATCTTGGAAGAATGCTAACATCATCCTAATCCATAAGAAAGGCGACACAAAGGACTTGAAAAATTACAGGCCGATTAGCTTACTGTCAGTCGTTTACAAGGTATTTACCAAGGTAATCACTAACAGAATTTGTGCCACCTTAGATTTCAGTCAACCTAAGGAACAAGCAGGGTTTCGTGAAGGCTACTCAACAATAGACCATATTCACACTATCAATCAGGTGATAGTGAAATGCGCGGAGTATAATCAACCCCTATATATAGCCTTCATAGATTACGAGAAGGCATTCGACTCGGTCGATACCTCAGCAGTCATGCAGGCATTGCGGAATCAGGGCGTAGACGAGCACTACATAAGACTACTGGAAGACATCTACAACGGCTCCACAGCCACCATAGTCCTCCATAAGGAGAGCAGCAAGATACCTATAAGGAAGGGCGTAAGACAAGGTGACACGTTCTCTCCAATGTTATTCACAGCATGTTTACAAGAAGTATTTAGAACGCTGGATTGGGAACAGGTGGGTGTAAGGGTTAATATTGTATACCTCAGTAACCTCCGATTTGCTGATGACATTGCCTTGCTATGTAACTCGGGAGATGAATTACAAAGCATGATTACTGACCTTAACAGGCAAAGTATAACAGTGGGCCTGAAAATTAATATGCAGAAAACTAAAGTAATGTTCAATAGCCTTGGGCGAGTACAGCGATTTCAGATAGCGGGCGAGTCATTGGAAGTAGTAAGTGAACATGTCTACTTAGGCCAGGTAGTGACCCCTGATCCGAATCATGAGGCTGAGTTGATTAGGAGGATTACAATGGGGTGGAGTGCATTCGGCAAGCATTCTCAGGTAATGAATGGTAGCTTACCATTGTCTCTGAAGAGGAAAGTGTATAACAGCTGCATCTTACCGGTACTCGCATACGGCGGAGAAACATGGAGGTTAACTAAGAGGGTTCAGCTTAAAGTGAGGAAAACGCAGCGAGCTATGGAACGGAAAATGGTAGGTGTAACCTTAAGGGACAAGAAGAGAGCGGTGTGGGTTAGGGAACAAACGCGTGTTAGGGACATACTAATAGAAATTAAGAAGAAGAAATAGGCCTGGGCGGGCCATGTAATGCGAAGACAAGACAACCGTTGGACATTAAGGGTAACGGAGTGGATTCCTAGAGAAGGCAAGCGTAGCAGGGGGCGGCAGAAAGTTAGGTGGGCAGATGAGATCAGGAAGTTTGTGGGGATAAATTGGGCCCAGTTAGCACAGGACCGGGATAATTGGATATCCACGGGAGAGGCCTTTGCCCTGCAGTGGGCGAAGACAGGCTGATGATGATGATGTACGTCTGACATGATTAGTGTTAACGTAGTTATGAATGCTTTAGGTAATAGTAGTTTCATTAAACCTTATCTAATCAGTTTAGGCTTGATTGATTGATTTGTGGGGTTTAACGTCCCAAAACTAACTCTGATTATGCGAGACGCCGTAGTGGAGGTCTCCGGAAATTTCGACCACCTGGGGTTCTTTAACGTGCACTGACATCGCACAGCACACGGGTCTCAACATTTCGCCTCCATCGACATGCAGCCGCCGCGGGCGGGATTCGATCCCGCGACTTTCAGATCTGCAGCCGAGTGCCATAACCACTAGACCACCGTGGCGGGGAATTAGTTTAGGCTTACTTACACTAGATTGCTTATATCAGCTTGATTTGGCTTCCCTGAATTTGCTTTACTCTCACAGTTGATATTAGTATTACATTTTAATGGCGCCTAAACAATACATCTTAGCTTAATTAGGTATTACGTTTCGTCTTCGACTAATTAAGGTTGAATTAGTTGAATTTGGCTTGCTTGGATAAGCCCGGTCTGAACCAGGCTTCACTTAATTAGGCTTCATTGAACTACACAGTTTAATGAGGCCTTACCTAAGGAGTCTTAGGAAGCTCTAATTGTCTTTACTATAGCTAGGCATGGTTATGCAAGGATTACGTAACTTAGCGGAGTTTTCTGCAGCTGTCCCAGTTTCGCCATAAGTGTGCATATTGGGGTGTATTCACACTTTAAATTGATCCATCCGTCTTACCGAATCTGAACACATATTCTTTCAGATTAATCTGTCGACGGGGATTCGAGTCGTAAAGGCCTTCCTTCCGAGACATAGGAGTCTCGCGTTCGAACCCGACAGGATGATTAACCCGCCTACAATCACTAATCAACCATCAACTAATTTTGGGTTCTGAAGGACAAGGCGGAACGGCACTGGTAATTGCGCAGTTTGTCCTAACGTTGTCATGTGCGCAGCATCGAAGAGAATCAGCGCCCTGACAAAGTGAGCACGCACACCTCCTAGCCTAAACGTGTGCGATGAACGAAAACAAAGCTTCTGAGGATCGAAAAGATGCAGTGATCGCGACGGCACGCGGCCGAGCTCATGCACAGAGTGAGCAGGCGGCCACAAGCGCGTGCTGCCAACAGCACTCGGCAGTTGCGCCCTTTCAATCAGCCAGTCTGATACGTCATTGAAACCTGGTGACATAACGTGGCGAGCGGGTAACCTCCTTGGACACCGCCCACAAGTTATGTGGGCTCTTCTGCCGCAGAATTGAGACAGAACTGGAAAGGGAGGTTTTCCGGTCGCGATATCCTCACTCCTAACAAGCCTTTGTTTAAAATTCTTTCGGCTTTAAATATCTGAGAGGTTTTCAATACACATCCAGCCGTTTTCAAAAGTAAGCCCCAGGGTTGGTTCAGTGCCCCTTTATAGCATTGCGCTTCTACTAATTTGAAGAAGGTTGGGAAAAAATACCATGCATCTATGGCTCTTTCTGCCCCGTGAAATGTCGCAGGGAGCTGCCCGAACATTTTCTCTGCTAAGCAGAAGCCTGAAGGGTGCGGCAAAAAAGCGTGAGCTTCCTTATGTAGCCTGCGCGGTCGGCGCTGTGTACTAGTGGCGCAACATGACACCGGTTTTGGGGCAAAACCGGTTCTTCGATTATTTGATTTCTCAGTTATTCGAGCAGGAGAACCGGATAACCGGACAGACTGGTGATTCGGTCGTTTATTCGGCTTCTGGTATTCCGAAATTTGGATATTCAAATAACCGGACATTATATTGGAGTAGCGGCGCTGAAATGAACGATTTCGCTCTCTATCTCTCTCTTTCTCTCGAGAATTCTTGTACTTATAGTCATCTTTCCAAGTGCTCGTACAAACATGATGCTCCCCTCGTTATTGTTCTTACGCTTCCTGTTCCTCCTATTTACCATTAGGGCTCTATTTCAGATAACCTTACTCGCAAATTCACGCTGTGCCCGACTTGCGCTGTGGGGTATACAGTGCGGCTTGCAACACTTCAACGATGCAGCCTCCAATTACAGTCTCATAAATCTTTTGCGGATCTACATATATAGTGGCATGAGTGTGGGGCCAGTTGGTGTGTCATACTTGCGGAGGAGAGCGCTGAAAAATTAAGGAAGAGCGTCTTTCCTGTCCACACCTCCTCTTCAATTTTTCAGCGCTCTCCTCCGCAAGAATACATATACTGGTAATTCATTGCCTATTATTTGTGTTCCAAATTTCGTTGACATTGCACGAATACACTAAATGGGAGCTAACCTGGCTACGTCATTGGCGTCCCCTGTGAATTAGCTACTAGGAACATCAAATATCAAGCCGCGAATTCGAAGAGCCGGATAACCGGTTCTGAAGAGCGGATATCCTAGATTTCTGTTTCCTTAAAGCCGAATAACCGGATACCCAGTTTTCTAAACCGGATGTACTTTCCTCCGGTTAAATCGCATAGCCGCTTTAACATACATTTGCGAGCACTACCAGTGTGTACTGACGGTGCATCAACGTTCGCTCAAGGGGACGTGAATTGTCAGTTTTCAAAACGAGAATGCTGATTTGCCTGCCCGCGTTCGGCATTGCGCTTGTGCTCCGAATTTCGGGGGTATCATGCTTTTGGTCAAAAGCCATACTTATATTGCCCGTGAACTCATGGAAGCTTTTGATATCTCGTTGAGGGGGGATGCCTGCCTAATTCAAGCGTCGATTTCTTTAACAGACTGAGAAGTAAGGATCTTGCGTGGCCGGTTGGAGACTGCAGAGCTTGACAATGTGAATGTCGTTGTTACCAAGCGAGTGAATGTGCATATATATCTTCAGAGCGACAAAAAACAAATTTCGTAGACAGTTCAGGCTCGTCCATGTCTTTACTGCGTCCTCATGCAGTTTGCGCGGACCATTTTCGATCGCATGTATGGACCAACTAGCCCTGCGGAAAGCTTTATTCAATCACTGTAATCTCCTGATTCCTTTGCTTTCTCACCCTTTCTCTAAAATGCTGCAGCAGCGTCACGGCGGCGAAGGTGGCCTTGCCGTTGTCGCTTATTTTAAAGGCGACTACACGCAGTAAAATTCCGGTGAAAAGCCCCACCCGCGCAACCGCCCCCCTCCCACAATCTGAGGATTTCGAGTCTTCGTGCACTACCGAACAAGCGCCCCCAATCCCTGCCTAACTCGATGGCTTACGCGCGAAGGCAGCGCCGGACTATTGAGCGGCCTTTATTTGTTTGCGAAGGAGAGAGGCGAAAGCGGACATGCTCCAGCTGTCGGCACAGAGAAGCGGCGCTTCCAAGGCGCGTGCTATAAATGACAGGTACCTCCAGATGCGAAAAGGCGCAACGTTATAGTACATCACTTGAGCGAGGTCTGCGCAATCGTGAACACGTCACAGCAGAGCACTTGACACGCGGGACGCGTCATCTTGCATAGTGTTAGTGCCGTGTCAGGGTGCTGCGAACCCTGCGTCCGGCTTTGAAATGTTACACTACGAGCACTGAAAAACTACCATGCTGCTGATCTGACCACATTAGCGGGTGGCAGCTGGTCCATATGGCGCTGCGCTAGGCGGAATTCACCATCTCCACGACCTATATATGGCACCGCCACGAGCGATGCAAAATGGAGTAAAAATCAATTATACTCCTATTCTTCCTTAACATGATAAGTACAGACTTCATATTCAGCATGCTGATACACCTTTCGTGCGACGGTCTGCACGCTTTGTCCAGCGCGCTTACGCTGCAGGTTTGCTGGCTGGTCTTTAACAAGCATCAGAATAAGCACAATGTTTTGCTGCACGAGAGGTTTTGCACACGAACACACATTACCTCTGGAGCTGAGATCCTGGTGTCCTGTCTCCAGTTGTGTATCTGAAGGAGCAAATCCCACCAGTGCTTCTGAAACTGTGCATAAAATCGGCTGTAGAATTCTTGAGTTCTTGGTCCCGAAACAAAGAGTGGCAGCACGTGCACGCACATCAGCACGAAAAACACGGGTACTGTGAACCTGTGGAGGAAGGGGAATCGGGCATGTTAATATTTATGCAGATAGTCATGGACACTCAGAAATGTTCGTCATATTTTGGAAGCGATCGAATAAGCATAGTGTGAGTGGATGATCCACTTTTCCGAATCACCATCCCGAGATGCAAAGCGGTCAAATCGTGTACTCAATTCAAAATAGAAACGGCTACGTTGCTAGCGTGTAGCACATTTTCGTTTTCTTTTCTCATATCACGTGTAAGTGCTCAAGGTCGGCCCAGCATGAGAATTTAGGAAGTAACCATCTCCTCGGATATCTTCTCTTAAATGCCTGTAGTTACTGGGCGAAACGTTAAAGTGAAGTAGTTGGCGACCTCAAAGTCTCTCGTAATGAAGCTGCAGCAGTTTCATAGAACCTGCTGCGAAGCGCTCTGTCAGTCTCATTAGGCTCCAAAAGATAAGAGGCCGTGGTAGCTTAGGCGCTGAGGGTGTTGACTTAGGAATCTCGAGGTCGCAGCATCGAATCCCAGCCCCATTTCGACGGGGACGAAGTACAAAAAAGCAAACAAAGAAATCCACCGAGTCCCACCCTGTCAAAACCATGGCAAGAGCGAAGCTCTAGGTCTCTTGTTAATCGTGACTTAATTGGCAACGATATCAAGTTCACTATCACGTATTACTACACTAACATGTCGCAGGGGGTTGTAGGCGACGGTGTAGGCTAGAGTTGGCCTTGCTGCGCCCTCACTGCTGCCACCAGTTATCGTGACCTCACCGCTACCAACAGTTGTCGTGATTCATCGCTGCCACCAGTTGTCGTGATTCATCGCTGCCACCATTTGTCGTGGACTCATGTCGCCTTCAGGCCAGGAGTCCACGGGGCAGGGGCGAAGAGTACGAGGAGTTTCTTTGGAGATGAGAATATTTACATTTATGTACAGCATGGTTGGTAGCTGATGGCTGAATCTCTATGCTGGGGGTTCTCCCGCTGATTAAAGTATCAGCGTCGTCCGGTGAAGCCTTCTAGGGAGGACCCAGTTGACGCTTCTCCTCCAATCCGAGGTTGAGGGTACGAAGGGGAAGAAGGTTGTGGACCGCCCCTTTAACTTCGAAGGTGTCCGAGGTGATCTGTACACAGCCGGACCATGCGACGGCGCAGCAGGACCCCTTTCGGCGGTCACTCGCCACCCCCGGCTGGAGGTAACGAGGAAATCGTTACCGTCACTCGGCTCGTTCGAGTCGTTTTTCTGTAACGACTCCTGCGTTGACGAGTTTCTGGTGGCGCCACTCCGTCTCCGATGTCTCGGTCGTAACAGCTCCGTCTGCCGGCGGGAGACTCGACCTGAGGGTCACCAGCATACCAGGTCGCCCGAAGCGTCGGGGTTCGGTCAGCTCTCCGTGGGCCACTGTTGATGACGGAAGCTCCGATGTGGGGTTCTCACATATGCCTTGGTGGCTCTCGTCCTGGGCACACACGTAAACACACGCGCACACACACAACTACAGGCACGGGAAGTGCCCTGCCCTCACTAGGAGCCATCGAGTCCAAAATACACAAACCAATCTGCCTTAGATTTCTCAAATTAAATGAAAGCAGCCATTAAAACATTTGTAAACATTCGCTGAAGCTCCCAGTTTCTATCCCTGAATGAATTTGAGCTTCTAGTTTGCATTAGTTATCATGTTCACTCGACGAACTACATGTGTGAGCTTTCGCAATCTCGCAAATCCACCGGACTCCACATTTCTAAACCAGTACATGCCTCACATATAACCCCGACCTTTTGTTCCCAAAATTTTGTGCCGTCAAAGTGAGTCATCATGTTCGCGTAAGCGGGCGAAAGAAAACTGTCGAGCTGCATTAGAGCAAGAGCTAAATTCGCAAACGTGCTCAAAATAAACACTTACAAACCTATGTAGCATAACAACAGGAACATTAATCATATTAAATATTCGTATTCGCACGTCATAGTGCCACTTAATCTTCCGCTCCGCGGATGTACTACAAACCTAGATCTCTGACTTTGCGGTCACAATTCTTACACTTCACACATGCTATATAAAATAACCTTCCCCGCGTCCACACACTGCACATGCCTTTAACGCAATAAACAGAAAACAAAACTCACTAAAGTTATGCTCCAAACTCAACAAGAATATCCATGCTTATTAATCACCCTTGCCTAAAAGCTAACCCAAAACACTGCTACTATTTACGTACTTGTAGAAACGCTAACCTGATTTCTTCCCAGCGTCCGCACAATGCACATGAGTCTAAAGCTACAAACAAAACTCTCGCTAGCATTACACGCTAGAAAGCTCACAGCTATTGCTTATGAGTTACTCACGCTAAAAGTTAACCTCAAACACTTCCGCGGTTTACATACTCTTTGTACAACCCTGCATGGTTCCTTGCATTCGACTTTAATGACGCGCAAATAAAATCGTACAGACTCTGTCAAAACCTTTGCGGTCATGCGGTGCTCCTTCAAGCTCAGTCTCTCACACACATCGCGAACCTTTCAATCTCACACGTGACTAACCTTTCAACAAACAACTCGCTTTCTTACTTTCCACTAGTACTTCACAACGACTATCGGCTCAACAAAAATACAGTTCGCGAAATTCAGTCTGACATCTACAAGAAAGCTAGAAAAGCAAATCTCAGAGTACACGTGGAGATAAAGAAACATCACTCCGCAAGGTTAAAATAAGAAAGCGAAAATGTCTTTCCAACAAGTCCTCCATTGAAAAACCAAGGTCCGTCTCCCATTTTTGAGACGTACTTGCGGTGGTCGCGCCCGGAGCGCTTTTCTTGAACAAGAAACGCAAAACGCGAAGCATCTGTTCGACTCTCCGCACGGCGCCACTATCCTCGCCATCGCCTTGCCTGCTCTACCGTCGTCGCAGTGTTCGATGGTTTCGCGATGACCCCTGACCGTGCACACCCGCCGCGACAATGCTGGAGCGTGAAGAGGACGGGAAGATAACTGCAACCGGCCCTCGGACCGCTTCCGCGCAGAGTGCACCTCTCCTCCCCGTTTCGTTCGGCGGCTCCTACGTATTGTGCGCCGATTTGTCTTGGGTGACAACCGCGCCCTTTTCACTTTTTTCTTCTTCGTTTGAATCGCACCTTCAAACCTTCCACGCTCTGTGCGGCGTTCCTTTTTCTACGGCGCCTTTTCGGCCTATGCCATTTCCTTGTGCGCATTTTGGAACCCTCCGCTTCCTTTTCATGCACCTGTACAACCTCACTGCACTCGCTAGCTGGCTGATCCACGCAGTCTAAATGATATCCAGCAAAATCATCTGTTCCTTCACTCTCCTGGCTGGCGGACAGCTTCAAACACTTAGGAAGTTGCAGCTGTCTGCTTCTGAGCTATTTAGCTCGCATACCTGGGAGCTACCCTCAACTGCAACCTCCTCCTCACATTGTGCTTCAGTGCACCCTGCTGGCTTTTCACTGGTAGTCCTGCCTAGCGAGTCGAAATAACCTTGGACGCGGCATGCAGGATCTACCGTCGCGACGTACTCCCTTTGTATCCGTACCAAATCGTCAGCAACCCTCCTAGGTGCTTCACACTCGTCCCATTGGCACGATACCTCGTCGCGTTCCTTGGGGCCTTCAATGGCCTCTACTGTCACTGCGGCCTGCTCATCTACAACGTTTACTCTCCTTGTCAGCGCATTGCTACTCTCATGTGCGCTAGCCTCCTTTTCGGCTCTGAACTCCACCGCACAAGCTACCACTTCGCACTTTTCGTGCGCTACTTCCGCAGATACCTGATTACCTCGCTGAATTGCCTTCCGTTCACGGTCTAGCCTTTCAATCTCTTCGTTCAAAAATTTCAACTCTTGCCTGCGTCTTTCGTCCTCAATTCTTTCCTTTATTTCTCTTTCCTGCCTAGTTAGAATTAAGGTCCCGAAATTTTAAATGTCCTCCGGATCGCTACCACTTTCTATTATTAGGTTTTGAATTTCCGGTTCAGGCAAGTCTTCGTCCACATCCAAATCAAACTCCTCACACAGCATCAACAGGCTAGATTTCGTCAGACACGTCAAGTTCATGGTGACTACTTCAAACTTTGACTCCGCTTTCTAAAAGCAATAACAATAAACCCCACCGGCGTTTCAATTCTGGTTCTAGAGAAATTGAAGCCCGGTAAATTCCACACAATTAACGAAAGCCCACTCTAGCAGTCCCAAGTTTCCTAGTCCTTGGCTACGTTTCTGACTTTCTTAATCCCTCAATCAACTCCCAATCCTACGTTACTCTTTCTCTTCTGCACCTATCCTTTCAACAACATCAGTAATCAATCTCAGTCTCCCTGTTCACTCCCTCACGTCCACTACCAATAATCCTGCACTTTTCCACGAAGCTATATGGGTTCCCTTCAGAGGCTTGTTTACATCCCCTTGAAAGCTGCTTCCTGCTGAGATACGCACTACCACAATTCTAGGCGGTTGTACGATCGAGCTTTTAACGGTTATAGGCTAAAAGACTCGATGACTCTCAAGCACAAAGCCAGGCACTCACCCAATACCGAGCAGTCGTGGTACGCTACGTGTATCCCGCCGTCTTCCAGTTTTAGGGCTTCCGGCTGATCCTTCCTCCATAGAGCCCCCGGTTCATCACGCCGCTCGCCATCCGTTGTCGTGCTTCATCCCACTGCTCGCCATCCAGTTGTTGCGACCTCGCCGCTGCCACCAGTTATCGTGACCTCACCGCTACCACCACTTGACGGTTCATCGCTGCCACCATCTGTCGTGGACTCGTGTCACCTTCAGGCCAGGAGTCCACGTGGCAGGGGAGAAGAGTACGAGGAGTTGCTTTGGAGATGAGAATATTTACATTTATTTACAGCATGTTTTGGTAGCTGATGGCCGAATCTCTATGCTGGGGGTTCTCCCGCTGATTAAATTATCAGCGTCGTCCGGTGACGCCTTCTAGGGAGGACCCAATCCGAGGTTGAGGGTCCGAAGGGGAAGAAGGTTGTGGACCGCCCCTTTAACTTCGAAGGTGGCCGAGGTGATCCGTACACAGCCAGACCATACGATGGTGCAGCAGGACCCCTTTCGGCGGTCACTCGCCACCCCCGGCCGGAAGTAACGAGGAAATCGTTACCGGCACTCGGCTGGTTCGACTCGTTTTCTGTAACGACACCTGCGTTGACAATTTTCTGTTGGCGCCACTCTGTCTCTGATGTCTCGGTCGTAACAGCCTCTTTATCCTTCAACCCGCCACAAGAGAGGAGGCTTTCTTTCCATGTCGTCTTCAGCCAGAGTGTCGGTAGTTTGTCCAGGGCAGGAGTGGGTCGGCTATTCTTCTCTTGCGTGGCAGGAGACGCCGGGGACCGACAAGGCGAGTCCCTAGACATTTCAACTGTTAAAACACCGCTGTACTTAGATATAGCTGACGTGAAGAATCCCCAGTGGCGTAAATTACTCCGGATCCCTCGTACTTTTGGCACATAAAGCCCCATCAGTTATTCTTATCGTTATGACTCCCAAGATTGTGCCAAGTTATACGAGCGTTACCTTGTCCGAAGGCAGGAGGGTTTTTGCATCGTCTGTCAAACCACGCACTCGCGGTGTTCCGTATGCTCTTGAAAAGCGTCTAATTGAGGCGTAAGTGCGATGCGCACAAGAAGTGGGCTGCAACATGGAGCTCCCTTCTGTGGGGCTCTCGAGGACGCAGTAACCCACCTAGTGCTGCAAACGCTAAACTCAAGTAATATCTGAGAATGCACTATTGTTCAAAAGAGGCCACCAGCACTAAGTTATTCTGCTGTCGTGAATTAAAACTGTCTCTTTACGTACAATCAAAAGTGATACACAAGCACTAGACGCAGAGACACAAGCACGCTTAAAGAAGGAACCTTTTGCTGCTTATACTTAGCGGAAGATGAAACTTGTGGCTCCCGAAATATTGCCCTTACTTTGCCTTCCTTATGGGCAATGCCATAAAAAATGGAAAAATTTGGGACTGCTGCTTTTATTTCTTATTTTTTTTTCACAATGAGAATTTTCGAAGGATATATCTCAGTTAGCTATCTTTCTATTTTTATTTTTTTTTCAGTTGCTTGTAGAGAGTCATTGCTTTCGAGGAACGTCGCAAATATGACGACCTAACTATGGTATTTATTTCAAGCCTGTCCGTGAAGTAGCAAACATACTTTAACGGATGAAAATTAGAAAAAGTTTTCTCATCTGGTCCATGCATTCGATATTTTAACGCTTTCTTTTGGACGACCGATGGAAATGATGGCACGTATGTTCGCTCCCACACTGCGCTCCGCCACGGTGGTCTTCAAGTGACTATGGTACTCGGCTGCTGATCCGAGGGTCGCGGGATTGAATCCCAGCCGCGGTGGCTGCATCTCAATGGAGCGGAAATGTTGAGGCCCGTGTGCAGTGCGATGTCAGTGCACGTTAAAGAACCCGAGGTGGTCGAAATTTCTGGAAACCTCCACTACGGCGTCTCTCATAATCAGAGCTGGTTTAGGGACGTAAAAACCCAGAAATCAATCAAATCAATTCCAATGTCTGCCTGGCAAAAGGGGAATTCCATAAATAATTGTAAGTAATATACAGACCGAGGGTTCTTTTATTATTTGAAATTAAATCTTAAAAAAATTTCCTGTTTCAGATATGTTCTTTGTTCTCCCTTATGGCAGTTGTGTCCAGTGCTCCCAAGAAGTGAGGTAAGATATGCGCAGCTATGCCCAAAAAGAATGACCAGCTGCAAAGAAAAAAAGCCAGAATATCTACACTAAAGCACTTCGCCACAGTTTATTTGACGAGCTGTCGGATGGATTTGATTTATACAATTCTCTGTAGCTGTCGAGGATTTTAAGCTGGACAAACAGAGCGCTGCATGAATCGAGAGATTAATCGAACATAGAAGATCGTTATCCGGTGGAACGCCTTGCAAGTTTTTCTTTGCGATGGGGTGATTCTTACTGCACGCCTAAGTTATTTATTTTTTAATTTACTCATACTGTTCGCCTGTCGGCCGTTACAGGGCGAGTAACCGCCGACAGGCGAACAAAAGCGGTGACTGCGTCTAGATACGTGCGTTCTTAAATGACGTGTTAAGCGATTTTCTTACTGTTCTACGCTGGTAATGTCTCTCCTTTATGCCGGTAATTCACTCCATCCTTTAATGGTTCAGGGGAAAGAAAGACATTGCATAAGCATTAGTGTGCGTCTAGGGCATTTCACAAGTACCACCTTTGCTTCTTCTAGGCGTCCTACCTTGTGGTGCTTACCTTCGATGGTAAACGTGCTTTTGGTGAAGAAAAATAACTTTAACCGGGCTATGCTGCTGCGTTAAACGTGAGTATACAAGTTCACCTATGTGAGCATTTCGGAAGCAGAATCCGTTCGAGAATACTATGCTAGAATAAACCTTGCTGCTCTTCATTGTAGTCTTTCCATTCTATCAATTCACCGTGGCTGACGAGGGTCCCATATTACTCTGGCGTATTATAGTGTGGGTCGAGCGGAGGTTAAATATTTAGATGAATAGCTAGGTGGGGGAATGCGTGATCGTGCACAAAGTAGAATCAGGACAAGATAGAAGCTTTAATCGATTAATATATCGATAAAACTATGGAGAACAGGGAAAGTCGCTGTAGCAAATGTTTGGACGAGTGGACTTGTCTTCGTCAGGACGGCAACTGCCTTCTTAAGCTGCTGCCATCGTGACGAAGACAAGTCCACCAGGCAGTTGTCGAAGTATTGACTCCAGTGGTATGCCCTGTTCCGCATCAATCTCATACAGGCATAAGATTCCAGAAACGCCTTCAGTGGTAGAGGTCTCACATATCAGCAATAGCGTGAGCGTGTGCGTGAGTCAACCGTCTATTACCATAAACACAGAAGAGACAGAATGTCTTAACAGTTGCCTGTTGCACAGCCCGGCACGTGTAGCCGTTTCTCAGGTGCCACTACCGTACCTGAGCATGCGCAGATAAGGTGCGTCTTCTCTATTTTTCGCTTCAGTGCTCTCCTTCAGCTGATAGTCGGCGTTCGCGTTGCTTGCTCTTGTGTCCGTGTGTGCACGCCTTTCTTTTTCTTTTTTTGCATAATCATGTGCCCCCTTCTGTATTTTATATCATGAAGTCTCTGCTTACAAGGCTGCCACTTAAGGAAAACGTTACGGTCATGCAAAACGGCTTTGTTTTATTGCTGGTCATTTGCCACTTCTCAAAGCAACCGGGTATTAAGAGCGGAGCTCTTTAGCCAAACATTGGTCTGTGAACCGCGAGCAGAAGTAATCATCATCAGTGCACGCGCTCTTCTATGAAATGCGCGGCATTTGCGTGCGCACTTCTTTCTGTTGCGCTCATGCCGTCAGAAAATGACAACTGTACACAGTTGAGTCGCGCGACGCATTGGGACTCCAATTATCTCTAGAAATAACCTTCAGCCACTGTTCGCGTAAAGATGAGTGCGCAGGAATTTCGCGGAACGAAATACATAGCTGGGACATTGCCTTTGTTTGATGACGTGCAGGGGAGCGCGCAGCAGTAGGCCATCTCAGTGAAAGAAGCAGGTAAGCAGCCTACATGTCCATTGCAGTACAACGCCAATGCTACTCAGCGAATGGTGCACTGCACAAACAGCCGCAGTCGAGCAGGTCGTGACAGAATAATTTCACTCCCTTCACTTATGGCGGTAATCGCACCACAACAGCTGTGAACAAGCATCCGATACACGGAAGGCAAGACAAAGCGTACTTTGTGCACATTATTATCCAATCACGGCAAACTAGAAGGATATCTGAAAATATACCGCAAACTTAAAATCCTTTCGCGCGCTTTCCGCGTGAACACGCCGGCTACTTCCCTCTGGCTATTCTGTGATCAGCGTTCCCCTTCCGGGAGAACTAGTCAGCAGGAGAGGAAGACAAGAAAGGAGTTGGCGCGGGCGCGCCGTAGGCGATCGGCGGCCATTGAAAGTATAGAGGAGTCATGAGGTGAGTTGGGGAAAGAGGAGGAGGACGTCACAACCGGACGTTGCCTGCCAAGCCAATTTCAACCACAAACGTGATCGAAACAGTAACATGATATCACAGCTTGTTATATGACGTGTTCCGGTTAAACTATGTAAACGCTAGTCATGTGGCATCTTCCCGACAAAACCACGCAGCAAGTAGTCACGTGACATGTTCTCACCAAAACAATGTAAGACGTGTATTCACCTAGATCGGTGTACTCAAGCGAAAATAAGCCGGAAATAGGAGTAAATGATTTGTCCTCTAGAGCATTCCCTGAAAGGATTTTAACATGGCAGTATATGTTTTCACCAATCCAGGGGGTTTTCGCGGTTAGCTTTGGAACTATATGTTTCGATACATCTAGATTTTTTCTGAAGCCTGCCCAGTCAAGGCCTGGTAGCTGACAATTTCTTCAACAATTTTAGTGCTGTTAGGTCTACCTGTGTGAATTTGGTATTCTTTTGGTCCTTCCTTCCCACTATGGATGGCTCTGACGTTTGTTCTCCGACAATCCTGGTTTGTACGCATAAAATATTGATAATCTTTGAAGCCCCAAAACGCCACCACACTCACTTGGTGGCGGTGTCCTAGCCTTGTCGTAACGAAGTATTTTCGAATTCAACATTAGTGCGTTCGCCTCTCTCTGATGGAGTGGAGCTCACCAAGCATCAGACATAGAAGACTATACCAACTAAACCCGTACATGGGACTCCATCCTCCATCCGGACTACCTCGACTTGAAGCTTCGCTTCTTTGCCGGCTCTGGTTAGGAGTAGCTTTCACGAAGGCACACTTCACATTAATTGGAGTGGCCGATAGGGCAGCATGCGATGTCTGTGGGACCGATGAAACCACTGGTCGCTTACTGTACTACAGCCCTCGATTTAAGTTGTTTCTAACAAATAAAGAACGAGCCCTTGACCCCTTCCCTTTCGTTATTTCATAGCTTGGGCCTCGTTACGGCAGACTTGGTGCCTTAGGTAGCATGCGAGGGCTTATTGGGCAGCAGCCATCTCAGCTAAGTTCACGTTCTACGTGACGCCTCCTGGCAAGAAAAGTGTGTTCCACACACGCCGCCTTGGCTATGAGTGGCGCTGCCCAACACTCCCAGGATAATACGTACATAAATACACAATAAAGTGGACGGGAAGACGAGCGCCTTCGTAGCTCAGTTGGTAGAGCATCGGACGCGACATCCGAAGTCGTGGGTTCGGTTCCCACCGAAGGCAGGCTTGTCCTTTCTTCCACTTTAATTCCTTTCTACTTTCTCCACAATTACAATACCACAAGTAACTTCCCCTATGCTCGCCTTGGCTTCATTGTCTGTTTGCTCATTAAGTTGTTTCTAACAAATAAAGAACGAGCCCTTGACCCCTTCCCTTTCGTTATTTCATAGCTTGGGCCTCGTTGCGGCAGACTTGGTGCCTTAGGTAGCATGCGAGGGCTTATTGGGCAGCAGCCACCTCAGCTAAGTTCACGTTCTACGTGACGCCTCCTGGCAAGAAAAGCGTGTTCCACACACGCCGCCTTGGCCATGAGTGGCGCTGCCCAACACTCCCAGGATAATACGTACATAAATACACAATAAAGTGGACGGGAAGACGACCGCCTTCGTAGCTCAGTTGGTAGAGCATCGGACGCGACATCCGAAGGTCGTGGGTTCGGTTCCCACCGAAGGCAGGCTTGTCTTTTCGTCCACTTTAATTCCTTTCTACTTTCTCCACAATTACAATACCACAAGTAACTTCCCCTATGCTTGCCTTGGCTTCATTGTCTGTTTGCTCATTAAGTTGTTTCTAACAAATAAAGAACGAGCCCTTGACCCCAAACCCTAACTCAGGCATTCCAACGACTCGACAATTGGCCGCTTCGGTGCAGGTGCTACTGGAACACCGTCTCCATCGCTGGTTGGCCCACAAGGCAGTGAAAGCACTGTTTTGTTTCTTGAAAAGGACGGGCTTGTGTGAACAACATGATTCGACGGAGTACCGCTGCGAAGCCTTACGCGTCAGCGCATTATCTGCCATACCCGGCCACCTTTTTCTCTCCCTCTTTTCTATTTCTTCTTTCTATTCCCGTTTCCCAACCCCCGGTTCAGGATAGCCAACCGGACGCTTTCTGCTTGATCTCCATGCCTTTCTGTTTCCTTCTTCCTCCTCCATGTGCGGCAGTCTGCTTCTGGCGTGAAAACACGGCTGCTCTCCAGTGCGATTCAGCAGTGCAGAGAGCCTCGACACATCACACAAAACACTCATCGGCTGTTGCAAGCGGCACCGATGATTCATCGGGTAAAGTGAACTGGAACACCACGCGCACGCTGTAAACACACACACACACACACACACACACACACACACACACTGCATACCGATGATTTCTCGAACCAACAAATACACTGCAGCTTCACACCGACGCTAGACAGACACGTCCCTGCGCTACACACACACACCGACGCAAGCGCGTCGTTGCCGAAAATGGTTGTAAAGCTCGTACGGAGATTGTGACCACGGGACCTAACACTCGGTACGGTACGGAGTATAACGAGGTCATGGTGTTTTCGCACTCAGTCACCTAGCAACAATGGTAAAATGATATGTGCTGTATTCACTTTGTTATGACAGAGTAAAAGGTACGGAAATCGGTGTTTGAGGGGTTGATACACTGGTAAATGCTTCTACCTGGCTAATTTTTGCTCATAATGTGGGACGCTTGCTGTCAAAGTCGCAGGAGTAGGAGTAGATGGGATGTTTTAGATCATGACAAATTAGATCATGACAAATCGATGAGAAACGTTTTCTACCCATGCAGTAATGGGTCCATTTCCAATGAGATCTACAATTCTTGAAATTTATTTCACATGGCACACACAAATTCAAATGCTTTACTGAAATCTAGTAAAAGTAGGTCAGTGCGGTTATGATTATGAATACGTAAAGCAAGATAGTGTACCACCTCTGCGTGCTCAGTGCCTGTCGATAGACCTTTTGTGAAACCGTGTTGGACAAAATGTAGAGCCTGTCCTTCAAAATATGCAGCGAGGTGATGGGGAGTGGTTTGCTGCAATATATGAAATGACGTGCTGCTAAGTGAAGTTAGCCTGTAACTGTATGGTGTGTTAGTAAGTGCCCCCTGAGTTATGAATGGGCAGATTTTAGTGTTTTTGAGTTTTCAGGTAGATTTGGCGTCAAAATTGATTTGCGCTAAACAAGGCACACTGCCAACAATATTTACTATTACATTCAGGATGCTTTTTTTAAAAACACATTCGGATTGCTATAATGACCGTTTTCCTTCACGTCAAGCCACGGAGAAAGGAGTATTTGAGGAGAGGAAACTGCTATACCACCGCAGCGCGCGGCGGCGGCCCGTTAATGTAACGCTTGAGCGAGGAGGAAGTTGAGTTTTCTCCGCATCACGACAGATGAAGTTCCCAGCCTGTTCCCATCGGTTACATGTCACCCTACGGGCGCGACGCATAATTATCGCGTTACCGTCTCACATATTGCAAATTTTCTCAGTTTTCACTCTTTAGCGTCAATAAATAGGGGCATTGGACATTTTAGCTGCAGTTAGTAATCAATGCTGAATTTAATTACGTGCCGTACAGCGCTAGGAACGAGCTGCTTGCACTCACTCCATAGCAGTCGACACATGCCGCTGGAAATCATTCGCTGGCGCATTGTGACCACGCGTGTGTAAATGGCCTTGGAAAGGAAGGGCGCGAGAGCTGCCGCGTATTCTTTGTCATCTGCTGACTCGTAGAACTCTCACGGGCTACCGCAGCGCGACGTCGCGCCGCCTCAGCCGACCCGCGGCGCGCGCGTTTCTCTTTTGGGCCGATAGAGGGCGCGCCGGCGCCGTGCCTTTATCGGGGTGCCCGAGCGAGCACATTATCGGGACGGCCGAGCGAGCGCTGTTTCCCCTTTTCAAGAATTCTTGCTCCGTGCGTCAAACGCAAGTATCCGATTAAGTATTCCGGAGTAAATATGGAGGTGTGCCATTATCTTTCATAAAGACTAAGTGACAGTGTTGGTTCAATCTATCAGTGAGTGCCAATTTTTCCTCGGGTGGACGATGTTGTGTCACCGCGGCGCGTGCGCGAAAATAGTTCCAAAACTGTATACAGTTGTTATTGATAAGGCGTTTGTCACTGAAACGTTAAATCTTCGCTGGCTTAGTTTTGAACTTCATGTCATCGGTGGGGCGCTACCATTGCGAGATTTTTGCTGGCTTCCGCCTTTCGTTTTTAGGTTACACCGCAATCGTTTGCTTATCGCATGCGTCCCGCCAGTCTTCGCTCGTATCAGCTCTGACGTAACCAAACCGCAGCTCATGTGCTGACGGCGCTGGCGGTTCATAACTGGAGACAAGATCATTAACTGTTGCAGGTTAATTTGACTTCTGAGATATTGATTGATTGATTTGTGGGGTTTAACGTCCCAAAACCAGTTCTGATTATGAGAGACGCCGTAGTGGAGGTCTCCGGAAATTTCGACCACCTGGGGTTCTTTAACGTGCACTGACATCGCACAGCACACGGGCCTCAACATTTCGCCTCCATCGAAATGCAGCCGCCGCGGCCGGGATTCGATCCCGCGACCTTCGGATCTGCAGCCGAGTGCCATAACCACTAGACCACCGTGGCGGGGCAACTTCTGAGATATTACGTCCCAAAACCAGCTATCATTAGGAGTGAAGCCGTAGTCTGGAGGGCTGTAGAAATTTTTACCACCTGGGGCTATTAAAAGGGCCCTAAACCACCCAGAGATCGAAATTTAGTTTCGGTGTTGCAGTTCTACACGAGTCGGCAACGAATACGCAGCCGTAAGAATTTTTCGAAACGGTGAAGAAATAGCGGAGTTAAACGGGTTCTATGTTCGAAAACGGGTCCCCACTCATATCGCTCTTTCCTTCGCTATGCGCCGTCTGAGCGGTGCCGTCTCTTCCACGCCGAATACTCCACCAAACGTCACGTGACGGGCTATCGCCAATGAGCTCTATTGCTTTGTGTCGGCCTAGGAGCACGGCGAAGGGTCCAGCTAATGGACTTGCCAATACAATGAAACCGCGTGGAATTGGTCTGTAACTGTATGCTGCTGTGATGAATTACATCACAGGGTGACCCTTCTGTCGGCGTTTCTGTTCTTTGCCCCTACTGGCTGCCTACAATGGCACGGCGAGCAATGCGACGAGGAAGAGGGAGCGTGCGTAATTACATGCGCCCGATTCTTGAATTTGGATGTATTCTATTCTCTGGCTGCCCTGCTTATAAAATTAAGCCTCTGGTTGTATTAGAGCGTGAAGCCTTGCGTCTGTGTCTGGGACTCCCTAAGTTTGTCGCAAACAATGTTCTGTACCAAGAAGCGCGCCTGCCAACATTGCCCTGCCGATTCCGCATCTTAACGGTCCAAACGTTTCTAAAATTTTACAGCGTTCCGTTTAGACGATCGGAATATGTCTTTATAAAAGATCCTGATTCATTCTTCTTAGCTCATTGGCCACGCTTTCACACACCCCAAATTGCTTTTGTACAAAAACAGTTAGATAGCATAAACGTGAATATTAGAGAGGTAATTGCAATAGCGGAATCAAATCAGAATATAAATATTGAGTTCGATAATATTTTCCCCAATAATTCTAAATTTCATTGCCACAAGCTCTTAAACAACTTGTTGCAAGATTACCTTGCTCAAGCACAAACTAAATACATAATAGCCACAGATGCTTCCGTGATAGAGGAAAAGGCAGGGGTGGGAATTTTCTCCTCGTCGCTCACCTGGTCGTATGCATTAAGACTCCCAGATTACACCCCTGTATTTGTAGCTGAGCTTGTAGCGATAATCTTAGCCTTGCGGAAACTCCCGTCAGATGCAGTCAGTGCGGTGATCTTGACAGATTCTCTTTCAGTCTGCACTACATTAACAGCTTCTCCTAAGTCTGCTGCCCTCCAGACATTCCTCACTTTAGTCCCTCCACAGATAAACCTAGTAAAATTATTGTGGGTTCCTGGCCATAGTGGTTTAAATCTAAATGAGATGGCCGATTCGTTAGCGAGAGCATCGCTTAACGGACCAGTAGTATCGGTTCTTCCAGCATTAGAATTTCCTACTGCGCTAAGATATCGGGCATACGCGATACACAGGGACGCCATTGAGAAAATAACAACGTGGACAGAATTTAGACATCTAAAAATTCCCGTGGAAAAGACAATGGTGTCCGTCGCGAAAAGCTGAAGTGCTGATTACGAGATTACGCTGCAGAGTCCCTCCATTAAATCTTTACTCGCACAGGGCTGGTCTGGTGATATCGCCTCTGTGCCCATTCTGTCTTGAAATCGAAACAATTGACCATTATTTTTTTTAAAATGCCGCCAGTATACATCAGTGAGAAAGAGACAACTGGAAATTGTGCTTTCTAAATTTGGGCTAACATTGTCATTGGAAGTCATTCTTACTTTTGGTGCCTCGGTATTGGGCTTCAGCCACAGGGACATATTTGATGCAGTATGTGGATTTATAAAGGCCTCAAAACGACTACGTTTGTGATTATTCACATTCCAAAATTCTTAACTATGCTAAAGCCCATACATTAAGAAAAAAGGAAAACATTACCTGTTTTGATGGTAGAAGTGCACATATAGTTTACATAGTTTTTTTTTCCCTCTGTTTTACTTTTCTCCCGATTATTATTAATTTATTATTCTATTTTATTCGTCATGTTGTGGTATTTGCACAATATACCAGCTAAAAGTTAAGCACTCCAGGTCTTGGCCAATCCCCCGTAGTGGGTATGCGCCATATTTGAAGGATCATCATCATCATCATCATCATCAATTTCTTGCAGGCCTTGCTCGCAGTCGTTCTACCAGTGAGAGCACCAGACAGTTGTGACCTCAAGGCTGCCGACACTGACGTCAGGACGAGCTGGCGAGCACAGTAAATGCCCAGAGAGGCAACGGTGCAGTTTTCTTCGTTTTGTGACTCTCCCGCAGCACGTAACGCTGCCGCGCTCGGCACCGATAATTGTGGCGGCGCTCTCATGTCAATGCGCTTGTTTACGTGAAATGTTAAAACAATATCAATGGGTGGTTTAGGGGCCCTTTATCGCGCACCGACTTCGCACAGTACACGGGCCTGAACATTTCGCGTCCATCGGACTGCAGCCCCCGGAACCGGGATTCGACACCTCGAACCTCGTATCAGCAGCCGAGTGCCATAGCCACTAGAGCACCATGGCGGGGCCATTAGCTCTTGCTCCACTTGTGGTTTCGAGATAAAAATGACCTGATCTATATAAAACAACATGCACATTATTCTTATGATGCACATTCGTGACAGCATCACTGCGCGTCGAAGTCGAGTGAACAGCTGGGAAAACAGTGATCAAGCAAACAACAAAGAGCACTCATATTGATAACGAAATAAATGAATAAGTTAACAACTGCAAGGCTAAGTACAAGTATATTGCTACGGCACATACGCGAGTGTCTTTCATGATTGGCCGAAAGAAGAAGACGACGAAGTGATAAACGAACGCTGGCTGTTCTTGCTGTGCACAATTGTGGTGGAGCCTGTAAATACAAGTGTATGTAGCCGTATTTGTGCGTAACATCGTGGTGGAGGTGCGCGATCCCTGACTTCGTCACGGAGCTTCGCAGCGGCCGCTTTCTTGAAGCTCCCACGATGGCTTCCGGCGAACTGGCGCCACCACCCGCCAATGCGTCTGCGACAACGTACGTCACCGTTACCACACCGCGAGATCCCGGCGTGTTCTCGGGCCGCGAAGGCGCAGACGTGGAGGACAGGCTTACTCGGTACGAACGTATAAGCACCACTAACAGGTGAAATCCCACTCTCCAGCTCGCAAATGTACTGCTCTTCCTTGACGGACCACCGCGAGCATGTCTCGAAACTCACCAATCACAAGCTGGGACAGTTTCAAGCAGAAACTGCGTGACATGTTCGGGAACCCATACGGTCGGCAGCTGGCTCCTAAAAAGGAACTGTCGGCGCGGGTCCAAATGTCTACTAAACCTTACATCGCCTACATTCTAGATATCTAGGCTCTATGTCACAAGGCCGACGTCAAGATGTCGGACGCAGATAAGGTAGCTCATATTCTGAAAGGCATCACTGACGATGCATTCAATCTGCTCGTCTTCACCAATGTCACCACTGTTGACGACGTCATGAAAGAATGCCGTCGTTGGGAACAGGCCAAAAGCCGACGAATCGTCCATCAGTTCGCCCGCTTGCCCAACACCGCAGCAACGTCGTCTTGTGAGGGTGTTTCTCACGCGTCCGCTAACTATGACAACGTTACACGCATTGTACGGCGTGAGATAGAGGCCGCCTGTCCTAGTACTGCCGAAGTCAAGACCTTCTCGGAACCTGTAGTTCCGGTTTCGCTAGTACAAGCCGTCGTTCGCGAGGAGATTAACAACATGGGAATTCATGCGTGAGTCTTTGCAACCACGCTCCGATGTCCGCCCCAACTTGGCGACCCCATCCCGTCCCGTATCAACCTTCGCCCCTCGCCGGTTTAGGAACGCAGCTGAATGGCGAACTGCTGATGACAAGCCTATTTGCTTTCACTGTCACCGCGTCGGACACATTTCCCGCTACTGCCGAAGGCGCTGGACTCCATCCTGGAATTCTTTTGCCCCTTATTCTGCACCAACACGCCGTCCTCACCCGTACCCATCCAGCCCACAACACGTCGCCGCTCACTATGCCCGCTCACCTTCGCCCGAACGCCGCCAGTCTCGCTCGCCTCAACCTCGACGACCATCTTCCCCGACCATTTTTCGCCGCTCCCAGCCGGAAAACTAGGCAGTGCAGCTCCTGGAGGTCGGGCTGCATTGTTGGACATGGCACAAAGTCCTCTGTTGACGATTCCGACCAAACAGAACCTACCTGACGTGCACGTTGACGGCATCCATGTGACCGCACTTATCGACACTGAAGCGCACCTACCAATCATGAGTGCTCAGTTTCGTCGTCGAAGATTAAGAAAAATTCTGACGCCAGCAACCACTAAGGCTGTCCGGGTCGCCGATGGTGGAACCGCTGTTGTTATTGGAATGTGTACTGCCCGTGTTAGCATCGCTGATCACCACGCCGTTGTTCTCTTCGCTCTTCTAGCCCAATGCTCGCATGACGTCATCTTTGGTCTCGACTTCCTCTCCGCCCACTCAGCTCTCATAGACTGTTCCGTCAGTACTCTACGCCTCGATCTTCCTCTAGTGGACCCCATCGACCAAAGACCCAATCGATCGCCTTACTGCCGCCGCCGATGTCCGCTTGCCGCCTCAAACACTTACTTACGTCGAGCTCCTGTCGTCCGCCTCCAGTACCTAATGGGGACTACCTTTTGACGCCAGTAAACGATGTCCTACTCGACAGAGGCATCACACTACCTCATACTGTTCTCTCCGCTGTTGCCAACTGCACCTGCCTGCCTGTAGTCAATTTCAATTTGACGCCCCTAATTCTGCCCCGTGGTATCTCCCTCGCCCTGCTCAGCCCACTCGACACAGGCGAAGTGCAGGCCTCCACAGTGACCGCTTCGCCACATTCACTTGCGCAGCAGCCCTATGCCTGTCCTCTGATAAGGCTATTACATCGATGATTGCCCCAGACCTAACCCCTCAGCAAAGTGAGGACCTACGTCGCATTTTGCTTGCATACAGTGACATTTGTGACATCGGCGGTCGTCCTTTAGGCCAAGCTACGCAAGTGACCCATCGTATCAGTACCGGCGATGCTCTTCCTATCCACCGACATGCCTATCGTGTATACGCAGCTGAACGTCAAATAATTCGAAGCGAAGTTGACAAGATGCTCGCAAAAACATCGTCGAGCCATCGTCGAGTGTGTGGGCATCGCCTGTCGTTTTGGTACGAAAGAAAGACGGTTCTTGGCGATTCTGCGTCGACTATCGGCACCTTAACCGAATTACAAAAAAGAAGACGTGTGCCCGTTGCCACGCATAGATGACCCTCTTGACTGCTTACGCGGAGCTCGCTACTTTTCATCAATTGATCTACCTTCCGGGTATTGGCAGATTGCTGTCGACGATATGGACCGTGAAAAGACAGCCTTTATAACACCTGACGGCGTTTATCCATTCAAGGTCATGCCTTTCGGCCTTTGTAACGCCCCTGCCACTTTTGAATGCATGGACTCCCTCCTGAGAGGATTTCAAATGGTCCATATGTTTGTGCTACTTAGACGATGTTATCATGTTTTCACCAACATTCGAAACGCACATTGATCGTCTCACAACCATCTGGGACCTTTTTCGTCAGGCCGGGCTCCAGCTCAACTCGTCCAAGTGTCGCTTTGGCCGCCGCCAAATCACGGTCCTTGGCCATTTAGTAGACGCCAACGGTGTGCAACCGGACCCGGGAAAAAGATCCGCCGTCAAGAACTTCCCTGTCCCACAGTCCACCAAGGACTTACGCAGCTTTCTCGGGCTGTGTTCGTACTTTTGCCATTTTGTAAAGGATTTTGCGGTCATAGCCAAGCCACTAACGGAGATTTTGAGACAAAATGTGTCGTTTTCTTGGGGCCAGCAAGAAGCGTCCGCATTCTCTCGCCTCATCAGCCTGCTAACAACGCCCCCGATCCTCGCCCACTTTGACCCGTCTGCCCCTACAGAAGTCCAGCACCGATGCCAGTGGCTACGGACTCGGCGCAGTATTAGCCCAACATCAGCGTGGCCACGATCGGGTCATTGCCTACGCTAGCCGGCTCCTATCGGCCGCCGAGAGAAACAGAGCGTGAGTGCTTGGCCCTTGTTTGGGCGGTTGCGAAGTTCCGCCCCTATTTGTATGGCCGCCCATTTTCCGTAGTTACCGACCACCACGCACTCTGTTGGTTATCTACTCTCAAAGATCCTTCAGAACGGCTCGGGCGCTGGACCCTGCATTTGCAAGAGTATTCATATTCAGTCGTGTACAAATCTGGCCGCTTGCATCGCGATGCAGATTGCTTGTCTCGCTATCCCGTCGACAACCCGGACGCCGATGATGAGAACACAGTCCACTGTGTCTTGTCAATGTCCGACCTGGCTAACCTTGGAGACGAACAAAGTCGCGACCCTTCCTTGCTAGCGATCATCGAACACATAAGAGCATCGCCCAATGATGGCCTCCGTTCAGAAGATTTCTCGTCCAGAATGGCGTCCTCTACCGCCGTAATTTTCGGCCCGAAGGACCTGTACCTGCTCGTAGTCGTACTGAGACACCCTCGCCGGAACATACTCAACGAACTTCATGACGCACCCACTGCCGGACACCTCGGTGTATCCCGCACGTACGACCGTTTCCGCCGGCGTTTCTTTTGGCCGGGACATGCACGCTCTGTCCGCCGTTACGTGGCTGCCTGCGAGGCGTGTCAACGTCGCAAACGGCCTCCCCTTCCACCTTCCGGTCGCCTTCGGTCGATTGACATCCCCGCAGAACCCTTCTTTCGCGTCTGACTCGACCTTCTAGGCCCTTTCCCCATCTCAGCCTCCTAGTGGCGACAGATTACGCCACGCGCTATGCAATCACTCGCGCACTACCGAGCAGCTGTGCCACTGATGTTGCGGATTTCCTGGTGCATGACGTCATCCTCCTTCACGGTGCTCCGCGACAGCTACTTACTGACCGTGGCCGTAACTTTTTGTCCCAGGTAATCGCCGACATCCTCCGTTCTTGCTCAACTCAACATAAACTGACCACTTCGTACCACCCACAGACCAACGGCCTCACCGAGCGCCTAAGTCGCACCCTTATACAGA
Organism: Hyalomma asiaticum; assembly: GCA_013339685.2. NCBI lineage: Eukaryota > Metazoa > Arthropoda > Arachnida > Ixodida > Ixodidae > Hyalomma > Hyalomma asiaticum. Next base: position 50,779,214 of record CM023481.1, read on the forward strand.
CATGCTAGCTATGTACGTCTCCGACGATCATCGCGATTTGGACGTGGTACTTCCTTACATAACACTTGCCTACAACTCCTCTCGCCATGATACTGCTGGATTTTCGCCTTTCTACCTGTTGTACGGACGAGAGCCGGCGTTACCCCTAGACACCATGCTCCCTCCATCGACCACTGCTACCACTGAATATGCCCATGAAGCCATTGCACGCGCAGCATCACGCTCGCCAGCTTGCCCGTGTTCGGCTTATGGTGTCACAAAGCAGTCAACAGCGTCGCTACGATGCGAGAGCTATATTTTTCGCCTGGTGAACTTGTGCTCCTCTGGACCCCATGCCGCGGTGTGGGATTGTCCGAAAAGCTCCTTTCCCGCTATGCTGGGTCGTACCGCGTGTTGCGCCAAGTGACTTCAGTCACCTACGAAATTGCTCCCGTCTCGTCCACGACGGCCGATCTCAATTCATCCAGATACGTCGTCCATGTCTCGCGGCTGAAACCCTACAACTCTGTTTCTGACGACAGTTTTTAGCCGCTCCGGGACGGAGCTTCTACCGCCGGGGGTCATGCTACGGCACATACGCGAGTGTCTCATGGTTGGTCGAAAGAAGAAGACGACGAAGTGATAACCAAACGCTGGCTGTTCTTGCTGTGCACGGTTATGGTGGAGCCTGTAAATACAAGTGTATATAGCCTTGTTTGTGCGTAACAATATATTGCAACAGATTATTATTATTTCCTATCCCTATGGAGGGAATTCAATCCTTCTTGAGAAGGACCCCGAAGACGTGTTTATGTTTTTTTTGCGCTTTTCAGGATATAAAAGGTCCCAACGACTTGCGTTTCTAGCATGTCCGTCACTTGCTTCAGGAAGACCATATTTCCGAATCTCGGAATGCATCCGCATATCACGCATCGAAAGTTTTGTGTCCCCCAGATTTGCTCCGCGCCGTCAGAATATATTCCCCTGGTCTCTCATTAAGAACAACGAGTAGTCTGGCCTACGTAAGCGCCACCAAAAAAGTGACGCATGAACGTTAAGGAAATAAAAAAATGAAACGCTGAAGGAATCATTGCAAACAATTCATGAAAGGTAAATATCTATTGCAGTATTACTGCGGTATACATATCTGACTTGCTAAGGTGCCTCAGCAGTGTCATTGATGTCGACAACTGAAGAATCAGCTCTTTAGAACTTATATAGAGCAAGAAATTGCTAAACACAGTTTAAAGCAAATTCGTTAAAATGTAGTTGCTCTCTTCTACTGCGCCCTGAACATATTATGAGTTAGAAATACTATTTCAGTAATGCCACCAAATCATGTGCGGAAGGCGCGTACTAGCTTGGACAACAAAAGAAAGGAAGAAGTTATCTCTTTAAGAGCGCGCGGCCTTGTTAGAGCTTTCTTGCTTGGCTGGTGCTCGTCTGTCTGACGGTGTGGTCTCTGTGGTCTGTTGAGGCACGTGACAAACTGGGGGAGGTGCCAATCCCCCTGAAAGCCCTGTACTTTCAGTTACATCGCCTGTGCACCGGGCCAGCCGAATAATTCGAGGATTGTTCCCCGAGCGTGGACCACTTCCATAAATGACGTTAGTGTCGCCACACAACGGTACGAGAGGCTCGGCGGCACATCATTACATGCTGCAGGACCTACGAGTGCCACAAGTGTTCCACGGTTCCATCTTCGAAGACGTGGACGACTGGATAGCTCAGTTTCAACATGTCGCTGATTTGAATGCTTGGACCAAATCGAACAAGCGGAGCAATGTGCATTTCAGCCAGGAGGATGGCGCTCGCACATTGAACGAGAACCGTGAGCCCTTGTCGTCGTGGAGCGAGCTTAACCGTGACCTTATAACGAGATACGCCAGTGCCGGTCACCGTAAATGAGCCCACTCATTAGCGCACCCAAATGCCCAAAGAAAATGTGATGATCTAAGGACATGAAAAGGACATGAAAATGTGATTATCTAAGGACATGACTCTAAGGACATGAAAAGCCTCTGTCGTCGAGCTGATCAAGATACGTCTGAGGATAAGAAACTACGCCATCTAATACCAACAGCACTGCATGCCAAGAGCCAAGCAGCACTATGTAAAGTATACCATGCTTTACATAGCGCATACGGTACAGCAAGGTGGCTGGGAAAAAATGACTGTGAGGAGGCGTGTTGTGAGTGTTAACAGTTAATTTAAGAGATTTTACGCCCCAAAAGTACGATCTGGTTATAAGGGATGCCATAGTGGAGGGCTCCGAAATTTTGACCCCCTGGGGTTCTTCGAAGTGCACTGACAACACACAGTACACGGGCCTCAACATTTTGCCTACGTCAAAATGCAGGCGCCGTAGCAGGGATTCGCTCCCGCGACCTTTAGATCAGCAGTCGGATGCCATAGCCGCTAGACCACTGTGGTGCGGGGTGATCTGAGGGTAAGGATAAAGGAAAGGAGGAGGGGAAAATGTCTGACATGACGCTTAACATTTTGCGGCGCAAAGGCCATTTTTGGCCAAAGAGCGCCAAGACAAAGTAAATTCAACAAACGATGATGAGTGTAATCACAATGGCTATATGCAAGGTAGCTGTAAAGCGGGCCTAAAATACTGCGCACTCAAAGTGCGTAAAACATATAACCGTTTAAATGCATGAAAACGACGAGAATTGTCTCCAAATGAGCAGTACTTGCATTCCAAGAATTACGATTAGTGAACGTAGTGCATCCCACTGGTTTAGCCCGGAACTAAAGAGGCTCAAAAATAAAAAGAAACGACAATTTCGCTCCGCAAAAAACAGGAAGAATCCTGTGATGTGGCAAACATACCAGGCCACCACGGAACTATTCTGCTCTGCCGTCGATAAAGCGAAGCGGCTGTTTAATAACACCACCTTGCCCAACTTACTCTGCACTAACCCAAAACAATTTTGGTGAGTGATTAACCGTCAGAATGAAAACAAATGCATATCAGTAATGGATCATACTGGACAACCTATCACAAATAATGCAGTAGCATAAGCACTAAACCTTACCTTTTCTTCCGTTTTTACCAGAGAACCCATTGGAAACCTCCCTGATGTCACCCCCCACAACTAACCTTCCATGCCAGACGTCATTTTTTCACCTCAGGGCATCCAGAAAATTATCGAATCGGTTAAAACTTACATCATCCTGCGGCATCGATGGTATCAATGGTAAGGTGCTCAAAAACACCAAAGAAATCGCCAGTGTTATTCTTTCCCATATTTTTCAGCAGTCACTCTCATCTGGCATCGTTCCTCACAACTGCAAAGTGGGTAAGATCGTTCCGGTTCGAAAACCAGGTTCCTCTAGTAACCGGCCTATTTCCCTAACCAGCACCTGTTCAAAAATAATGGAAGGTATAATTCATTCACAAGTTGCTAATTTCCTTACATGAGTTAAATTTTTTCACCCTAACCAACATGGATTCCAAATGGGACTATCATGCGATACTCAGCTTGCACTATTCACCCATGACTTAAGCGCTAGTGTAGACCTTAATATACCAGTTGACGCCTTTTTTATTGACTTTGAGAAAGCCTTTGACAAAGTTCCCCATAACCGCCTACTACTAAAGCTCTCTGAATTAAGTCTTAACCTACTTGTCTACAATTGGATTCAGGACTTCCTCCCTAACCGTCAGCAATTTGTAGAAGCTAATGACACGCCCTCATCCCTTTCTAACGTAATCTCCGGTGTGCCACAAGGTACAGTTCTAGGCCCCCTCCTACTATTTAATTTACATCAATGACTTACCCGATAATATTTCATCTAACATCCGCCTCTTTGCTGACGACTGCGTAATCTACCGACCTATTAAGAACATTTCAAATATCATACTCTCCAGCATGACATACTAAAACTCGACGAGTGGTGTCGCAAATAGCTCATGCTTTTAAATACTAATAAAACTGCACTTGTTTCATTTCACAGAAGCCGAAACTTACCGCTAACTACAATATTAATGGCTGCCATAGTTTCTTCCGTAAGCTCCATTAAATATCTCGGTGTTAACATCTAACAGAATTCAAGCTGGTTTTCTCACGTAAGTAAAATAGTTGACAATGCTAACAGATCTCTCGGTTACTTTCGTCGTAACTTATATGTTGCGCATCCATCCGTCAAATTACTAGCCTACAAAACACTAATTCGCCCAAAGCTAGAGTACGCTTGCGCCATTTGGGACCCACCCCAATTTAACCTAGGTAAATCCATCAACCTAGTTCAAAACCGACCAGTTAGATTCATCTACTCAGATTACTCATATCATAGCAGTGTTACTACCCTTAAAAGAATAGCTGTTCTACCTAACCTTGACCTACGCCGTAAGATTTCTAGACTATCATTATATCACAAAATATATGCATACGTTTCATTATAACTCTCTCATTCAATCAGCCTATCGTACTTCAGCCCGCACAAGTCACCACAAGGCCGTATATCCACCTGCTGCTTGCACCACAGCCCACCATCACTCCTTTTTCGCTCAAGCAGCCGGGACTGGAACGATCTTCCCCGAAGTGTCATCCATCGCAACACGGATAAATTTAGAAGTGCCATAGAGTGATTGTTTTATTAACCTTATATTGTTCGCCCACACCCTCATGTAAAGCCTACTGTTGGAGGGCCCTTGAGGAAAAATAAAATAAATAAAATAAAAGCTGTACAATGAATAATATACTAAGAAGGTGAAGTGATGCTTGACACTGCTGTCTCAGAAGCTTTTGCTTTGCAAGGGGCCAGAGACGCGTGCATTTAAGACGTTGCTCTCTCGTAGAAACATCCTCTTGCAGAGGATGTGCCACGGATGTCTTTCAAAGATAGCTTTGAATGTGCCGGCATCTTCAAGGAAATTTAATAGCGACTGCTGGTGAAAAAGTGCATCATTTCCTAAAAGCATCGCAGGACGAAAGTGAATATGTTCCCAATATGCCCTTGAAAAGTGTCTTTTTCTTAGAGGCTCGAGTTTATACGACATTGTACAAGGACATGAAGCACGGTCAGTGCCTCCCCGCACCTACCACAGGTAGGAGGTTCATCCCCTGGCAAGAGATAACTGTGCGTTCCGTAAGTGTCGCCTAATGATGATGGATGGTGTTTCTTCGCGCAAGGGCCAGTTATGGCCAAAGAGCGCCATGCCATGTGGTGAGAATGGTGCTGCTATGGGAATGGTGGATATGATATGGCTGTAGAATGGCCTGAAGGTTTCTGCAATAGCGAATTGGTGAGTTCGGCAATGTGTATGTAATCTGGCTGTAAATAGGCCTAAAAACAGTCGCTGCCAATGGCATAAAATACATGTCTGTTAAAATAATGTGAGTGAAGAGTGGGTGCAATAAAGATAAAGCAAGCAATGAAGGAATAAAAGCGATGACATTGACGATGCATTGACACCAACACCTCAACAAGGCCCTTGGCCGCAAGGGCTGGGAGGCTGGTGCTTTCAAATGGGTTATTTTGCAGCAGCAACCTCCTGAAGGAGGCCGCGATACAAAGGACCAGGCCAAATTATTTCCAAAAGCTTCACGTCATCTAAAAACTTCAATACACTATCAAGTTTAAAAAGGGGGTCTTTCCCTAAAAAGAATACTGGGTGGGAGGGTATGTGCTCGCGGTACAATAAGGGGAAGTATTTTTTCCTTTGTCGCTCTAACTCTCGGCATTCGATGAGGACATGGAGAACAGCTAATCTGTCGCCACATTTACGGCATGTTGGAGGGTCACTTCCGGTTAAAAGATGAGAGTGAGTGCCGTATGTGTGCCCTATCCTTAACCGACAAATTTGCACTTCCTTGTACCTGCTTGTTCTCTCGTATGTCCAATTTCCCAGTTGTGATTTGATTGTGTGTAGCTTGTTGGTTGTGTGCGTATCCCACTGTCTTTGCCAGTAGTTTCTTATGTGACGACGAAGAAAGGGCTGTAAGTCTGTGACGGGAGTGGGTATCTTTGTATCGGCATCACAAAAGGATACCGACCTGGCCTTCTCATCAGCATCTACATTACCCTGAATGCTTCTGTGACCTGGCACCCAACAAAGGATAATGACCTGGCCGCACGTGTAGGCTGAGCAAAGCGCATTATAAAGCTCGTTAAAAACAGGGTTCTTATGTTTCTGAAAGCTCATAATGCTTTTGACAACGCTCAAGGAATCGGTATATATTATCGCCTTAGGTAAACTGCTTTGCCTAATACGTTGGACAGTAGAAAGGATAGCATTCGCTTCTGCAGAGAAGATGCTTGCGTTTGGATTTAACGTGCCAGATAGAGAGAATGATGCGCCTACAGCTGCATAAGCTACACCATTACTAGACCTTGAGCCGTCAGTGTAAAATTCTGTGCAAGAGTACTTCAGCTGCAGTTCATGAAAATGCGATCGTACATGCGCTTCTGGCACGTGCTTTTGATATTTCAACAAACGACGTGTCGCACTGAATGCTCTTCCATTCCCAGGGCGGCGCAATGGGTACAGGTGACATTAGAGTACTTTCTTTAAGCGGTATGCCAATTTCTGCTGCCAGTTTTTCCAAACGCAGCGATAGAGGGACCCTAACAGAGGGACGGTTGTGGTAAAATCGTGCAGAGGACAAGTCGGAAATCATTAGGTGACAAGGGTGCTTTTTATCTGATTTAACCTTGATAAAGTATGAAAAGCTTAAGTATGTTCTGTGTAGGTGCAATGGCCAGATGTTCGCCTCAACATGCAAGCTATCAACAGGGCTCGTTCGAAATGCGCCTGTTGCCAGGCGTATGCCGACGTTCTGCACAGGATCTAGGATTTTTAGGGCACTGTGCGTGGCAGAATGGTATACCACGGCCCCATAGTCCAGGCGTGAGCGTATGAGGCTCTTATAGAGGCTCAATAGACACCTCCTGTCACTGCCCCACGTAGTTCGAGACAACATCTTGAGCAAGTTTATTGTGCGGAGGCATTTGGTCTTTAGATGACGCAAATGGGAGATAAAAGTGAGCTTTGAGTCAAACAGAATGCCTAAAAATTTGTGTTCAGCACTGACAGATATTCGCTCTCCTTTTAGTTCGACAGCAGGTTCTGGCAGCCTACATCTCTTGTTGGAGAAAAGAATACACGTACTTTTCTGGGGGTTCAGTTTAAAGCCATTATCGTCCGCCCATTTCGAGAGTTTGTTTAAACCAACCCGCACTTGCCGTTCGCAGATGGCCAAATTGCAGGACCTAAAACCTATTTGCACATCACCTACATAAACAGAGTAAAAGAGCGAGCGAGGTAAAGCAGTGTGTAAGGAGTTCATTTTCACTATGAACAGTGTACAACTCAGTACTCCACCTTGAGGGACGCCTGTCTCCTGTATATATAGATTTGACAGTACACCGCCAACTCGAAAGGTCCTGTTCGACAAATAACTCTCAATAATATTCAACAGGTTTCCACGAATACCCATTCCACAGAGATCCCGAAGGATACCAAAGCGCCACGCAGTATCATAGGCCTTTTCCATGTCGAGGAATACCGATAAAAATAGCTGTTTTTGTGCAAAGGCATCCCGAATATATGTTTCCAGGCGGACAAGGTGGTCTGTTGTAGATCGCCCTTCTCTGTAACCACATTGGTATGGGTCTAAAATTTTGTTCCTTTCAAGATAGCAGAGCAGGCGCCTATTTATCATCTTCTCGAAAAGTTTGCATAAACAGCTCGTCAATGCTATAGGCCTGTAACTATTTGCCGAAGAAGGATCTTTTCCCTGTTTCAGGATGGGAATCACAACAGCTTCTTTCCAAGTAAAAGGGATGTGACCAGAAGACCATATGGCATTGTAAATACAAAGCACAGTTTTTTGTGTTTCAGAGGATAAGTGCTTCAACATTTCATAGGTTATACGATCGGGTCCTGGCGCAGATTTCGTACAACAGGCTAGCGCTGCTTGCAGCTCTGCGAAGGAGAATGGTCGGTTGTATGCCTCATTTGTAGATTTCCGTTCCAATGGTTGCTCCTCCATTCGCATTTTGTGCTTTCTGAATGTATCTGAGTAGTGTGATGAACTAGATATGTGTTCAAAATGTGCGCCCAGAAAGTTTGCTTGGTCCGCTAAGCTGTCTCCCGTAGTATCCACCAAGGGTAGTGAATATGATTGCCGACCGCTCACTCTGCCTACTCTACTCCAGACCTTCGACTCATCTCTATACGAGTTGATGCTAGAGATAAACTTGCGCCAGCTCTCCCTTCTGGCCTGTCGGCGCGTCCTCCTTCCCTGAGGTTTTATATTCTTAAAAGTTATGAGGTTTTCGGCAGTCGGAGAATCACGAAGCACCTTCCACGCTTTGTTTTGTTTTCTGCGCGCGTTTCTACACTCCTCGTTCCACCATGGAACACGTCGCTTGCAAGTCATGCCGTTTCTTTGAGGGATGCATTTTGTGGCGGAGTCGATCAAAACAGCTGTTAAGTATTCGACCGCAGCATCTACGCTGAAAGAACACACGTCCTCCCATTTTACGACAGTCATATTTCGGAACTGCTCCCAGTCGGCGGAGTGAATCTTCCAACGAGGAACGTCTGGAGGATATTCATTTGACTTGGGGACTTTCAGTAATATTGGGAAGTGAATACTTCCGTACGGGTTTTTAATAACTTCCCATTTAAAATCAGGTAAAAGGGACGGTGAGATGATGCTTAGATCTATGGATGAGTAACTGTTGTTTGGAAAACTGTAGTACGTGGGTTCCTTGCCGTTCAAAATACATGCACCTGACGTAAAAAGAAAATGTTCGATCAAACAGCCTCGCGCATCACAACAAGAGTCCCCCCAATGTCACTGTGTGCATTGAAGTCTCCCAGGATGATGTAAGGTTCCGGTAATTCGTATATAAATGCCTCGAATTCTTGTTTGCTCAACGGATAATGTGGGGGAATATAAAGGGAGCAAATAGTTATTAATCTGCCCAATATTACGGCTCTAATGGCCACTGCCTCAAGGGCAGTTTTGAGTTGAAGACGCTGGCAAGCCACACTTTTGTCCGTTATAATGGCTACGCCACCAGACGATGTGATAGCATCTTCACGATCCTTTCTAAAGATAACATGTTGACGGAGAAAATTTGCGTGCTTGGAGTTTAAGTGTGTTTCTTGCACACACAGCACCTTTGGACTATGTTCGTGGAGAAGTTCCTGGACATCGTCGAGGTTTCGAAGAAGGCCTCTTACATTCCACTGAATAATTTGTGTGTCCATATTTAATGTAAAGCGGTGCTGTGTGTACAAGGGATAAAGTGTTTCCTTAAATTACAGAGCCTTTTCTGGCCCTGTAATAGGTGTTTTGCCTTTTTTGGGCCGATCGAGAGAGCCTCGTCGCCCCTTAGACGCATCCTGCGCCTCTTCACCATGAGTTGTGTCCATAGCTTCTGAGGCAATGGACACTCGCTCTAGAGAGCGTTGTGTGCGACGTTGAGGTTTCGCCTCAGGAGACGAAGCCTTTGACCCCACCAGTGCAACGGCGGGTGAAGCCTCCATAGCTTCCGACGTGGACTGGTTGCCACGAGAGCTAGTGGAGGACACCGGCTTGGTCGAGTTCAGAGATGGTGGGGCAGCCTGGGCTGCTCCCACCATGGGGGCGGGTGGCAATCGCTTCGGCACGCTGTGCGTTGCTCGGGCGACTGCCAGAGGCCGTTGTGGTGTTGCCCCCTGATGCACCACTTCGGCGAAAGATGGTCTGTTTAAAAATTGTGATACTCGCTGACGAGCTTCTCTGAAACTGATATTTTCCCTGACCTTTATGGTGATTCTTTCTTTCTCTTTTTTCCAGACTGCGCAAGATCTCGAATATGCAGGGTGGTCACCGCCGCAGTTGGCGCAGTGGGCCTCAGCGTTACAATCATCAGCGGAGTGGTCATTTGTACCACACTTTGCACAGGTAAGGCGCCCTCGGCAGGTTTGCGATGCATGCCCAAACCTCTGACACTGAAAACAGCGTCGAGGGTTTGGAATGTAAGGTCTTACATGCAGCTTTAGGTAGCCTGTTTGTACTGCATCTGGGAGTGTGCTTGTGGCAAAAGTTAGTACTATGTGCCTAGTAGATAATTCTTTGTTGTCGCGCCTGATTTTGATACGTTGCACCTGGACAACATTTTCGTCTTTCCATCCAGATAAGAGTTCTTCATCGGTCAAATCCATCAAATCTTCGTCTGATACGACGCCTTTGACTGTGTTCATGGTTCGATGCGCAGTAATAGATACTGGCTTGTCCCCGATAGTAACAAGGTGGGTTAGTTTCTCGTACTGAGACTTGTCTTTCACTTCGATGAGCAGATCACCACTGGACACTTTCGTGGCTTTGTAGCCACTGCCAATAGTCTCCGCTAGGCACTTGGATACTAAGAATGGGGATAGGTTTCGCGCTTTTTGCTCAGAGCTCTCGCAATGTAGGACATGAAATTTCGGGTAGATGTCAACTTTCTTTGGAAACATTGGAAAGGTTGCTTCGGTGCGCCACCGTTTAGGAGGGCGATCAGCTGCGAAAGGGTTAGAGGATCCCATGAAATAAGTGTGAAGTTCGGCAACAATGCCAGTCGCCCACCACCGAGCCCAACAAGGGGACACGGCAGAGGTTGTGTTAAAGCAAGCCTTGCCGTGTCAACTGTACATTGTCGCTATAACCAACTATGGTGCAGTCGAGGTTGGCTACCCACACAAGGTTAACCCTTGCCGCCAGGAAACTGGAAGTAAATGGAAGAGAGGAGAAGACAGGACAGGTCTAAAGTGAGAGAGAAAGACGAAGATGAGAATAGAGAGACAGGAAAAGGCGACTGCCGATTTCCCCCGGGTGGGTCAGTCCGGGGGTGCCGTCTACGTGAAGCCGGGGCCAAAGGGGTGTGTTGCCTCTTCCGGGGGGCCTTAAAGGTCCAATCACCCGGAGTCGGCTCAACCCCCAGGATCCCGTTTTCCCCAGACACGGCTAGGCCACGCACGGCGACACGTGGGAGGGGGTCGAAACCCCCCCGTTGGCTCGGGTCCGTGGTGTCGCCACACACCAAACGCCTGCAGAAGCAGACGCCCCTGCGGGGGTAAGTGTCGCCTATTCTCAGTCTCGAGAATAGGACATTAATTCGTCTAGATTTAGTATTGGGTTGCCAGTTATCTATATTTCTTTTAATTAAATAAAGCTTGTGGGTCTGGGCATACCACAAGGTCTGCCAGTACATTATAAGCCTTTTACGCACATAAGGTCTCATGTCCATCACAGGGATAGCCATTATTGATTTGGCAGTGTTTGGCAGATGTGGCAAGCTGGTCAGCCAGCTGATTTCCCTCTATATTACGGTGTCCTGGCACCCAGCATACAGTCACATGTTGGCCAGAAGTGTAAATAGAGCACAAGAGAGAATACAGATCTATAATGACTGGATTTCTGTGTTTGCAATATGAAGTTAAGGTTTTCACAACACTCAATGAATCTGTGTATATGACAGCCTTATGTACTTCCGAGTGTTTGATGTGTTTCACCGCAGACAGTAAAGGCATATGCCTCAGCTTTAAAGATGCTTGTATTAGTGTGTAGAACATCAGATTTCCAAAAGGATGGGCCGACAACTGCATAAGACACGCCGGCATGTGATTTAGAGGCATCGGTGTAATATTCTGGGCAGGAGAACTTAAACGGAAGTGCCAAAAAGTGCATGTGGAGATGGGCTTCTGGTGCATGTTTAGTCACTTCCGCGAACGACATGTCGCAGTCTACCATCTTCCACAGCCACGGCGGGAGAGGTTCAGGCGGAGCCATTAGGCGATGCTCAAGCAGTGGAGTATCCATGTCATCACAGAGCATTAATACACCGAAGAGAGAATGGCTCTCTCACTGCTGGTCTGTTGTGAAACAACGTTGCGGATGCCATATTCTTGATGGTGGAATAACAAAGATGTTCCTTTTTAGAGTGTAGCTACAGAAAATAATTTAAGGCAGAACGCTGTAGATGGAGAGACCATTCATTCGACTCGACATAAAGACTTTCGTTCGGGCTTCTTCTAAAGGCACCGGTGGTGAGGTGTATGCCTAAGCGATGAACAGGGTCCAGCAGCTTGAGTGCGCTGGGTGTAGCCGACGGTGCCGTAGACCAACCGAGATGGAACGAGGCTCCTGCGAAGATTCATGAGGCACTTCCTGCCACTGCCCCATGATGTGTGTGATAAAGGATGTTCATTGTTTTCAGGCATTCAGCGGTGAGATATTTTATGTGGTGGATAAATGTCTCCTTAGAATCAAGTAAAATACCTAAAAATTTTTGTTCTCCATGTAATGCTAAGCGCTGGCCATGTAGTTCGACAACTGGGTCTTGGATCAAGCCCCTTTTTCTTGTAAAATGGACTATTGAACTTTTCTGCAGATTTAGCCTGAACCCGTTCTCATTTGCCCACTTTGACATATTGTTTAGGGCGAGTTGCACGTGCCGCTCGCACACTGTGAGACTGCATAATCGGAAGCCTACTTGCACATCAGCAACATATACAGAATAACATCTCTTGGTATTGATGATCGCAGAGAGCTCATTTTCGCAACTAAGAACGCCACCCTGTGGCACTCTAGTTTCCTGAATGAATACTCCAGAAATAGCACTACCAATCCGGTTCAATAAGTAGCTCTCAATGATATTAAACGTGTTCCCGCCAACAGCCATTCTGCACAAATCACGGAGAATCCCATAGCGCCACGTCGTGTCGTATTGTTTTTCAATGTATAGAAACAGGGACAGAAAGTACTGTTTGTGGGCGAATACGTTGCGAATGTAGGCCTCTACACGCACGAGGTGGTCAGTTGTCGACAGGCCCTCTCTAAATCCGCATTGACACGGGTCAAGGATGTCATTATATTCAAGGTGATACAACAGGCTGCGGTTTATGATTTTTTCAAACACCTTGTAAAAGCGACTAGTAAGTGCTATTATACGATAGCTTTTTACCAAGGGGGGTCTTCGCCCTGCTTTAGAACAGGAACAAATATGGCTTCTTCCCACGCGAGTGGAATGTGTCCCTCAGTCCCGGATATCGTCATAGATTGCGAGAAGTGTCATTTGTGTACCTGGGTGTAGGTGTTTAACTATATCATACACAATTCTGTCGGGACCCGGTGCCAAACTCTGATATGAAGTTAGTCCAGCTATTAATTCAGCGATTCAAAAAGAACGATTCATTCTGGTGGCATTAATAATCCATTCGTTTTCTTTCTTCGTTCTCTTTGTATCTCTGCAACGACTGCGAATAGTGCATGGAACTAGAAATACGTTCGAAATGATCTCCCAGACCATCTGCCTGGTATTCCAAGGTATTTCCCTCGAGATTCACAAGAGGCAATAGTTGTGATGGCTGCCCATTTAGCCTTCTCAGATTATTCCAGACTTTTGCTTCTTGAGTGCACGAATTTATACCCGATAGGAACTTCTGCCACCTTGCCCGTCTCACCTGTCGTCGTGTGCGCGTTCCCTGAGATTTTGTGTTTAAATTGAACGAGATTTTCCGCCGTTGGATATTTGCGCAGGATACCCCATGCCTTAATTTGTTTCCTTCGCGCCTGTTTGCAGTCATCATGCCACCAAGGAACTCGTTTTTGTATGAATGTCCATACGATTGCGGAGTAAATTTTCTGCTGCACCTAGAACAAAAACGGTAAAATATGTAAACATCTGCGTCTATGTTAAGATCACTAAGAAAATCTTGTGATAAGTACGTAAATTCTTTAAAACGCTCCAAGTCTGCAGATTCTAGTTTCCACTAGGGAGCATGAGGCAGATAGCCTTGTTGCTCCTACAACTTCAATGTTATGGGAAAATGGTCACTTCCAAAAGGTTTTCGATGACATTCCATTCTAGGAAAAGAAAACGACTAATGAGCCAATCGCGAGATCAACTGGTGAGCATGACTTATGTGATACGTTGAAATACGTTAGTTCCTTTTTGTTGAACAGGCATACATCCGATGTTATCAGCAAATTTTCTACAAGACGGCCTGTTCGGTCACAGCGGGAGCCTCCCCATAAGATATTATGGGCATTAAAATCGCCTACGATAATGGAAGGCTCTGGAAGTTGTTTATTGATAGTGTACAATTCCTGTTTGGTCAGTTGATAATTAGGCGGTATATAAATAGAACAAATTGAAGCCGACTTATTAGCCGACACTGCAATTGAAGCCGACACTGCAACCGCCTCGAGGGGCGTTTGGAGGACAATATGATGGCAAGGAACAGACTTATCCACCGATATCACGAGACCTCCGGATCAAGCAGAGGCCTCATCACGTTGTTTCCTATAGACGGCATAACGCCGGAGGAAATTCACCTGTTTTGAGTTTAAATGTGTCTCCTGGACGCAGAACACCTTCGGCTGGTAGTAGCATAAGAGCTCACTTAAGTCGTCTAGGTTGCGAATTAGGCCCCTGATGTTCCAATACATTATTTGCATCGACATATTAGAAAAAATATGGTGTTCCGTGTAGGAAGGTAGTTCAAAGTGTATGCTCAAGGGTCCTTATCAGGACCCCTGACTTTCTGCTTTTCTTTATTCTTGCGGTCAGCTGAACTGCACCGCTCTTTCGGCACCCATGGCGCCGGTGCAGTGTCCATTCCCTCGTGGGAGGCGCTGGACCCCCGCGCATGCAGGCTCGTTGTGCGAGCTTCAGGCCTCGCCTGGCGGGGCGAAACCTTGAGACCCGACGGCCCTGCGGTCGCCGGCCTTTGTTCACAAGTTGGCGGAGTAGATTTAACTACTGCTGCCATGGGGGCAGGTGCCACAGCAGACGGCTCGCTATGCGCAGGCCGGGCAAGTGGCGGGGGTTGGTGCGACGCTGCCACCTGACGCGCCGCATCCGCATATGATGAACATCTCTTCCTTGCTTGTTTAAAAGAGATGCCTTCCCTGACTTTGAATGAAATGATGTCTTTCTCTTTTTTCCACACGGAACAAGACCGTGAATATGCTGGGTGCTCACCACCACAGGTTAACAGAGGAAGCTGCAGCTTCACAGCTGTCAGACATATGGCATGTCGAGGCATACCTGACACAAGTGGATTGTCCTCTACAAATGTGAGAACTGTGGCCGTACCTCTGGGACTTGAAATATCTATGAGGGTTGGGTATGTACGAACGGATTCTTAATTTGGTGTAGCGTGTTTCTATGGTCTCTGGAAGTTCACCTGAACCAAATATCAGTATGATGTGCTTGGTTGGCTTTTCATGTTTGTCCCTTCTTATTTTATTCTTTGCACATTGATCACGTTTTATTCCTTCCGGCCATCAAGAGTTTCTGCGTCGGAGAGGTTCAGAAGATCTTCTTCTGAAACGACGCCACGAACGGTATTCATGGATCCATGTGGGGTAATTGTGACAGGAATGTTGCAAAATGACTTGAGGTTGAGAAGATTTTCGTAGTGTTTGATGTCTCCAAGTTCTAGCAGCAGATCGCCACTGGCCCTCTTAGATGCCTTGTATCATGCTCCTAGTTTGTCAGTCAGGCTTCTTTCTACCAAAAACGGCGAAATTGTTCTTGCGTTTTCATCTGAAACGTCACTGCGAATCACATGATATTTGGGGAACTGTTTAGATTCTTGCAAATAAATTTGCTGCTGCCTTCTGTCCGTACCCTTTTAAGGCTATGATCAGGCTTTGAAAAGGATATGCTCAACATAGCATGCCAGTTTTCCTTCGGCGGCGGTGCCAGCCACCCGCCACCGAGCCCAACAAGGGGACGTGGCAGGATGTGTTGCACAAACCTACCAACGCCAGCTGTACACCGCCAATATAACCTAATATGGTGAACCAAGTTTGGCCATCCACACAATGTTAACACTAGCCGCCACGAAACGGGGAAGTAAATTGAAGAGAGGAGAGGACAGGAGAGATAAAAAGTGAGAGCAAAAGGCGAAGATGTAGGGAGAGAGATGGGAAAGGCGACTGCCGATTTGCCCTGGGTGGGTGAGCCCAGGGGCGCCGTCTACATGAAGCCGGGGCCAAAGGGGTGTGTTGCTTCTGCCGAGGGGCCTCAAAGGTCCAATCACCCGGCGTCGGCTCAACCCCCAGGATCGCCTTTTCCCCGGACACGGCTAAGCCGCGCACGGCGACACGTGGGAGGAGGTCGAAACCCCGCGTTGGCTCGCGTCCGTGGTGTCGCCACGCACCAAACGCCTGCTCACGCAGACGCCCCTGCGGGGGAGCGGAAGATGTCAAACATTGCATTGCCCCTTAGACCGTAGTTTATGAAGGGGATGCGAAAGGCAAGTGAATGTGAAGAGGACTGAGAAGGAAGAAAAGGTGTAGGTGAGGTGCAAGCCATAATATAGCTATGTGCAGTTTGGTATAAGAGGTGGGAAAGCGAATGAGGGCCAGGAGGTCAAAGTGAAAATATAAAGGGGTGAAGAAAGAAAGGTGTCAGAGCGAGCAAGGAGGAAGATCTAGAAACAGATAAAGAAAAATAAATTGATGCAATAAATAAGGAGAGAAAGAAAGATGAAGAAAGAACTCAATTTGTGCTCGCAAGATGTTGGCACTTTCCTGCCACCTCCGCTTCTAGAATAAAGTACGAGCAAAAAGAAAATCGCGCATCGCAGCCTCCCTCTCACGCAGATGGACAATCTAAATGACCTTGGGAGTATAAGGCCTGCGAAAACCCGAACGGGGGTTCTTCTTCCAGTGTCTTCTGAGAAGTCGGGGTGAGGCGCAATCGGCGAGCCCCGCTCACGGTCAGCAACTCTTCGGAAGGGAGGAGCATTGGTGGCGAGGCGAATTGATCTAACCGTCGGAAGAAGATGCTGTAAACTTCGATAATACAGCTGCTTCTTCTGTTTCACAAAATGCAGTGTCTGGCTTCCTTCATTGAAATTTAACACAGTTTTTCTCATATATAGCTTTTCAAATGGTACCGAAACCCAGGAAAGGTAATAAGTAGAAGCCAGGAGGAATTAGGGAGGCAGTGGAGAAGCTGAAGGCGAAGCGACGAATGCTACTGCGACACAACACCACCATTATCAAGGAGGGTACCACATTATTAGAAGGTGCAGACACAGTGCAGTTATCGGCTCTTCTACAACGCTTTGAAGTGAATAACAGCGACCTACGAAAAGTCAACACCTAATCGGAAAAGTGGCTGCCTGACGACAACTTCGAGGACGACTACGCCGAATCAGTGTAGTATGACGACAGAGCAAAGGACACAATTGGACTCCTCAGGGCTAAAGTCACTGCTCCGGTCGTGACAATTGGTTCAACGAGCAACGGGCGAACAACGCAGCCAGTGCGCGCAACACCTGTGCCAGTCCAACAGCGTGGGATTGAACTACCCAAGTTGCATATGGAGACATTAAACGGTGAGCTATCCTCTTGGAAAGAATTCTGGGAATGCTACAAGAAGCAGTGCATGACGACGATGGCATGTCAGTCAGAAATATTATTGCACCTACGGTCGCTTATCACGGGAGCAGTGATGGCCTCTATCAAAAGGCTAAAGGCTACCGAAGCCAGCTACGATGATGCCATAGGCATACTGCGGCGCAGATACGGCGAAAAAAAAACAGAAATAGAGCAAGAGCACCTTGGGAAATTAAGGGCATTACTTCAAGTATCTTCGTAGGCTGATGTAAGAGGACTCCGTTGATTGTTCGACCACATACAGATGCACATTCGCGGTCTGCGAGGAATGGGCGTCTGCGCGTCCACGAACTCTGCCACGCTATGTGATATAATCCTGTCATCGCTTCCTCAAGATATGATCATGAAATTCCACAGACAAGCAAGCCGAATCAGCAAGCCTGACGAGTCAACAGATCAATCGGAAGGACGAGAGTCATCCTCCCCGAGTGTAATGACGGCGGGCGTCCACGGAAAACTTTCCAAGCTTCTCGACTTTCTCCTTGTAGGGACAGAAAGCAGGGAGCGGTATATGGAGGTGGCGCGTTCTCCGATGGAGAGGAGTAAACCAAAGGAAATACGGCAAGAAACTACTAGAGACGCCAGCCACCCGAAACACCAAGTGCGGCCGTTCTTCACGCCCGCTCAGAGTGAGTGAGGAAGAGTTTCTTTTGGGAGTCAGGGTGAACATGACACCAAGGCCTGTACGGCCCCCGTCCCGTTGAAAGAAAGAAAACTAGCAAAGATGGGACAAGCGGGGCGCTGTTTTCAGTGCACGTTTGGAGGGCGTCAGTCGAAGCAATGTACAAGAAAAGTAAAGTGCGTTCACTACAATAAAAGGCATGCCTCTTGCGTATGCAACTGAGAACAAAACCAAAGGAGGCACTCGTAATTAACATGCATGTGGCCTCAAAAGAAGAAAAAAGACGAAGTAGTGGCTCTTGAAACATGTCATACTTGGGCCATTGGCGATACTAGGTGGGGCTACGTGAGAGGCGTCATAGACGGCAGCAGCAAACAGAGTTTTATCAGAGAAGGTGTTTCCTAAGTATTGAAATTGAGGACATTAGGAATCACCGACTTCCAGCTGGACACTTTCAGCGGCACTGAAGCTCACGCACAAAGTCGCCGTGTTGTCGAACTTCGAGTTTGGAATCGATGCACCGGCAAGGAAACGACTATAGAAGCACTCGAAGTGCCTTTCATCTGTAAGGACGTTCTACCCGTTCCTGTGGAGCGTGCACTCGTAGAGCAGCTTGAAAAAGAAGGAGGAGTGATCGCCGACAAACTCCTTCACGAGAATATACTAGCTGTTCCTGGGATTGGGCTGTTACTTGGAGTTGGCCATCTCTGCAAATTTCTAACTTGGGAAGGTTGGCGTTGAGAAGAAAACCAGGGACTGGTGCCTATCAACACAACTTTCGGTTGGACGTTTCAAGGACGTTTCAGCGCAAACACGAGCTGTGTAGTAACAGCAGATGACTGTGTTTTAAGGATCAGCCTGGATACTACAGACAATGTAGAAATGACACTGCGGAAGTTTTGGGAATTGCACGCCATCGAATCTCAGAAAAATCCCACAATCACAAAATTGAGCATTCGGACATTGCCAAGATAAAAAAGAAAGCCGGGAAATATCAAGTGGCGCTTGCCTTGGAAGAAAGAATCAACAGACCTGACGGACAACTGCGATATAGCGGCCAAACGGCTAATAAAATTGACAAAGCACTTGCGCCGCCAAAAAGAACTCGCTGAGAGATATGAGCAAGCAATCCAAGGCTACCTGGAAGAGTGGCATGTAGAGCGCGTGACGAAGTCGGCGACACCGAACCCAGAGTACTACATGCCGCATTAGCCAGTAATTCGGAATGATTCTACTAGCGCAAAAATGCGAGTGGTACGTGTTCGATGCATCATCACATGCACCGGGAGAATCGTCTTTGAATGAGAGTCTTGAAAAGGGGCCTAACCTCAACAATGATTTAGGGGGGAATTCTGCTGCGGTTTCGTCTACACAGGGTGGCGCTCGTCGCAGATATTCAAAAGGCATTTCTGCTAATTGAAGCGCAACTTCAAGACTGAGATGCACTAAGGTTTTTGTGGTACAGTAGCCCACCGCTCAATGCTGACGACTTGCCCACTATTGAAGAATGGAGGGCGACGAGGGTGTCATTTGGCACAACGGCAAACCCATACATACTGACGGCCACTCTTCTACAACATATCGACAGACACACGGGTGAGCTTCAAGAAACAGCCGCTGTCCTAAGAGGTGCATTAATATTTACGATTTGGTAACAGGCTGGGGTACAGTCAATGAAGCGTTAACGATAGCTACAGACTAAGAAAATAATGGAGGACGACGGTATGCACCTGAAGAAATGGGCGTCGAATTCAGGGGTAGCTTGTAAAGAACTTCGGGGGGGCACTTCCAAAGACGAAGAGAAAGTACAGAAAGTGTTGTGGTTGCCGTTGCTGCCCACGACCGACCGTATGACAACGTCGATGGGTGCAGTGCTTAACGCTGTAAGCACGGGCGTCAACACAAGACGTGTATACTGCTGGCGTCCGCACGAGTTTTTGATCCATTTGGCTTATCTGCCGCGTTAGTCGTCACACCTAAGGTGCCTTTCCAAAAGGTCTGGGAAAGAGGACCAGGATGGGATGAACAGCTGCCAGAAAACCTGGTGGATGAATGGAAGGCTTGGTGTTTGGACATCTCCTGCTTGCGAGAGCTATGGTTCCCGCGTTGCCGTGCGCCCAGTCTAACAGTTTCGTGGCAGCTCTACATCTTTTGTTTTCGAGCCCGAGAGCATACGGTGCCTGCGCCTATCTGCGAGCAGAGAGTAACAACGGACGGGTGAGTGGAAAGCTCATATTTGCTAAGTACCCTGTATCTCCACCGAAGAAGCTCTCTCTCCCGCGACTTGAGCTAATGGCTGCGTTAATTGGAGCTCAAATGGCTGCTTACCTTGAGTGTGTAATAGGCCATCCCATACCAGCATGCCTGTGGTCAGACTCCACCGCAAAACACTTTTGGATAAAGAGCACAGCAAAAGAACGAAAGCCTTTCGTGGAGAACCGCGTCAGAGAAATACAATACGTCAGCCGTCCGGATCATTGGAGGCACTGTCCAGGAAAAGATAGCCCCGGAGACTGCCTAACCAGGGGCATGAGGGGCCGTGGGGTCATGCATCGTGAAGTTGCCTTCTGGGAGGGTCGTGCGGCGACCTGTACAACTTCCGTACAATCTTGAGACCAACCTCAAATGAGCGACGCTCATTAGGGGGGAGGGCGAGGTTGTCGAAAAAAGGACGAAAAAAAGAAAATCGCGCATCACAGCTTCCTTCTCACGCAGATGGACAACCCATATGACCCTGGGAGTATAAGGCCTGCGAGAGCCCAAACGGGGGTTCTTCCCCCAGTGTTTTCTGAGAAGTCGGGGTGAGGGGAAATCGGAGGGTCCCGCCCACGGTCAGCAACGGTTCGGAAGCGAGGAGCATAGGTGGCGAGGGGGACCCTGTCTCAGCGTCAGAAGATGTTGTGAAGTTCGATAATATAGCTGTTTGTTCTGTTTCACTAAATGTCGTGCCTGGCTTCTTACTTTAAAGGGCCCCTAAACCAACCCCAATATTTTTTTTAACATTTCACGTAAACAAGCGCATCGGCATAAGAACACCCTCAAAATGATCGTTTCTAAACGCGGCAGCGCTACGTGCCGCGGAAGAGCCACAAAACGAAGAAAACTACACCGTTCACTCTCCGGGTATTTTCTATGCTCCGCAGCTCGTCCCAACCTCACTAGGCATCTCTGATGATGTCACAACTGCCTGGTGCTGTCACTGGTGGAACAACTGCTGGCAAGGTCTGCAAAAAATTACGCACGCTCCCTCTTCGTCGCTTTGCTCGCTGTGCCACTCTAGGCAGCAGTGGGGTCAAAGAACAAAAACGCTGAGAGAAGGGTCAACCTGTGAGGGCTCTTCAACACTGCCACTCGCGATACGGTTCCATTGTATTGGCATGTCCATTAGCTGCACCCTTCCCAGGACGACAGGCCGGCACAAAGCAATAAAGTTCATTGGCGATAGCATGTCGCGTGACGTTTGGAGGAGTACTTGGCGAGGGGCGAGGAAAGAACGGCAGCGGTCAGACGGCGCGTAGCGAAGGAAAGAGCGATATCAGTGGGGACGAGTTTTCGACCATAGAACCCGTTTAACTCCGCTATTACTTCACCGTGTCGGCAAATTCTTACGGCTGCGTATTCGTTGCCGACTCGTGTACAACTGCAGTAGAGGAACTAAATTTCGAGGTCCTTTAGAGGCGCTTTAAAGTTTATTACACTCTCTCCTTTATATAGTTTTTAACACCGCTGTTTACTCTGAATACAAAGGCTGGGAACTGGCTTCATTTATTTTCAAGAAGCAGAGAAGAATGAAAATTACATTAGCTGTATTAGCAGCACCCACTTATATTATTTACAAATTCTTCATTGAAAAGATTGTCTTTAAACAAGTACAGCCCATATTAGAGCACTATTTCTTGTTTATTTGCTCTTGCTCTTTGAAAGATGTATGTTGTGAGTTCGTTAAGAGAAAGGCAAAAATACAAAGATGCGTGCATTACTGAACTCTGCACGTCTTTTTTTTACAGCTTGGCCCGTTGTCTGAAAAAGCGTGTGCATTTATTTCACAAAAGGAAAAAACCTACAATTTTATTATTGTCGTGGTAATTTTGGCCACTCAGTATTTAAATGATGCTCTACATAAGTATGTCATGAATGGTGAGCTCACCTGATAAATCGCCTCAGAAATGCAAAAATGGCAGTTGTGGTTCTTTTTGCTTGTGCTGACTGAGTACGTAATAAAGTAGAAATCCGCTGTAATGAAAAAAAAGTGGTGTAGTTAGCATCACAAAGCGACAAGTCGCCAGGCCAAGTGAGTGTCCTTGCTTAATTACGACCTCGTTGTAACACAATCAAAAGAACTTATACCCTTTGTCACAAAGGGAAACATTGGACCTAAGTACTGAGAACGCTGAATCCGCAAATACGTTACCACTTGGAAATTAATTGAACGCTTACCTTAGAAAGAAGAATGTGTCTACAGCCAAGTAACCTGAATATACTATCGTCATGGACCAGTCCTCATTGTACTCGATCGAATTGAGCAGCCTTCCTGAAATAGAATGAAGAGCAAAGTTAAGTCGTCTCGCCTATAAGAACCAAGCATTTCTTCTAACGAAAGTCTGTTTTCGCGTTTTGGCCGGTTATTCGGTTCGACGAAAACTGAGATTGCGGTACGGTCTTCTTTCTTTTTCTAGCACACCTCTTGGGAAACTCATTAGTGATGATAATACATAGAAAAAAAGGACAGAAAGTTGAGCGAGTTGGTAAGGGTCCATGGTGAAAAGAACAGGCGTGCAAAACACGGACACAAGGCGAAGAAGTGGACAACACGAACACCGACTATCAACTGAAGCGGAGTACAGAGGCTGAAAAGGAAAGAAGGCACACAACTTACTTGCGCATGCTCAGGAAAGGTACCGCCACCTGTCAAGCGATCACACGCGCCGGTCTACGCGATAGACAAAGGCCTTCTATCTCTTCTCTGTTTAAGCTAATCGACGGCTCACTCACGCACGCGCTTCCACTAATACTGATACGCCAGGCCTCGACCATTAAACGCGTTTATTCCCTCTTATGTCTGTACAAGATCTCGCTTTCGTCAAACATTGGCGTGCACTTACAGACCTGGCAGTGCAAAGAGAGATTAGAAGGCGTTCCACCTGAAGCGACCTTCTATGTTCAATGAATCTTTGATTAATGCAACGCGCTGTTTGCCCTACATAGAAACGTCCGCAGCTAAAAGCAATCTTATGAACCACACCCGTGCGACAGTCGGTAAAACTGTTTTTGGATGTGTGTTTTACCAGAGAGATATCTGTTCGCTTTTTTCCTTCCATCACCTCATTTTTTCTATGCACGGCAGCACAAACCCTACCTAACTTATTGGGAGCCGAAAACACAACCTTAACCCCATATCTACTTCCACTTCCCACTTTCCGCCTGTGCGAAAGTGCGTGGATATGCGGAATACTCACGACTCTTTTCTTGTCACTGTTAATCAATCGTTCCGGTCGAAATCGGCTTCCTTAGACGTTCAGCTGCTGTGTCTATAGCTGCTCGAGGGGAACCTGATTCTAAAAGGCACTCGATGTGCGCATTAAAGCAATTGTTCAAACGATAGACGCACGATTTCGATAGGGCTCACTTAAGACACAAGGCTATTCCGTTTTTTACTACTTTGGAATGCTTGGAGTGAAACTTCAAGAACGGCTGAGATGTTCTAGGGGAATACTGCCAACACACATGATTCTGCTCAAGTAAGAATGAGATATCTAGAACTCGTATTACGTTTCTCTCAGGCAGTTCTTTCGTAAGTCTTAGACCATCTCCATTAACATTATTTTGATCGCTTACATAGGTGACGACGGATTCAAAATTATCCTTACTACAAAAATTCAAGTAATCATCAGCATACCAAAGTACCCTGATGATGTGGTCACCTAAGGCCTCTTTTAAGCGGCTATCAAACTTGCTCAAGTAAAAATCACTTAGAATAGGGGCCAACTTTGAACCTATACACATCCCCTGTTTCTCAACAAACACGCTTTCTCTATGTCTAACCAACGTTGACTTTAAGTACATCAAAGAATTTCTACAAATCCACCTGTGGAATCTCCGCGCCTATCTATAAAACCAGACTCTTGCCCTTGCTCTTAAATACATTGTTTTACGCGGTTTTAGCAAACGTTCGTGCAGCAACGAGTAATGCAGGTCTTCTACATCCATACTAAATGCTATGCAATCGCCAGTATTTTTCTCTGCTGACAAATGTACTAGAGCATGAAAATTACGGACGTGGAAGGGCTCAGAGAAACGTAGAGATGTTGAGCCCTTCTGCAGGTAGCTAGCTACACAAACTTGTCAAATCCCTAACTCTGAAACAATCGAGCGAAGCGAAATTTCTTGCTTATGGGTTTCTACCGAGAAAAAGAATTCTAAAGTGAGCGATTTTGCCTTTTAACACTAGAAGCTACCCTATCAAGATTATGTTTCAACAGGAAATCGACAGCTCTTTGTCTGATTACAGAAGGTCTCAATTTACAGGTCTAAAATTGGTTTTCGATAGCTGCTGACGCTTTTTCTCAACATGTGCTATTCGGCATGAGAACAAACCAACCTTCCTTATCGGATAATAATGGTGTAAGCTTATGCTCCACACATTATTTTCCACCGATAGGGCCAGAGGTCTTAACAGGATCGTTCGATTGTTTGATGCTGGCGATGCCTTCTGAAATACAGCGAGAGTGTTCAGCTTCCTGAAATAACCTTAGTTATAGATCGAGGTAAGGCTAAATCGTCAACTCCTTTTACGTTAGGATGAACATAGTATTTAGGGCCTAATGCCAGAATTTCATTATGGTTCCCGTCTAAAACGGCGTCTCCGAGAATCAATACCTTTTCTGAACGTGATTTAGTAGAAAAAGAATTCCTCTTACTTTGTAGTAGATCCGGCAGCTTCGTCCTCCCCACTAAAATCCGCGTGCTGCTCGGAAATTCTCGACCACTTGGCGAAAACGCGGTTCCGTTGACGGTCTCCCCTGGTGGCGCAGCTGACTTCTAAACACTGTCAATAAAATCTTACTTGCCGCCATGCTTCGACTTGATGTTGAAATAAACTGAAACTGAAACTGAAATAATCACGCGAATCCTGTTTGCGTATCCAGTACAGGGTAGAAGAAACCCACACAACATTTCGATTTCCAACGGAATGATATTAGTACGTTTGAACCGCGACATAATTCAAGCGGGAAACATACACACAGCATTTAAAGAGGCTAAGGAAGCAGGATTGTGCAGATAAGTAGGAAAACACGGAAAAGGGCTCAGAGTACTAGAAAAGAGGCTCAAAAGGAGATAAAGTCGAGCGAGTTGGTAAGCATCCATAGTTAAAATAACAGGCATGCAAAACGCGGACACAAGGGGAAGAAGTGGACAACGCGAACGCCGACTATCAACTGAAGCAGAGCACAGAGGCGAAAAAGATAGAAGACACACAACTTATCTGCGCATGCTCAGGAAAGGTAGCGCCACCCGTCAAACAGGTTACAAATTGCACCTAGCGGCGCTCAACTTTATAATTCCTCTCTTCCTCTTTCTTTCCTTTTTCAACCGCCTTTCTTCTTCTCCTCTCCCTGTCGCGTTGAGTAAGAAAGTGCAAGGCATAAAGAAACGAATGCTTGAGAAGGCAGTAGCTGCGCTAAGGAAGACGAGTCCACTTGTGGAAGCGTCGGCCTCAGCGAAATTCCTTGTCCTTCTTCGCTTTCGACTATCTCATCAAATGAAAACATGTTTCTCGCTAATGTCCGGAAGTTATCATGTGTTCGACGTAGTACAGTAGAGAATTTTAGTTAGCCGATAGACTTCTCTACGTTTAGGGATGCCGGTCTAGCGGAGCAGTTTACGGCAGAAAGAGAACTGCTAGCGACATCTAGCGGTGGTTTGCTTAACTACAATACATTCCAGTAGCTTTTCAGTCGCGTGAGTGCTGTCGTTAAAAAAACAGTGAGAGTACTATGAGCTAATCATTATCTCACGAAGAATGCTTTAGACTGGCTTCCCAGGAAAACAAGTCAGCCAGGGTAATAACAGTTTTCTGTGTCTCTGGTTAGCCTTCGCATCATCTGGTGTCGCTACCAGCGCTCCTGGTACCTGCACTTTTACGGCAAACCGGTATCCGTAAACTTGCACATGCCTATGGCCAAACTAAAATTGCCTAGCATGTCATGCATGCTTTCGCCGTTTCTTTCAAGAAATTGTACTCGTACCGTTTTGAGAACGTTTAAAACATGCGTTTCAGGGAACTTATTCATACTCATAACGTCTCTTCGGCGCTTCTCTTTTCCACTTCACTTAGTAGTAGCGATGCAGAGAAGTTCTAATTTGGCAAATTTGTTTCCTGAATAGCTTTCAAGATTCACGATGAAGTTGATATTTGCGCCGCAAGAAAAAATGTGTGCTTTTACCAAGTTTAGATAGAAATGTAAGTTATAAATTTAACATGAACGCTCATTCAATTTATTTTCAGTAATGGCTTGCGGATTTTGTGCGTGTTGGTGCGGTTGGAAAGACATTAGGAAAATAAATGTTGTCCACTCCTTGTAGCCATGGTGATGTCGAGAACGTGTTGAGATTTATTACAGTTAAATCTCGGTATAATAAACTTCACTGTACCGCCGGAGATTGTTCTTTATTCTCGAATATCGATATATTGAAAACCATGAAATTGGCCATGAGAACCGAAATTTTGTTGTCTAAAAGATCGTGCATTTCTAACATTTTGGACGTGGTGCATCTCAAGAATGGGCATAGTGGACAAGAGCCCGTGCAGAGAACTGCGGCACTTCGGGACGAGCGCTTGTGCATTGTTCGCGCTATTGCTGTCGGCCGACATAATGCACAACTCGTCGACACAGGGCATTTGCTGTGCTAAGGGAGTGCACGTCTTTTTCTTTCCCTGTCCTCAGCGTCATCGAACCCAAGTGGTCAGATAGCAGGGCATAGGAACACTGTGCTTCCCTTCTGAGGCTCGCCTTACCGCGAGCTAAGCGGCGAGAACATTGTATGATCTCTCATACAATTAGTAATCAAGTGTTCGCCATAAAAGTCGGATCGGAGACGCTCGCATAGCGTTAACTCTGCCTGTGTATTGCTCGCGACCCTGTGGCAAAATGATCAGCTGGCTCTTCTCGTGAAGAGGTCTGAGCCGTAAGGCTGCACACCAAGAGCTAGGCGGTTCAATCGCGGCCAAGGACCCTCGCAGCAGCTTTTCTATTCGAGTATATTCCTTGAGTTTTCTGTGGCAGCATGACGACGAGGCCGAAAAGGAACTTAGGGTGTCGCTAAAATTTCTTTCGAAATTAAAATAACAGAAGCTACAAATGGATAGAGAAAGTGTTCTTACCAGTGCTCTCGGTGATGGCAGCGTATGAGTGTCCAAGGGAAACCATAAGCATGCTGAGCACTCGTAGGCCGTGCAGGAAGCGATATGAGTAGCTTGTGGAAGTCTTGTCTTCGTTGAGAGACAGTATTATCTTCGTGTTTTGCAGAACCGAAAACGCTATGACGATTCTGTAGGCAGTGGCTAGGGAAAACAATTTCATTATTACGTATAACAGAATTCAAGCGAAAAATGATTTCTAATCATATGGCCCAGAACAGGTGCTTCGTGGTACATTAGATTCATTTTCATGCAGTGTGGTTTAAGCAGTGTGTCCATCGCAAAGATTTGACGTCAAATGCTTCCGCATTGTAAGTGGACATTTGTTTCGCCATAATACAATACAAAGGAATCAAAGCCTTTCCCGCAGCTTTTCTTGCAACGTTCCTTCAGTGAAACTACTATACAATACTTCTGAGCTTAATTGCTGTCCTACTTGGCACAAATCCGCCACGTTCTACTAGGGGAAACATCTCTCGTGTGTCTTCAGCCAGGTTGAGAAAAATGGAATCCGTGGGCTTCTACACAGCACGTCTGGTCCTGTGCGTGCATGATGTCTAACACCTTCCTGTTGCGCATCCGAGGGGCATTTACATATACTGCTGTGCCATTGTGGCTATTTAAAGAAGCATTTGGCGTTGTCGTATTGCGTTTGGGATGCAATAAGAGCATTGACACCATGCAGGCCTTAAGCGCGTTGCACGAGAGAAGACATAGCGTTCAACATACACAAAAAATTGCGATCACTTATACAACAAAACGCATGGAATTTCGCGTCCTTTTTAACCAATAAAAGAGATGTGCTATAGTACAATTAAGAGCTATCGTCATTTTGAATGGTGCTGAATATGACTTCATGAAAATTTGTCGTACTGATACGGTAGACATTGATTGCAGTCATATCACGTGCCAGCTTTTCGGACACATCGATATGTAGATCTAGTGGCTCCAGGGCACTTAACATGCAGGAAAGGGAATTTAATGAGGTAACGCGAAATTGTGGGATACGTTGCATCATTTTCGTAAAAATCCACAAGTTCACTGTTGCTCAACCAGCATTAAGGTTTCCTTGCGTGCTTGGTTTTCATATGGCTCTGCTCTCATTATGGACAAATGAGTTTGCCGCACAAGTTCATGCGTGCATCAGATTGTCTTGTAGAAAATCGAAGCAAAAAGCAGCTGAGCGCAATGCCTGCGATTGTAGCTGTTAGCGAATACGGCATACACATACGGTGGCTTTCCTAACGTGCTTGGTAGCAGTTACTGTGGAATTTCTGCGCTAGTAGCCCACAGCGGCCGTCATTTCCTTCAACAGCAACAATGAACTGGAACCTCTTAGCATCGATTCATCAAACGTAAATGGACAATGCATTTTCTAATAAACAATGAATTGTGGACGGAGCAAATGTGTTTGGTTCCTTTTTCATACCGAAAGGGGAACATGCACAACCTCACAAAATAATATATCATGCTTAAATAAACTGTGTGACTGAGTGCTATAGTTCTCAATATAACAACGCCGCATCATACTGGCGAAGAGGACACGAACAGAGAAGGACACCAGCTGGCGCTGTTGCTGTCTTACTTTGGCAATGTACTAGCTCGCCAGTATGATGTTCCATTGTGATAACAATATCAAAGGTTCTCGCCCAGCGAAATACTCGACTCATTAGTTGTTTGCGATTGTCTCATGCATAATGTGAAGAATTTACGCTTTTCAAGGAGGAATTCAAGGCATCATTTTTTACAGCGTCAGCTGTTTTGAGATCACAACAAGGGCCGTTTTTGGTGCCGAGGTTGTCCGCCGCCGCCGTCGGTGTCCGTAACCACTATCGCGCAAATTTTAGAAGAAATGACCAGGACCGAGGAGGATTCGAGCCCACATCGTTTGTCGTCTGCGCGGCACTCGAGCTTTCTACCACTGAGCTACTCCTGTGCTTGGAAAATCGTCGCTAAAAGATCTAAACAGGCATAAAGCCTGCCGAGGAATCGCATTAAGATATGTAATATTACGTGGCAGAATAATCATACGCCACTACACATCGCGGAAAGTGGATTGCATAACCAGTTCGAGAAATCATTTGAAAGAACACAAGAGTGCACGCTTTGTAGCTCTGAGCCCATTACGGAGGCATCACCAACATCATCATTATGATGATGTTGGTGATGTTGGTGAACAAATTATGAAACATTCTTCAACTTTTCCGTCATCACTATTACGAAGCGCTCGCTCGTGAAACGGTTTTGTCGTATCGTGCCATGCGTCACGCGCCAGGCGACGTGCGCAGCCCCGACAGCAACCTGAGTTGGCTCTTCGATATACCTGATGGCGCCTCCTTGCAAGATGAGGACCGCTGCTGAACAAGGGAATCGCATAGCTACGTGCGTGCCTGCAGCAAGGCAACGTCGGGAACAAGAGACAGCTGTGCAGAGAGAAGCCCAAACTGAAGCTTGCAGTCGACGCCAGCCCAGAGCTGGGTTCGTTCTCGGGACAACGACGCCAAGAGACTCTCTAAGATGTGCAGTTATGCACATTCGCGCGTTACAATAGCGCAGTAATTATGGATTAGTGCGTACTTCCATACTTGGCGAAATTATAAGAGTTATGGAGCAGGGGATTCCCCACCACATATACTTGATCCAGTTCCCCTAAGCGTTTAAAATAGCCTCTAAGAAAGTCGCTCCTCCAGCTTGCGCTGTCATTATCCTGCGATTCCGCGCAGGTCTGGCTCTTTTTTTTTCAATGTAGTGGATTTTCATTCAGTTGCCAATAGTCCCAAATCACTCACCGTGCAGCGCGGTCGTCATCCTAATAACGCTGTGAAGCTGCGGTTGCTGTTTTAATTCAGAGCTAATTATTAAATCTAGAAGAAGACATTCCCGAAAACAAAGAAGACATTACCCGCCAGAACACAAGAAGCTCAACAATCAACAAGCCATGACCTGGAGAAGACTTCAGGCTAGAACATAGCAACATGTAAGGCTGCTGCATGCGATGTATCTGGGGACGTACGGGCGGGACAGCAAGTTCTGTCCGCCGGACATGCCAAACACCCTGAGCCATATCGTGTTGGGATGCAAGAATAACCCGTACATACCATCGGCATCACCACCAACAGGCACTACCAGTCTGAACGAAGCAGCTCATCCAGACGAACAAGATATAGAAGACCAGTGGGAGGTCCTGTGGCTGACGCAAGATCTTAGAAAGCAGCTTTGGTTGGTCGACAGGGCTCGAGCGGCAGCAGCGAGCCACGGCTACCTGGACTGCGGAGGCCACCCACCATTGGGCTCACAATGACTGGTCCCTCAATAAAGTTTATCTCTCTTTCTATTACATCTAGTGAGTAACTCTTTTGACAGGGGTGTACGGCGTCGTCTGGAAGAAGCTGTGACAGAAAGCAGATAGCCAATCGTGCACTACCAGCAGTAGTAATGCTTAGTACAAAAAGCTTAAAGTCGACAAAATGAGTTGTTTGTGCTGTTAATTAGGACGTTGTAAAGGAAGCGTGAAACGTAGTGCAGAGATCCGAGGACGGAAGTTTGCTTGTTATAACCGATAGCAGCAGTGTGGCGCTCTAATTCACTTCAGTCGGTGTTGTGGAAGACTCATAACGGGGATATAAATAGATAAACCTAAAAATGTGCACCAAGGCAATGTCAGGAGTACTTGTATCCTGTATTTGAGCTGAGATTTCAAAGGTCATTTTCATGGCACGTCATGAGCAATGAATACAGTCATGCAATTTCATATTGTTATGACTAGAGGGCCATCTGGCGCAGTGATCCTTCAGCCACCTTGGGAATGATGAGAGTACAGGCTTTGGAATAGTTTGTGTTAGCTTGCGAACTGTCTACAAGCCTTTATTTTTGCAGTTATGGTTTCGTTTCTCGCGTACATGCATACGCTGTGGCGAGGTTGCTCAAGGCGTGGAGCGCTCTCAGGAGTAACAAAAGCTATAAAGGTAACCAGCTAGTGTAACTCCGAATGGCGAAAAAGCAGCGTTCGTTTACCACATGATATCACTCCGCCGGCCTATTTTTTTATTTAAATGTCAGAACATGGGAAAATAGGCTATGTTAGAGCCGACTATCCCATGATGAGTATATTGAAGCTGAGAACAAACACGCATACCTATTTTGTTATCAATATTGTCACGGATGAAGCAAGATGCAGCCTGGAGTCCACGTCTTTTCTGGAGTCCGACTAGCAACGTTCTCCTCTTCCCTCCATAGCGCGTGTAATTCAGCGTCGGCCGTATGTGCCAATATTGGCAGAGAAAAAAATGCGCGTTTTGTCTTTGTTTTTTTTTACCTTTTCGTTGGCGGTCTAGTTCACTCGTAAAGGAAGTTCTGCGCGTAAAACGCGCAAGAAAGCCCGCTTTCTAAAGTAGGCCTTCATGCATGCGTTCAGTTACTTGCCCTGGAAGAGGCGGCTCCTCGAAAATTGCGGTCATAGACGCTTGCGTCGGCTAATTCCATCCACCCGCTTGTGCAAAAAGATTCTTTTAACATTTCCTGTGGCTCGAATAAACAGAAAACTCGGTGAACGCATACTTTACTAAAACAGCAATCCAAAACAACTCAAATTAGAAAACGATTGTTTATGAAAAATGGTAATTTAGCCTCGTATCCCCGCTTAGGGAGTGTGTTTCGGGACATTGAAAACATAGACTTACTTGTGATACGAAAGGCTGTTGCTTCCAGGCAGCAGCTTGCTTTTGCATACCTGATACGCACGTCGCCAGCATCCCGGCTGGCGGTGCGCGCTTCAGGGGAAGCAGGTCGTCAGCGTTAAGAAAAAATAAAAACCTAGGAGACGGCCACAGACACACAGCTGGCCCCGAACCACTGAAACACAGTCACCTGTATCCGTAATCTGTAGCAATGGTGATAAGGTACCAAGGGCGTGGAGCCTTCCATAGCATTTGCGAGAAGCGTTCGGGGTTTCTGTGCTCGGACGAAGACGCCGGTGCAGGCGATACGTCCAGTTTTCGTCTCGAAGACTCAACACTTCTCACCCAATGTAACACTTTATTTCCATATCTACATGCTGTGTATTTTTCAGAGGAAAATGCACATACTTGTCTTCATTGATCTAAAAGCACAATTAATTATGCCGTGTAGCCAGATCTAGGGAACTCCATACCTACATACCGGGGCGGTAAAATTTTTCTTTGCTGTAATTAAATCTCATCGTTATGCATACCTCGTGCATCAGTTCTTACACACGCAGGGCATAAGCAACTATTATTGCAAATATTTTCTTATTATTTTTTTAAAGCTCAGAAAACAAGCGCCGCTAGCCCCAAGAGCGAAATCCATCTGAAGCAGATATGACACCTCTACTTTCCATCATTCCCAATGGTAGGTGAAGCGCCGCTGAAACACTCGCCATCGACAGTAGCCCCCGATTCCCCTCTAGTGTGTAATACTAAGAAACTCGATGGAATACAGCGCTGTACTTACAGAGTTTTCTTGCATTGTCCCAGTTGCCGGTGAAATATTCAAACGCTGTTGCAGCGACCACTACAGCAGCGAGAACCGCCAGAACTGCTCTGTAACAGAATTATTAAATAAGGGGTTTATTTATATATTTATTTATTTGTACTGACAATCCCAACAGGGATTATATAAGGAGGGCGAAATTAAACATGGATTACATAGGTATAAGTCAGACAGGAAGTCAAGAGAGAGAGAGAGAGAATCAATATGTTGCTTTCGCCGCCAAGCCCTGCCCGACTACGCCAGAGGCGCCTGAGAAGCGCGCAGTGGAGCGCACCAGCCCGTCACTCGAACAACAACGCCTTATTAGTCCGCGATGAGCATGCAGTGTAAAAAAATTTACTCCCAGGTGGGAGTAAATGACGTGTCCTCTAGGGACCCACCATTGTGAGTTAATTTCATTCCGTTGGCTCGGAGTAAACTTTTACTCCGCATCGGTCGGAGTTCCTGCGTGGTGCCTTGGGAGTATAGATTTTTATTTTTTACTCCGTGCCTGACGGAGTTCCTGCGTGGTGCCTTGGGAGTATATATTTTTAGTTTTTTACACCGTGCCTGACGGAGTTCCTGCGTGCTGCCTTGGGAGTATATATTTTTGTTTATTACTCCGTGCCTGACATTATTTTTCGGCGGAACATTGGGAGTATATTCTATATCGTAATACTCCCTTGTGGTCGGAGTTCCTGCGCGGTTTATCGGGAGTACTTTTTTTTGCCTACTCCGTGTTTGGCGGAGTTTCAAGAGTCACATTGGGAGTATATATATCAGTTTTTGTACTCCGTGCAGGATAGAGTTTTCGCTTGACACGCCGGGACTATATTTGTATGTTTTCTCTGCTGTAGCAACTTTTTACTGTGTCCTGATCGTATATTGTGTTAGGCAACAGCACTACCTTTACATAATGGAATATTCATGATAGCACTTCCCTTGCGTTCCAGTGGTTTCTTCAAAGAGCGCAAGGAGGTATTCAAAAGGGTAATTGAGTTGTTATTTGGTTTATTCACAACAAACACCAGTCTGCGGTTGGAGATCAAGCAGATTTTCAAAAATACAGGGAGTAAACAAGGACACTGAAAGCGACCGATAAACAGAACACAAGGAGGCAGATCGCGGTAAACGTGAAAACAAAAGCCATCAAGTTTTAGGTGCAGTGGGCAAAAGAAAGCAGAACACACGAGAGAGATGAGCTGCAAGAGCCGCAGTAATAGTCAAACATAGGGCAACACACGTTCAGCAAAATGCTAAATGCGAACGAAGGCTTCCAGAACAGCATCAATTTGTTTGGATAACTTCATTACTATTCCAACTTAGAAGTAAACTAGAATGGGTGCATCCTAACAAGAAATCCCACATTTGACGTCCAGGGCGCGCTGTTCACTGAGCCAAAGTGATAGAAGCAAATGTCGAAAATGCGTATTTTTCCATTATATTATACCCGTTGCAAATAACTGCAGGAAAAGATTTAAAAGCATTTAAAGGTTTCCAAACACTCAGTAAAATTTGCGCGCTCATCAGTCTAAAAAGATCACTGCTCTAGAGCAGAAGTGAAACTTGTACGAAATAGGCAGAGAAAGGTACTTGTACATCATGAATAGCGGTGTACGAATATTGGAAGGTTTAGTATATTCTTGAATATCGCATATCTAGATAACATTGCATTTTATTCTGATAGCTTAATAATGCAGTTTCTCAAAGTATATTATTTGACGAAGGTATTATTACGGAAGGGGCATTTTTATTTTGATATCCGATATCTATTCCATATATAAAATTTTATATTTTTACTCGATTCGTATTCGGAAAATTTGGTCTTGGCACACCCCTAATAAAACATCTTTCAACGTTTCGAACACAATGCGGACGTTTCATGTCCCATCTGCATAAACCAGAAAGCAAAGCAATAATTAAAATTTGGAATGAATAGTGGTCTACGTATAGCTATAAAGGGCATTTCAGAAAACGTGTCCAAAAATGTTTTCAACACAGATAACCATCCGCAAAGTCTTTGCGGTCTTCCTTCATGGGAGCACACAGCGTGTAAAGGGGGTTAATATGTTAACGGTAATGAACAATATTAGAATGATTAAAGCTCGGACAATAACAGCAAGACACTCAAACCTAATGGAAAGATGCATGTTACTTATACAGGAATTCGATATCCGTTGTAGTATTTGTGAAAGGGCGCCTTTTGAGAATTACTGCCGCGCGATGAAATCCGGCTTATTTCTCTCAGGAATCCGAAATTGAATGGTCAAAAAGCGCTGTTGTCGGTACGTTCCGTGGTCCTCTGTGCGACATAGTTGCTGCCCTTACTATGCCGCGCAACAGTGAACAAGTGTCGTTGTAAAGCGGCCGTTCTGGCAAGCGCGATCGGGCGTAGCAAGGAAGCAATAACAATTGCCGCTTGATAACACTTTTATCCTGGCTCGCCGGCAATAGGATGAAAACTGGTATACGTTACACTGGGCATATCCAAATGTAGCTGCAAACTGCGCAATTACACCATTCAGTTTTTGTTTCCTGAGTGATGTTAATTAGATTTTTATCGATATGTGAAAATTAGCAGCATCGCGCTTTAGCAATTATGTTGGGCGTGAACTCCCAGTATAAGTAAACTCAATTTTCAATCAGGCTTGAACGCGTGGCTTTTCTGGCTATAAAGTTAATCAATCTTGGCATACTATTCGATTTCACTCCTACCATATTACAGTGCGCGCTGCCGTGACAGCAGCAATTCCGTAAGAACTACGCAAATATCCGGTGTTCTGTGTATATAAGGTCATCGCACATGTTTTCTCAAGATGTCTTATATAATCACAGAGATACGATTAGCACAGGGCAAAGGCAACTCGACCCGCAGCTCATAGCACAAGTTGCCGTTGCGTTGTATGACTCCTTATTCGTATGTAGAGAAACCACGAGATAAAATTATGCTGACATTTATTTATGTTTACTGGCAACTTCACTTGCATTCTGGTGTAAGGGTAATTGCACAAAACGACGACCTTTTTGTTGACTCTCTAATCGTATTTGTATATGTCGATTGTGCGGTAAATTTTCTGCGCACACAGTGGAAATAGTTCCAGGGCTCAGTCATTAAGACTGGGTTAGACAACTTTGTCAAAAAGCAAAAGCAGGTATGGTAAAAAACAAGCAATCACATACGGACTGTCTCAATGATACAGAAGTTTGACTAGCACATGGAAGAAGGAACACCAGCACCATCGGCGCCACTAAAGTATTGGCGCTTAATTCCTTCAGCGAGCCGAAGAAAATGATTCTCAGAAAAATAGCCTCGGTGATCGCATTAATCGCCCCACAACACAAGTAGAATGTAAGCATATACAGGGTGTTTCAGTGAAAACTTGCAAAATTTCTTAAAAATAGGCTGTTCGAGAAAAAGGAAAGCAAAACCCCCTCATAAAGGAACTGTTCGCTGAGGTAAACGTTATGAAGTCTCAAAAAAGCACTTATTAATTGGGTAACAAAGTAACGTTTACTAATTACAACATTAACTAAACTTTTTTGATTAATGCAAAGGACGAGGTTTAGCCATGGTGATGTCGATGCCATGTGAGCCTTTAAAACAAAGAAAAACGAATTGTATAAAGCTCTGCAGCGCTGGACTTTTTGCGGCACGAAAGCGCGCATGACGAACGCCAGAAGTCACGCGCGAATGCAACCACTGCTGCTGTCGTGTAGCAGAGATTGCGCCGGCCAATTGGAAATGTACGATGTCCTCGATGCTCTGCATATGCAGAAGTCTCCGTTATCTTTAGCTTATTCGCTCACTGCAAGACGCTATCATAACAGACTACGTAGCCACGTCTATGGAAAGCCCATGCATATCGAATTGACTGGCGCATGCACTGGAACACGTCACCAGCGGATGCTGTGTTCACACGCGACTCCCGGAGCTCCGTTTGCAGCGAGTTCCATGAGGCACAAAAATGCTAGGTCTCTGGGTATCGGCGAATAATTTTTTCTTTGTTTTAGACTAAAAGCAGATAAGCATCGTTGTCCTTCGGCAGCGAATTCCTCAATGGCAGGAACTTGAAAAGGCTGCTGATTAGAAATTGATTGTACGACCTTAGTTATTTACCGTGCAAACTGCAAGTATCTTACGACTACTCACGTGCGCCCAACCTTAGAGGCCGTTCCGTAAGAAAATAAGCTATTTTTTTCTTTTTTCTCAGAAAGGCTATCTTTGGAAACTTGAAATCGTTCTCTGAAACACCCGGTATATAGAGCACCAAGACTTCATATCGTGCGTTACTGCATGCGCGGAAAATTCTATACCTTGTCAGACAACAATAAGGTTTCGCTGATAGAAACAGTACTGACATAAACAATCTGCTCCCTCTCAATGATGACGCGAGGTCACTTCATGTTTGTTTTTCTAAAGATAACTGCGTTATCGAATACATTCATATCTGCAATCTTGGCTATGTATCGCGAGAAAGCCATCTTATGGCATTTTAACGGACATGTTGCAACGCTCTCGAATAGCCGCTCATTTGTGCACCGTCCTGTTTTCCCGATGTAACATGCGCAGGACAACGGCATCCGAGTTATGACACCGGAATTGCACTCAGATTTTTTCCCTTCTGCTTTTTTTGACAACCACGCTTTCCCTTCTTTGTGGGATCAGTGCTTCCTCTTCCTTTTTTTTTCACAGATCCCCCTGTTTGCTATAGCGCTGCTAATACTATCTGCGCCTTTTCTCAAGCGGCTAATATCCTCGCATTAAGGGAAACGTGGTAGCTGTAGGGAATAACACCACTACAATACGTTTCTTAGAAGTATACATAGGATTGGCAGGAATAGCGTTAGAGTTGGATACACCATACACCGGCTTTTCAAAAACCACGAAGCTTGCTCACCGAAACAAGCTTGCAATAAGTGTGACCGGACTTAAAGGCACTCCATTAATAAACATCTGTCTTAGCAAGATCACGTTTTAACAGTTTGGAAGGACTGAAATGAAAGGCGATAAGTGCGTCATTAGCCCTGGCTGAACAACACCAACACGTGAGGTGATCAGTCATCGCACATTGAATGTTCAGGAGCTTAATAGTTCGATATGTAGATATTTCGACAATAAGAACGGAACGGGAGATTGGCCTATGATCAGTGCAAATTCATCACACACATACGGCTGGCTACTACGACTGTTCACTGGCGCATCCAAAGCTACTCTTCTACTTCAGACTGTGACATGCATAATAAAAATGAAGCTATCATGCTATACATTCACTATGTTTCTCACGATCTAAATAAAACATCCCCTTGAGACAACGTACTATTTCTATCAGCACAGTCTTCGTAGTAGTAATAATAATAATAATAATAATAAAGTGATCCCATGAAGATCCCCTGAAAGCAACGCAAGAAAAATATCTATATGACAAATCTATTATGTCTGTCAAATCCTCTTCTCCTGCGACATATGTTACATCAGGCAAGCAGGTCAGTGCATAAATGAATGGGTGCGGGAGTATTGCAACCAGGCTAGTAAAATGCGAGTACATGTTTTCCTGTGCTACGTTGCCCTTGTGGTGGATAGGAACCCCCCGCCCGTTATCGCAGGAAGAAAAAATGCGAAGTCACTAGCCTTGCAAACGAAAGTGAGAATTTCGTTAAAATTTGTGATGATTGCACAAGTGAAAATAAGCTTTGACAAATCTTCCCCTTTCGGTATTAACGCATCGTTATCATCTGAAGTGCCTTGAGTGTTCGGTATCGTCCTCTCATTTGCCTCCTCCCAGCTGAAACATTTTTCCAGTTTTTTTTTCTTATTTCAATACGAAAACGTGGGAAGGAGGAAACATTACAGCCAGCTGTCCTATCATCATGATATTGATATTGAAAAAAAGAACAACACAAAAACAAAACCGAGAATAAAAGAAGGAGAAAGGCACAACTGAAATAATCAAGACCGTCATGTACAGATGCCATCTCTCGCTTACAAAGGATAGTACCTCTAAGGGCTGGGTTCCACAGATTTCCAAGGATGCATTCCGCAAAAATAGTCCTCTGCCGCCGCGTTCACCTGAGAGTGGTGGGGGGTCTCGCAAGAGCGAGCATATGCACCCGCGCGAAGGGGAGAGCAGCTAAGAATTAAGCGTCCTTCGATAAGCAACAAAATACATATGCGGCGCACTCGCTTGTACCCGCTGCTTGGGGGACAGCTGCGGGAAAGCCACCGTCCACTATGCATCCCTGGAGCGTTGAAAATTGGAAAGAGCACTGCAGAAGCTGCCGAAGCTGGCGCCAACGCCTGCAGATCGGAACAGTGCATAAACGGTGTCGACACAAAAGGCGCTTGCTAACTCGCTTATGGAATGTCCCTCTTTAGTCCTTCGCAGAACGCGTACGGTCCGGTCTTGTTTGCTCGTCATGCAAAAGAATGGCAAAAAAGAAAAAAAATAAGAAAAAACACCATCGTTTCGTGAAAAAAAAGAAAGCGGGAAAAGACAGAAATACTTTCATGAAATTTCTAAGTCGATATCTCTGATTTTGTGATACTAGTAAAGCATTTCTTTTTTCACCAAGATGAGCGCATCGTTGTGCTCTTAAAGCCGATACCAAAAAGGAATCCTTAGCGCAATTGGCTAATATTATAAAAAGGTATATTGCTGGCTTCAGTCCTTATGTTTTTATTTCGTGAGTTTACAAGATGGCTGTAAATAAATTGCACCTGATGACACATATTTACTGCCATGTCTCCAACCGCGCGAACCCACTTCACGGCAAGCTGCAAGAAAGCGCAGGCCGCCCCCCCCCCCCCCGGCTCCCCCTCTCGCTTTTGGCGGACTCCCTTCGCCTGCTTCTTGCGCCTCTCTCCCCAGTCTGGCTCCGACGACGAGAGTCGACCGTGTGCGCTCGGACAAAACAGACCGCTCGCGCTGGCTGCAAAAAGGTGCTTACGGCTCAAGCAATAAACAAGGTTTTCTTCCCGCGTATGCCTGTTATTCGGGCTACCGTGGACATAACATTTATCTAGCGCTTGTTAGCACACGAAAATTTACCTCACGTCTATAGTAAATAGAACAAAATAGCATCTTAACATTAAACTCGTTTTAACTCTGTGATATAGACACAATTATGTTTTTCAGTGATGATATAGATATTTTGGGCATTCGCTAAGTATGCCAATTAGTAGAGGTTTATCTCTAAAATTGCGCAAGTTAGTTGCATTTGTTTCGCTCTCCGAACATGTGCTCCAAACAATGGATTTTCCGGAATTCGGCAGGCCTTTTCAGCTATATCTTACGTACTATAACTACTCCTTTCGAGACTAGTTTATACCAGGAATCAGGAATAGTTACCTATAGAATGGTACCGAACTTTACTCATTTTATATCAAAATGAGACAAATAGTTGAAATAGCATAGAGAGCTCACTCACCAAAGCGGCCGCTGCGCCCGTTATCCGTGGTTGTATTCGGTCACTGCACAACACCGGCACACAATTTGAGTTCCCTGGACGCTTGACACTGTAGATCGTAACCTTCGTTGACGCTCGTCGGTGCTTGTAATGTTCACGAGATAGACGAAACGATTTCCCTTTTCGTAACGTGGCAAAAGCCTTTGCCAGCTTCTCAAAGGTCTTGCGTCCGTCCGACGTGGTCGCTTGTGTTGTTTCTGGCTTCCGAGCACCCCCCGCCCCCCCCCCCCCCCCGTCGGTCGAGCTGCGACGTCACTCCTCCGGCAGCCAGAACCCGTTCCGAGATGCAGGGGAGGTTTTGCGGCATGAGATGGGGGTTTTTCATCAATATCCATAGGGGTGTCGTCAGGGAAGTGCGCCGTTATAGTCCCTTGGGAGGTTGATGACGGCATGTGCGTCATATACCCTCATCGGCCGCGATGGGTCGGGGTACATGTTGTGGTCATGGGAGTTTGTGGGGAGCGTATACTTGCAGGACCTCCCAGCTGGGTATGTTTTCATTTACAGGGTATATATGTAGATGCTTGTGTCAGCTAAGATGTTAAGACGCTTGCCTATCGTCATCTAGGTTGCGCAAATGCATCTGCTGAATACCACGTTTTCCAACTCAAAAGAAGAGTCACTTTGAAAATTAAGAGGAAATGGTTGGTTGGTTAGTTAGGTTTCATGGCGCATAAGCGGCTAAGGCTCTCATGCGCCAGACACAGGGTGTTCACTGTGCAAAAAGTAGGTTAACCTCGATAAGCCCTTGCCTGGGCAAGGTATCCCATGGTGCCAACCAATTGTAATTGGGTGAAGACCTCGTCCATCTTCTCGACATGAGAAGGTGGTGACGTCAGCAATGTTTGATGACGTATAGTGCCAAGTAATGATGTATGGTGTGAACAATGAGGATGTTCAGTGACTGTATAAAGGTCTGAAATTCATCCGCACTGAACGTGCGTAAAATAGTAGATTATTAAAATAATGAGAATGGCGTGGAATGTGTACAATGGCTTGGTGGCCAATGTATAGTGCTGTATAAGAATATGTTTTAAAGTTTTCCTAAAACTCCTGCTTCACTTAAAGAGTTCAAGACACATGATGTTTCAACAAACGCATCTTCGCCTAAAATCAGTGAAGGGTGAATAGGGATGTGTTCATTGTAAAATACAGTGAAATACTTTTTCCGCAAGTTACCACGTTCTCTGCAATTTTCCAATAGTGCACAAATTGGGAGATGACCTTGAATGTAGAAAAGGGTGTTTTTTCGCCAATTTCCCGAAAGAAAACAACGCTATATTATAATTACATGCTGGGCTCCTCTCCACTTAAAGAAGTCACCAACTATAAATATTTAGGCGTCACAATTTGCAATAACCTTTCCTGGAACCTTCATGGCAAAACATATCTTCCTCTGCCTTCCGAAAATTGTGTTTTCTAAAATACAAACTTAAACATGCTCCGGCCTCCGTTAAACTTCTCGCATATTATTGCTTAATCCGGCCGAAACTCGAGTATGCCTGCATTGCATGGGACCCCTACACTCAATGTAACGTAAAAAAACTTGAACGTATCCAAAGACAGGCTATCTGGTTTGTTTACAATAGGTTTTCTACTCTCGACTCACCAACTGAACTGATGCAGTCGAATGATATTCCCACTCTTGAATCGCGCCGAACACTGTGCACAATGGCATTGTTTAGGGTGTTCACTTAAAAGTGTGTTTCCTGGTTTTTTTTTTCAGTTGTATGCTAAAGACTGTATAGTTCAACTTATAAGATTGTATTACTATTGTTAACCGATTGTGTTCTGCCTACCCTGCATGGACTACATGTCCGCAGTATGTATTAAATAAAATAAAATAAATAAAACATGATGTGGTTTATTGTTAATCGTCTCCGCAGCTTTCGCAATGTGGCTTCTCTACCTCTGTTAGTACAAGGCTGTGTGTAAGGTGTGTATGGCCTATGCGAAGACGGCATTGTATTACTTCTTTGACACGTGCTTGGTGCACGCAGGATTTCCATTCGCCTAACACAGGCTTTATTAAGTGTAGCTTGTTATTGCGTTCTTCATTCTACGCAAGCTGCCATTGGTCTCTTAGTTTGGATTGTATTAATTTCACACAGTCTCTAGACAG
This sequence comes from Hyalomma asiaticum, assembly GCA_013339685.2. Classification (NCBI taxonomy): domain Eukaryota; kingdom Metazoa; phylum Arthropoda; class Arachnida; order Ixodida; family Ixodidae; genus Hyalomma; species Hyalomma asiaticum. The sequence continues at coordinate 50,821,714 of CM023481.1, forward strand.
TACGCTTATTTTCGTTATTTGTTTGTGCTGAGCCTGTGCTGCGCATGCGTAAGCTTTCTCATTGCCACTAATTCCGACATGGCTCGGAACCCAGCATATTTTAATGTTTTCTCCTAGTGTATTGGCTTTTATTAAATTGTGTATAACATCTCCCACTAGCGGTGTGACTGCGTTTCTCGAATGAATAGCTCTGAGCACGCTCAGAGTGTCTGTATATATAATGCTATTTAGGAGGTTTTCATGCACTATTTTTTTCCATGGCTAGAGAAATGGCGTAGCATTCGGCCGTAAAGATAGATGCACAATGTGCAAGCCTTCGCGTTTCTTCCCAGTTCCCTTGTACCACAGAACTTCCTACATAGCCGCAAGAAGACGAAAACAGCGCAGGACACAGGACAAGGAAGAGCACAGACACGGGCGCTCACTAACAACCATATTACATATGGTTCTTAGTCAGCGCCCGTGTCTGTGCTCTTCCTTGTCCTGTGTCCTGCGCTGTTTTCGCCTTCTTGCAATCATGAACCACCAGCCCAAATGCGTGCCCTTCTACATAGCTGGTTGTTTTAGGGGCGAAGCTCCTTAGGGTGTGGGTCTGTACATCCCATGGTGTTCGTTGTTGGTGATGTACGTAGCCGCGTCTACTTTTACGAAAAAAAAATTCCGAAAGTTGTGTCCTCTGCCTGGATTCGAACCAAGGCTCTCGGCGTGGCAGTCGATCGTTCTACCACTGAGCTACGCCTGTGGTTGGAAAATTATCGCTAAAACACCTAAACAGGTATAATGTCTCCCGCGGAATCGCATTAACAAACGTAATGTTACGTTGAAAAATAGTAATACACCGCTACACGACGCGAAAATAGATTGTATAACGAGGTCGAGGCATCATTTGAAAGAACACAGAGCTGCGTGCTTTGTAGCTTTGAACCCATTACGGAGGCACTGGTAATTATGGCGTAGTGGGTACTTCCCTACTTGGCAAAATGATAAGTTATGGCGCAGGAGATACCTACCACTTCTACTTGCACTAGTTTCCTCAAGCGTTTAAAGTGGCCTCTAAGAAAGTAGCTCCTCCTGCTTACGCTGTCACTGTCGTGCAGTTCCGCGCAGGCCTGGCTCTAGCACAGCATATCCCCCTTAAACGCGAGATCCCAGCGTACGAATACAGTGTTTCTCACGCCTTTACATGATGATCGACTGGGCGATTTACGCGAAAGATTCACGGTTTACCGATGATTCCCTCCGGAGCTTCGCCCACTCATCATCATTCACCCCGTGGATATGCTGTGATTTTTTTGATCCGTCGGTATAAAAAGTCGTAAAGCCTCCGTATTTTTCCTCTAGTGCATGAAATTCTTGTGTAATGTGTTTTGGTGGGGTTTGCGTTTTAGAAAACTGTGTTAGAGTCAGATCAGAGGTTATGGGAAAGTTGCACCACGGCGGTAGAGGTTCACGTCTACGTGCAATAGAAAGTAACATGTCCAGTATCCCTAGGTTCTCGCAGATTGCTTCGAATCGTAGGATCAAAGGTCTAATAGCTTGGGGTTTGTTGTTAAATAGTATTCTCGAAGGACAGTTCGTGACGAGTGGGTAACATATGTCTTTTGGTGTGGATCATACCTTGAGGATATATGCACAGGTCAGAGCAGATCTACTTTCTAGCCAGGGTTCGTTTGTTTCAACGTACAGGCTGGCGATAGGAGATGTTCTGTACGCGCCGCATGATAGACGCAGGCCAGAATTATGTACTGGATCTCATTTTTAAGGTACGATGGTCTGGTGAACCATACACAATGCAGCCGTAATCCATAGTGGAGCGCACCAGAGAGCGGTAGGTATGCAAAAGGCATGTTCGGTCAGAACCCCAGTGTTTCCGTGATGACACCTTCAGAATATTCAGTGACTTGGAGGCTTTCTTTCTAAGGCTGGTTATAAATGCGGTAGGAATGTGAGTTTTCTGTCAAAAGTCATGCCTAAAAATATTTGTTGTTGTGTTACTGGCAGTGCATTTAGGTGCAGGGTGGTGTCACCTTGTGGACCTCTTTTCATTGAGAAATGAACAGCGACTGTTTTTTGTGGAGAAACCTTGAATCCATTTCTCTCAGCCTAGACTGCAAGTTTGTTCAAAGTGAGCTGGATCTGCCTCTCGCAAGTTTGCAAGCTGGATGATGTGCAGGCAATATGATGGTCATCAACATACAAAGAATACATAATGGACTGCGGGATGATGCTTGCTATGGAGTTCATTTTTACTATGAAAAGTGTTGTACTTAAAACGCACACCTGCGGCACTCCGTTTTCTGGATGAAGTTCTTTGAAAGAGTTGTGCCCAGACGTACATAAAATGAGCGGTCGGACAGAAAAATCTTTCAGACAGTTTAGCATTCTGCCACGTATACCGAGGTGTGCTAGGTCGCGAAGAATTCCGAACTTCCAAGCGGTGTCGCTAACCTTCTCGACATGAAAGAATACCGCTAGACAGTGCTGTTTGTGTATGAATGCATCACGGATTGTGTTTTCTAAATGGACAAGCTGGTCGGTTGTTGAGCACGTCTTTTTAAATCCACATTGGCGAAGGTCAAGAAGCTGACAAGTTTCAAGAGGAAACATTAGCCTTATGTTCAGGACACCTTCAAATGATTTTGAAAGACAACTCGTGAGGGCTATAGGCCTATAACTACTTGGGATAGTTGGTTCCCTCCCGGGTTTCAAAAATGGTACAACCACGGCCTGTTTCCATGCTTTGGGTATTGTGCCTGATACCCATATTTTTGTTAAAGGATTGTAACAGTGCTGCTATGGCAGCTTGTGAGAGGTGAGCGAGCATTTCGTAATGGATTTCGTCAGGGCCGGGCGCTGTCTTTTTGCCAGCGGACAGTACTTTTCCGATTTCCGGAAGTGTAATTGGCTATTATAGGACTCATTTTATTTATTTATTTTTTTAAAATTTATTTTCAACATACTGTTAACCCTTTGCAGGGTTTTTACAGGAGTGGGAGCAAAGGGAAAAAGAAAAAGAAAAAACAGAAAACATTCACATCAATAGTAACAATAAATTTTGGACCAAGCAGCTTTTCTGAACAAGTTCAATTAAGAATAAGGAGACTACATACACGAAATAAAGTGGTAGTGGACGAATATACATATTATACACCCGTAAGAAAAAAGAAGGACGATAAATCGCAGCTATAACAGTTGATGTAAACACAAATGTTGGCAAGCAAGCCAATTCAAGGAAGTAAACAAAGAAATGAAAATACAGTACATACTATGTTATCAGCGTTACGATTAAGTGCTATGTGCATTTGCAACATTTCTAGAAAGTCGTTAACTGTACGCTGTCAACTGTGCTGCACTGTACTGCAACTTGTAGGAAGTCGCTCTTTTTCTGCCATGTGTTTGTACAGTAGGAATGTTTGTGTGTAGTGTGTGGAGCTTGAAACCTTTGAGAAATGTTGGCCTAGTATATCCGCCTGTATGGCTAAGCTCGTTTCTGTGTCAGGAGCTGTTAGCATCGGAATTGTAAACGGTGAAAAGCTGCCGTTACGCCTATGAACTTGCTGCCACATTTGTTTGGAGGTGATGGAACTGTTTATAGATGACACATAGCTTTTCCAAGAAGCTTTTCCTGCTGCTCGGCGGATGCGGCGTGCTTTGCCTCTTGCCTTTTTTAAAATGGATAAGATTTTCCTGTGTTGGGTATCTACGAAGGATCCCCCAGGCTTTGTGTTGTTTCTTTTTGCCTTCCCTGCACTCTTGCGTATACCAGGATTTGCGATTTTGTTGTACTGCTCCTGATGACCGAGGAATAGCTAGGCGCGCAGCAGTAATGATGCAACGTGTGAACCGTTCGTTTAACTCGTCCACATTTAGTTCAGGTGAGAAGACTTTCTCTAAGCAGGCCTGTTCTTGGAACAGTGCCCAGTCGGCTAAGTGCAGTTTCCATCGGCGTGGTTTTTAAAGACGATAGTCTTTCTTGGGATACTTCAACGCAGAAATTTTGGTCTGTCTGTCTGTCTGTCTGTCTGTCTGTCTGTGTGTGTGTGGGTTAGTGTGTCCGTCCTGCTGCGAAAGGTGAACCCCTTCCTCAACGACCACCCAGCTTGAACTGGTGGCTACCTTCATACTTCTGAACACAGTCGGCCAAAGAGCAAATATTACGCATATCTGAGGCGCAACATCAATACGTATGTGTTGGACGGTGTGTTCCTTTAGTAGAAAATACATAGATGCGTAATTCTAAAGACCCTAGTGCTTGTTAGGATGCGCAAAAGCGGGCGTTTCCTGTACTAGGCAAGCTTCTTGCGTTTCCCGTAACCATGGCCAGATGGCGCCCTTATCTCGCGCTCGTGCCGAACGGAAGGCAGGGAACGGCCGCCCGCCACTCCGGCCGGTCCCATTCTCTCCTCGCGTCTCTTCGTTTTCCCTCTCGCTTGCGCAACTCCTCGGGGGGAATGGAAACACGCGAAACGGTACTCATGTAGTACGGCCGGTAGAAGGCTATCGTCTTTCGACGGCATTTGCAGCGAAGGACGGAGATACGCGGCCAATTTTTTTGGGGATAATTTGTGGTGGAAATGTCCAGGTGATTTTGACAGGAAGGTGATCACTCCCGTACGGGTTATCGATAACGTCCCATTGAAAATAATTAAAAACTGATGGGGACGTAAAAGATAAGTCTAAACAGCTCATTTGTCTAGTGGTTGGAGAACAATATATCTGTTTGCGTGTATTAAGCAGGCAGACATCATTGGAAAAAATAAAGTTCTCTAAAATACGCCCTCTCGTGTTTGTATGGTCACTGCCCCAAAAGGATGAATGTGCGTTAAAATAGCCTACTACCAGATATGGCTCTGGTAGCCGCTTAAAAAGTACTTCTATATCATGAAGTGTGACATTTAGATTTGGTTCCACATTTACCGCACATATTGTAATGGTTTTAGATTCAAGAACCGTTACTGCTACTGCCGCATAATTTCTTTGAAGCTTGAGTTCCCGTGTAGGGCCTTCGTTTTATACTACAATAAGACAGCTCCAGAGAGCCTATTCGATTGTTTTCTGTGGCACCGAAATACTCTATATTTTCTTAAAATGTTTGTATGTTGTGGCCCCAGTTTGTTTCCTGTAAGCACAAAGCCACAGGCATCAATGAGTTTAGTATGTCTTTTATGTCACTGTAATTTTTTATTAATTCACGACAATTCCAATGTATTACAAACGCCATGTTTGGGTATTTGGGGAATGTGACTAAAAAGTTCAGTTTGTGCTGTGTTGTAATGAGAAAGGCCCTGTAATCGGATTTTTCTTCTTGGAGCGGTCAAGAGGTCCTCGCCGCTCCTTAGGCCATGCCTGCGCCATTGGAGATGGAGTGGTGTCCATTGCCTCTTGCGTGGCACTGGACCGTCGCTCTAGAGAGCGGTGTGTGCGTTGTGTCGGCTTCGTCACAATGGACCGAGCCTTCGACTCAACCAGGACAGAGGTCGATGGGACCTCTTTAGCTTCTTTGCTGCCCTGGCTACTGCTAGAGCTTGCAGAGGCCTCTGGTGTGACCGAGTTGAGGGAGGCCAGGGCAGCCTTGGCCGCTCCTACAGTGGGGGCGAGTGGGGTTAGCCTCTGCATGCTAGGCGTTGTCCGAGTGACTGCAAAAGGCCGTTGTGGTGGTGCCCCTGGTGCGCCGCATCGGCGCCGTGCAAATAACGGGAAACGCGTTGTCTGGCTTCACGGAAGGTTAGGTTTTTTTAACTTTTACTGTAATTATTTCTTCTTCCTTTTTCCAAACTGACCAAGTTCTGGAGTATGCAGCGTGTCCACCGTTGCAGTTCGCGCAATTAACTTCACCATCATCACAGTTTTCATTGGAGTGACCTGTTGTGCTGCACTTTCCGCAGGTAAGCTGCCCTCGGCAGCTCTGAGAAGCATGACCAAATCTTTGACATTTGTAGCAACGTCGAGAATTGGGAATGTATGGTCTGACATGAAATTTCACATATCCGGTTTCTAGACTCTCGGGCAAGGTGGTGAAGCTGAAGGTGACTATTAAATGCTTTGGAATTCTGTGTTGTTCCGTCCGATTTTTATGCGCTGTACAATGATTACGCCCTGGTCTCCATCCGTCTAGAAGTTCTTCTTCACTTGTGTCATCAAGTCCTCATCGGATACTACACCTTTCGCAGTGTTCATGGAGCGATGTGTGTGCACTCATAGAAACAGGGTTGTTACCAAAGGCTACAAGGTGTGCGAGCTTGTTGTATTGTTCCATGTCTTGGACTTCAAGAAGCAGGTCTCCGCTTGCCAGTTTTGTGGCTTTGTAACCTGTGCCAATGGTTTCCTTCAGGCATTTAGCAACCAGATATGGTGAGATCGCTCTTGCTTTGGTGGATGGTTGTTCGCAATGAACAGTATGAAATTTGGGGAAGTTTTCTTTATTTTTTTTTGGCCACAGCAGTTGTGTTGCGTCGGTGCGTACCCTTTTCGGGGCACGATCGCGTGTAGAAGGGTTCGGGGATCCCATAGAAGATGAAGTGTATTCGGCAACAGCGCCTACCAGCCACCACGGAGCCCAACAAGGGGACGTGGCAGAACATGTAGAGACGCCTGCGCAACGCCAGTCGTACATTATTATTATAACCCCATATGGTACACTCAAGGTTGGACAACCACAGAAGGTTAACCCTTGCCGCCAGGAAAAAGGAAGTAAATGGAAGATAGCAGAGGACAGGAAAGATACAAAGTGCGAGGAAAGGCGAAGAGCTGAGGAGAGTGAGAGACAGGAAAAGGCGACTGCCAATTTCCCCCGGTTGGGTCAGCCCGGGGGTGCCGTCTACGTGAAGCCGGGGCCAAAGGGGTGTGTTGCCTCTGCCAGGGGGCCTTAAAGGTTCACTCACCTGGCATAGGCTCAACCCCCAGGATCCCCTTTTCCCCGGACACGGCTAAGCCACGCACAGCGACACGTTGGAGAAGGATCGTCGCCGTATGTGTCGGATCGCGCTTGATGGACCATGGACGATGAGGAAAAAATTCCGAACGTTGTGTCCGAAGCGCGGAATCGAACCAGGGACCCCTCACTTCTGAACGCGCGGCGCTAGCCACTAAGCTACGAAGCGCACATGGACACATGCACCACGGTGACAGTAAATACCCAACATTAACGAAAGACTGCGCGTTTCTAACGCGTTTGTGCTAGCGCGTTACGGCCCGTGTAAGAAGCTGGTGTAAGACGCTGTGGCCTCTCCGCCTTATACTCTCTCAGCAGTCATGTGATCGCGTCGGCAAACGCGGTGCGCGTTCCGGCCTGTGTAATGGGCTGCGTAAGACGTCTTTACATGATGATCGACTGGGCGAATTACGGGGAAGATTCACGGTTTACCGATGATCCCCTCCGGAGCTTCGCCCACTCATCATCATTCACCCCGTGGATATGCTCTGATATTTTTCGGCTCCGATTACACGGACGACAGCACCAAGATTTCCTACTGCTGCTGCACCGTTCGTGACGACATACGGTGACCCTCGACACAGCATGACTAAGGCAAGCGGGTCGCGTAACAGCGATGATCGTCCGCTGTGTTATCACAGCGGGCAGGCTGGCCATATGTACCGCGACTGTCAGTACCGCAACATGCGTCTCCGCGGCTTCCACCAGGATGCTCGCCGTCCTCGCTACGGGGAACTCCCCAAGAAAACTGAGCAGTACCTCACAGGGCGGTACCAAAGTCTGGTTCGACAGCGAAGACAGTCTCGATCGCCGTCGACGAGGCGCTTGGTGTCACCCAACCAGAACACTAAAGTTGATTTCCTTTCCCCGGCTCCACTAGCTTCAACACTAGCTGAGGAGGGAAGGTGTTTGAAGGTTCGAATCGGCGCCCCTCGATGGCTCGAGTACTCGATGGTAGCGCGAAGGAAGAGCCGTTGCCCGGTAAAGAGAAGCTTTATTGCACACTCAGGCGTCTGCCCGGGTCCAAGCCCGAACCTCCGCTCTCCCCTCACATCCGAGGCGTCGTCACTTAAATCCTCGGTTCGACAAAGAGTCTCCCAACAAGCCAATCACACTTGGGGGTTGACATCACACAAACCAATCGCACAAACACTTTTATGACACACACGGCATTGGTCAAACACACGTCACAATCTACAGCACCCGAGGGGATAGGCTCACCGCGCAACACACGTGATTTCCCTCTCTCTCTCCTACGTTGTCGCCTGTGTCTTAGCCCCGACGACCGCCGGCGCCGCAGGCCCTGCTCGAGCTATCCTAGGAACCCGCGCACCACGTCTCTTTCCAGAACCCGCCACACAGCCGCGAGAATATTTGCCGGCCCTGTCCGCTAACGACATGTCATTTTTCATCTCGGCCTGTCATCGTCTTTTCATTTCAACGACCTTTGTCGTGGAAACCCTGCACGCTTCGAGAACCATAATTGTAACCCGAATGCGGTTGCACACAAAAGCATCCTTCGGTCGCATCAGGCGGGGCGGCAGGAAAGGACGCGTACTGATGTCAAGCTGTGACTGAAGCCGGGCGTCGTGCGTCGCTTCGCTCTCTCTACACGACTCGCTTCCCGTTCAACTCTTTATTTCCTCCTTTCTTTTGTTGCCAGCGCGGAGGCTGCACTGTCCCGCGACAGCACCCCCGCTGGCCTGCGTGGGCTCTTCTGCGCTTCCTTTCCGCGGAGCCGATATATATTCCTAGTTTTCGGCAAAGGTACACCGTGGTACTGAGAATCGTTCTGCGCTTTGAAGTATTCTCACGCTGGACGACCAACACCACGTGGGCCCTGCATACCATGAACTCACTCCTCCCCCCTCAAGAGTGTTACTGGACACTTGATGTCCACGTAACACGATACAAAAAAAACAACAACAAAAACCTCGCACCGAAATAAATAGATCACTCCTCGCCCACGCAAATGCGTGGATCAATTTCCACTTCACACTCAAAGTAACATCTTTCTCGTCATACTGCCGAAAAGAAACACATATGACTATTTCCGTCATGCAGCATACTCTCACTCGAAATGCCAAAAGGACCGAGGTATCCTCGCAACGCAAGACAACCATGACACACTCTAGATGAAATCAACAGTATTAATAAGTTCATGGTAGCTTGACACAAGGCACGCGAACTGGTCTGAGTCCTGTTGCATAGTGTCCCACATTCACCGCACTGTCATTGTCCCAACACGCGAGACCCACTCTGTGCGCCCTCGAGTCCCCGAAAAGCACACTCAAAGGGAGTGACGGACCCCGCATCGGCTATGTCTTATACTCAAAGGATCGCATCAGGCTCCAAAAGGAACGAGCACATTCCACAAAACAACACTTAATGCACAACACTGGCCCTACAAAACGGATCTAACACACCTCTACACACATTTCTATTACTTAAGGACAAGTCTACATTGCATAAAAAAAAGGAATGCCTAATGCGGAACTATAAACAAGACATTCTCATATAGACACAAAATATTCATCTGTCTGAGTCACACATAAGAGGCTACTGACTAAACAGTTATATGACAACAACCCAAATAATCATCCTAGACGCGAAAGAGCATCAGCAGCCTTGTTCAGGGCGCCTTTGATATGAACAATTTCTATGTCATATTTTTGGATCGCCAATGCCCACCGCGTTAGCCTAGCACTGGAGGGGGCCGCGCGAGTCAGGAAAGTTAGCGGGTCGTGGTCAGTCATTATTTTGACCTTAGTGCCATATAGCCACGTTCCCAAAGACTCTAACGCCCACACAATTGCAAACGCCCCTAGTTCAATGGTGGACCACTTTTGTTGCGACGGGCTCAACTTCTTAATAAGGAATGCGACTGGTCGCTCCGCGTCAGCCATCCTTTGGGAGAGGTAAGCTTCAATTGCCGTTTCCAATGCATCCGTGGCCAAACAAAATGGTTTGCTGGGGCCTGGTGCTGTCATTTACTCTTTATACTCATGAAGAACCGCACTGGGTTCCTCCCCTTGGCTAGGACTTAACTCATTTGCCTGCGCAGCCACAGAAACCTGGCCGCAAGATTTTACCGCCTGCGGTGCCCTCTCAATGTTCCCGTCTAACTGCTCCCTATGATAGAGCAACTGACCGTCATTTACCCTGCCGTGCGACCCTTCTTTTGCTTGGAGCCAAGCATCAGCCAGTGACTCATCTCGCTTTTGCTCTTCGGCGGAAGAAATCTCAGTGACTGGCCCAAGCCGCTCACTGTCCTCAATAATATCTTTGCCTACAGAATTCTGATTTTCCAATTGCCCCTGCTCCAAACCTGTCATGGAACTAGTCGCTAGAGGCTCCAACGCCTGTGCGTCCTGCTCTCCCTCTCTTTCATCTTCTAACGAGGTGTTTGCCTCACCCTCGGTTTTAGGCCCCTGATGCTCACCACGTGGCTGTTCCTCTAATGTGCGCTGCACGGCGTTAGCGCTAGGCTTAGAGCACCGAGACACCTGCTCTTGCTCTCTCAATGATAAACACCGTTCCGGTACTATCTCCTGTGCAACGCCTCTGATCCCTTTGTCACACTCATTCAGATCACTCATTAGCTCTTCACGGCAGCGACGAAGGCATTCATAATCTTTCGGAGTAAGTAGCACAGACGCACTGGTAGTTAACTGATCAGTTACTGCGCAAAGTAAGGTCACACGCTCAGTAGCTCTCCCTGACGAGTGTGGAAGGCCGAGAGGCACATACATTAGGCGCGCTGTAACACCCTGACCAAAAGCATCAGTTAGCTTTATTGTGCCGCTACTCTGACCCAAAATCTCAGCAGTTACTTCATTCGCTCGTATCACTGTGATATCCGCACCTGAGTCAATGCGCGCGAAACAGGGCTTGTCATCAAGTCAGTGTGCCGCGACGGTGTGGCTTGTCTCTCAAATGTCCTTGCCCTCTGGGTACCTACGCATGCAACCTCTGCTTTCTTAACGGCCGTGTCTCGTGAAGACTCGCAATCTCTTTGAAAGTGGCCCCGCTGTCCACATCCAAAACATACTCCTGAATTAGGGCTGAAGTTTGCCCCAGTGAAATGTCTCGCTTTCGGCCTATAATTATGATTTCTTAATGCAGTACCGCGGTAGTTGCTCTGCCTGCAGCAGTCGACGCTTTCCTCAAAATTTGCGGCTAACTCCGCTATATCCTTCGGCTTCAACCAGCCCTTTACTTCCTGCTGTGTGACCAGTGAACGGAGATCATTTGGCATTAACTGCTTCAGCCTATCAGCTATTAGCAATTCCTGAAGACTCTCAAATGACTGCACCTCTCTACTTCTTAGGTAGTAAGTGAACATTGCCTCCAAGCGTGCCGTCACTTGGCTCCAAGACTCGTCTGCTTCTCTTTTGACCTCCAAGAACATTCGGCGGTACTCACTTGGAGTCATCCGCAGTTCGTTTAAAACTCTAGATTTTAGATCTGGATACGGCATTACCCCAGCCTCCGACTGATTGGCAACGAATGTCCGCATTTTGTCACTTAAAAATGGCAATATAACAGTCCCCTGTACTTCCTCAGGTATGTTCAATGCCGCAACAAGTGCGTCCACATTCTTGAACCAGGCGGGAATCATTGGCTCATTAGTGGGCATGGGCGCAAGGGCTGCTTTCAACTCTTTCGCGTACCATGCGATACCAGTATGCCGGTTCCGCATTTCCGGCTCGTCTGAAGAGGCATGCGACGACCTCATTTTCTCCAGCTCAAGCTTGAGCTTTAATGCTTCTATCTCAAGCATCAACTCGCGCGTGCGTCCCGATTCATTCACACTGTCACCATCCATAGCATTTCTATCTGAGTCCGCCATCTCCCAGAGTGTGCCTGAACGCAAGTGCATTCAATAAAAAGGGGCCCCGAGAGAGCACAAAGAGAGCCTCACCTTGTCGTGATGCGTCGCTCGGTGTCGTTGTAGCTGCGTCAGTCCAGTCTCCGACGCTTGTCGTTACGCAGTCGTCGATGCTCGGGGTGCTCCACCGGACCACCCTCGTCGTTGCGTCAGTCTGTCGCGTCGACGTTCCTTGCCGTTCTCCTGCTGATGCCGAACCCCGCAGCACCTCGTCAATCGCTCAACGAAGTCCTTCAGCTTCGCCCTCGTTCGCTGACACACAGCGCTCTCGTGCTGCTCAACTTCTCGCTCCAAAGTTGACCGGCAGGCTCGGAATGTCAATACTGCTTCAGGCAGCTCACCAGCAGGTCCCGAGGGCAGCGGGCGTCTTGTCAGCTTCGCCGGGCTTCAGCACCTTCCTCGCTGCGGGCTCTCCGATCCTAGGGTCGACTGCGCCAGTTGATTTCCTTTCCCCGGCTTCACTAGCTTCAGCACTAGCTGAGGAGGGAAGGTGTTTGAAGGTTCGAATCGGCGCCCCTCGATGGCTCGAGTACTCGATGGTAGCGCGAAGGAAATAGTATGCCGTTTGCGCCTGTAAGAGAACGTTATGCACACCTCAGCGTCCTCCCGGGTCCCAGCCCGAACCGCCGCCTCTCCCCTCAACTCCGAGGCTCGTCACTTAAATCCGCGGATTGACAAAGATCCCCCAACAGCCAATGCACACTTGGGTTGACAGCCACAAACCAAAACGCACAACACTTTTTGACCACACGGCAGTTGGTCAACACACTTCACAATCTTCAGCACCCGAGGGGGAGGCTCCCGCGCAACACACGTGATTTCCCCCGCTCTCTCCCTACGTTGTCGCCTGTGTCCCTTAAGCCCCAGAGCGACCGCCGTTAGTGCTAGAGCCGCATAATTTGTTTGAAGCTTGAGTTCCCGTGAAGGGCCTTCGTTTCGTACTACAATAGGACAGCTCCAGAGAGCCTATTCGATTGTTTTCTGTGGAACCGAAAGACTCTATATTTTCTTAAAATGTTTGTATGTTGTGACCCCAGTTTGTTTCCTGTAAGCACAAAGCCACAGGCATCAATGAGTTTAGTATGTCTTTTATGTCACTGTAATTTTTTATCAATTCACGACAATTCCAGTGTATTACAAACGCCAAGTTTGGGCATTTGGGGAAGGTGACTAAAAAGTTTGGTTTGTGCTGTGTTGTAATAAGAAAGGCTTATCTTACGGGACCTTTGTCAGGCCCTGTAATCAGATTTTTGTTCTTCGAGCGGTCAAGAGGTCCTCGCCGCTCCTTAGGCCCTGCCTGCGCCATTGGAGATGGAGTGGTGTCCATTGCCTCTTGCGTGGCACTGGACCGTGGCTCTAGCGAGCGGTGTGTGCGTTGTGTCGGCTTCGTCACAATGGACCGAGCCTTCGACTCAGCCAGGACAGAGGTCGATGGGACCTCTTTAGCTTCTTTGCTGCCCTGGCTACTGCTAGAGCTTGCAGAGGCCTCTGGTGTGGCCGAGTTGAGGGAGGGCAGGGCAGCCTTGGCCGCTCCTACCGTGTGGGCGAGTGGGGTTAGCCTCTGCATGCTAGTCGTTGTCCGAGTTACTGCAAAAGGCCGTTGTGGTGGTGCCCCTGTCGCGGCCGTTATGGTGGTGCACGTGTCGGATCGCGCTTGGTGGACCATGGACGATGAGAAAAAAATTCCGAACGTTGTGTCCGAAGCGCGGAATCGAACCAGGGACCCCTCGCTTCCGAACGCGCGGCGCTAGCCACTACGCCACGAAGCGCACATGGACACATGCACCACGGTGACAGCAAACACCCAACATTAACGAAAGACTGCGCGTTTCTAACGCGTTTGTGCTAGCGCGTTACGGCCCGTGTAAGAAGCTGGTGTAAGACGCTGTGGCCTCTCCGCCTTATACTCTCTCAGCAGTCATGTGATGGCGTCGCCAAACGCGGTGCGCGTTCCGGCCTGTGTAATGGGCTGCGTAAAACGTCTTTACATGATGATCGACTGGGCGAATTACGGGGAAGATTCACGGTTTACCGATGATTCCCTCCGGAGCTTCGCCCACTCATCATCATTCACCCCGTGGATATGCTCTGATATTTTTCGGCTCCGATTACACGGACGACAGCACCAAGATTAACTATTGCTGCTGCACCGTTCGTGACGACATACGGTGACCCTCGACACAGCATGACTAAGGCAAGCGGGTCGCGTAACACCGATGATCGTCCGCTGTGTTATAGCGGGCAGGCTGGCCATATGTACCGCGACTGTCAGTACCGCACCATGCGTCTCCGCGGCTTCCACCAGGATGCTCGCCGTCCTCGCTACGGGGAACTCCCCAAGAAAACTGAGCAGTACCTCACAGGGCGGTACCAAAGTCTGGTTCGACAGCGAAGACAGTCTCGATCGCCGTCGACGAGGCGCTTGGTGTCACCCAACCAGAACACTAACCTCTTAACTTCGGCTGGCAGCAGCGGCTCCAGCCCACTTCGGGCAAATTGAAAACAGCGACTTGGGGGGGTGAGGCCGCTGTGCGTTGAACTGTCTATATTCCTCCCTCGACGCCACGCGTGACTCCCGAGAGACCTGCTAAAGACCGAATGACTCACCTATCACCTGCTTCCAAAAGTTCCGCCGAAATTATGGTTTTTTTTTGATGGTCATCAAGTAACTGCCCTCGTAGACATCGGTGGCGATTACTAGGTGCTAAGCGGCACGCTCGCAGCTAGACTACGCAAATTACGACGCCCTCGGAAGGTCCACAGTTACGCACAGCCGATGGTCACCTGGTCACACCGACAGGACGATGCACACAGAATTCTGATACGATGGTCAAACTTCTCGGCTTTTTCGTCGTACTTCGCCAGTGTTCAAGATCAATAATTCTTGCGTGTCAGTTTTGTTCGGGAACATGAAGCCGTAATAAACCTGCGAGATCTAGTGGTCATCTTTTCTAACCACGGCAATGTGTCACCGGAGTTGCGTCTAACACAGTGAGTTCCATAACGCGTCTCCGGCACATCAGTTACAGTGTGGAATACCACAGCGCTGGCAGAGTTGGCATCATAGACATGGCAGAGTTGGCATCACAGCACTGGCATCATAGACATGTCTTTGGTGCCGGCTGGGGTGGTCGGAATTTGGATGTAGAAGAGAATGGTAGTCATCCGCGTACTGTGCGCTTTCAGTGCAAGTTAAAGGATCCCCGGCAGTCGTAATTTTTCGGATACTCCACTGCTGCTCGCCTCATGGCCTCATGATCGTACCGTAGTGTTGGCGCGTGAAGCCCCAGCAGTTCAACTATTAATGGTGTTCGTGCGCCTGGTAAGGCCGCATAACTCGCACAAGTACTCATTTTAAACAAACACGTGTACGTCATTGGTAACGCTGGATTCAATGCAAGGGAAGGCGGCACAGGCACTTCCTCGCTTACCGCTTCGCAGCAGGCACGGGATCTGCCAGAATATTGCTTGTGAAGATCACTATATTTATTTATTTATTTATTTATTTATTTATTTATTTATTTATACATGCTGCATCCTCGACAAGGCCGCCGCAGGAGTGTGGAAAAACAACAAGAACATCCATAAACAGGCTTCAAGAATTTATTTAAAGGATAAAGAACAGACGCTTCCTGACAGCAAATTCCTGGCTCCGATGGTTGAGGGGAAAAAAACTATGCTTGAACCTGTCAGTGCGGGTAAACTTGTTGCTATATCAGTGGCATGGTTGTTCCTCGTAGGTAAAGCTCTCGAGAACTTAAGGTAATTACTTAGAGTATCTAGTCGGGGAGAATTGTTTAAAGTATGAAGAAATTTCAGGTATTCAACATGGTGATGCACTGGAAGTGTAGTGAGACCTAGCTGGAGAAGAAAATTCGGCTCTGAAAAATTCCTGTCGTATGTCTTGGACAGAAAACGCACAGCCCGTTCTTGAACGGTTTCCAGTTTTTCGACATCGCAGTTTCTTTAAGGAATCCACACAACGCAACCATATTCGAGAATGCCATGAATGAGAGTTTTGTGTGTGAGAAGCTTCGTTTCAGGAGCAGCAAGATGGAGCGTGAAATATAAATTACCAAAATTCCTTAAGGGCGTTGCTGCAGCTAAGATGGACGTGTTTGGAGCATGCGAAATTGCGTGACATAAAAATACCGAAGGACTTCAATTTGAACACTCTGCACAAAGTAATAATATTAAAGGCATAGTCAGAAGACACGGGGCATGAACGCTGGGCAAAGCACACAGCGACATGTTTCATTTCTAGAAGAATGTAGCATGTTTCACTTACATGATGATCATTGGAGTTCTAGTTGGGTCCATTTTCTTGTTTGTGACACAGTTGCTCACATGGATTCGTACAGAAGGCACTGTCACTGTAAGGGTAAAAAGCAATAAAAAATTACCGCCTATCCACGAAGTGAATGATGACAAGTGGACGAAGCACTGGGAATCATGGGTAACCGTGTGATCCTCTCTACATTGCCCTCTCTACATCATAGAGTGAGCGACAAACACGGTGTGCACTATATACAATGTTTATTTTACATGACATTTTCGTTTAGCCTTCATCAAGACTGCTTTATATTCAGTAAAGTGTAATAGCAACGGTTCTTCCAATGGCGACATCGCATGCTTCGAGAAGGCACGACCTATGCATGTCCGCCTTGTGGTCCTGGGTTGCTTGTAGTCATAAGATATGCACCGCAGAAGAAATCTAGACAGCATATACTGCATGAGACAGTCCTCGTCCGTTATATCTACGTAAATCTCCCACGAGCACAAACCACCCCTCACGCTTGGTTTTGAAAACGGCTGGTGTGTATTGAAGGCTACTCAGCAATACACATTCGAAAGAATTTTCCGAAAAGGTGCGATAGGAGGAAAGATACTGCGACCGGAAAATCTCCCTTTCACACTGCGTCTCAACTCGGCGGAGCCGACTGATTATGGCTGTGGTGGGCGGCGCCAGAGGAGGTGTCCTGCCCACCGCATTACGTCACCCGGATTCAATGTTGTGTTGTTCTCCTTCCGCCCTACATGGCGGGGCTGCCCGGTGGTGTTGGCAACTCACATTTCCGGTCGCCTGCTAGGTGCGTGCCCCGACCGTGCGCGATCGCTCTACATCCTACTGCATTGTTTCTGAGCCCCGATCCGCTGTTGATTTCCCTTCATCACACGAGCGCGAGCACGGAAACACGCGCGCTTGCGTCCTCAGTGCGCTACTTACTTTCGATCTTGCTCGTACGTCAGCACCGGACAAACCAGTGAGCGATGAACGCTGCGCTGAGAGCTCGGATCGAACGTGTGACTGAAGCGATTGGCCTCGACCCTTACGGTGACACATCAAGAAAACGCAAAACTCGGGCATCGGACGAGCCAGAACCCCCAGGACCTTCACAACGTCGCGGCGATGATATGAATTGGTACGTGAAAGCTTACAGCACTGCACATTTCCTTTACCGCACATCAATATTTGTTCACAGCCCCCATGTATGACTAATTTTTTCGCCTGAATTGTAGTATTTGTAATAATTGCCACGAACGTTAAGTTACAATCATATCCGCTTCTTTATATCACACTGAGAAAGCCAGCATCTATCGCGATAGAACCCGATCTTGACTGAAATCCAGATTGAAATCCGACGATCCAGATTAGTTTGGGTGACTTCTTCCGCGCCATGACCGGCCCAAAGGAGCATTTCAATTTGTCTGTTATGCTGTTAGAATTGCAAATATAAACCTTTCATGTTTCAAAACTGCATTCTTGTGTGTGCGATAGTGATTCAAGCTTTTCTCTAATTGGCTGTAAACGTACGCCTGCAACAATATAACAAGCCTCCGATCGCGACCAAGAGGCATGAGTGCTATGCGGGTCGAGCCTAATCGCAACAAAAGGTTATCATGTTACAGCACTCGATAGCGGGCTCGATCGCAACCTGCTTTCATGCATTTCGGCGAAAGTTGATCATCGTGTGCTAGCTGCAGGAGGACTCGTGTGAGATCGCTATACTTTTTAATTGTACGCCGCAGCGGCGCCGAACGCCAGTGCTGTGTGATTGTGATAAACTAAAATGAACCAAGCATTGTCGGAGCATTTGTCCAAAGTGATGCGCACAGCTGATCAGAGCAGCCATGTCATTCTAGCTTCCAAACTGTGTACTAGTTGATTCACGCGGCCACCTCCCAAAGCTCGTAGATAGCGGGTACCATAAAAAAGAAAAAGCGCACTTGCTAAATTTATTGTCTTCAAGAAATATCTTCCTGCGTGATTATGCATGCAGGTGTATCTGTGGACACTGCGTGGTAACCGAAAATGCGCTGGAGAAGGTATGCTGCCGGGATATCTCCAACGTGACTGCATAACCCGCCACCCTCACTTTGCAAGTGTGTGTTTAAACGCGGCCGTCTTGGAAGCAGTATACTGGGAGGTGACAGAAAACGGCACTAGCATCGAGCGAGAAATACGCAAGTATACATGCACTTGCAAAGCATATAGTCAATGTGGCCTTCACATGCTTTCTTCTTGCTTATAGAAAATATCGATTTGTGGCATACAGGATGTTCACGAGGTCGATTTGGAAAAGGCTTGGCAGGTACAATAGAGTTGTACAGCCTGCTTGCGTGGTAGCCAGGATTAGGAACGAATTCCTGTCAGCCTTCTATGTCGACTTCCAGCACCCTATGCTATGAATTGTGCAAAAGTAAGTGCAGCTAGCTTTACACCAGTCGCATTTGAATTGTGCTCTCATCTCATAAAAGTAATTGTGGGCCCCTAGTGCATGCAGTTGGCTTTCAACACTCACTGTTGAAGTGTTAAGGAGTCTCTCCTTGAGTGTTTCTTTTTATGATGCTTTCTGATTTTGTGCAGCACTGTGCTGGTGTGAAGAATGAGACTGTAACGACGTGGCAAAGTTTATTTCCTTCAATTCCATCAGTGCCTAAAAGTGTATCGAGAGACAAGCACAATGAGTATGGAAATGGCCCTAAAAGACGCCATTTCTAAGCTGCCTACACTTGAGCGACTAGATATATTCACAGACTCTCTAGCGGCTATACAAGAGCTTAAAAAAGTGCACAAGGCAATGGAAATCTGCGAAGCCATACACGCCCTAAATCGCAAAACACCTACGTACGTCAAGGTACACTGGGTACAAGGACATGCTGCGAACCCTCACAACATTGCTGCCGACCAGGCGGCACACTTTCGTCCTAATGCACATTCCCCATCCATTCCCCTCCCACCCCAACCCCTCACCTCCCTTTGAGCCCGTAAGAACTTTCTCCGGCAGGACACACGTGCTCTTATCCCACCCTGTGTCTGCTCGCTCTCCCATCACCTTACTAGGGCGGATGAAGTTGTGCTTAAGAGACTTCGGGCCGGGGTGGCCCTTACACCGGCTGTAATCTCTGCGCGGAACTGCTGCACCATACCACTTGGTGATACGTGCCCGTATTGTTCTGTTCCCGTGACGGACGCAGATGCACACCATCTCATATGGACATGCACAGGACTCCATCGGGAGCGCTCTCGTCTCCTTAAACAAAACGGTCTCCACTACAGTGCCTCGACCAGTTATGATCGTTGGATACACGACAATA
Organism: Hyalomma asiaticum; assembly: GCA_013339685.2. NCBI lineage: Eukaryota > Metazoa > Arthropoda > Arachnida > Ixodida > Ixodidae > Hyalomma > Hyalomma asiaticum. The sequence goes on from CM023481.1 coordinate 50,841,135, forward strand.
GATACCACAAAACACTACTTCAGTTCATACACAACACAGGACTTGCAGCACACACTTAGCATAGCACACCATAAACTACGCCTTAAGGGCAAGCCCATTTCGCAATGAAAAAAAAAAAAAGAAATTGCACTGTCAAAGAATATCAACAGTTAGGTGACAGTTTTAGCTTAAACGTTTATTTATTTATTTATTTATTTATTTATTTATTTATTTATTTATTTATTTATTTATGTAATGATACTACAGAGCGATATTCTTGGCCCTTGCATCAGGGGCTTTGAAACGCGTCAAAGAACAATGCAACACAAGAAGTAGTAGAACAAATATCGAATGAATCAAACCAAAATGTTGTACACACATGTAATTCAATCATGGGGATGTCCTGCTAAACGTTTCAGAGAGCTAGAGAACTGGAAAGAGGCCTTAGGAAGAAAGTTACAGTCAGAAATAGTCCATCCCCGATGAAAATCACAACAGAACTTGCCTTGAGTACTAGAGAAATTTCTGTTGTCACAACAAGATTTTTCTCTAATCACTCCACATTCCTGACGCTGCGACAGACTTTCCTGTTGCACAGCAGATATTTCTGTAGTGACAACACAAGTGGATTCTGTCGCATGTGTGTTGTTACAACAGAGAGCTGAAGTAGCACAACGAATGTTAGTAGTACTGCACAAAAATGTGTCCTCGCAACAGGCACTCAGTCATTACAACAGGAATGTTCCTATGCAATGCGACAGAACTTTGTAGCATAACACAAATCTGTTGATGTTATGCGACAAACTTTCATAGTACTACAGGAATGTCTTGTGCAACAACAGGGTCGTTCCTGTCTTAGCATGCATCCAATTGTGACGACAGAAGTGTTCCCGAAGTAATGCAACAGAATACTGTAGCACTACAGAACTGTGTTGTGGTGCAACAGAACCTTCTTGCCTTAGCATGCATCCAACTGTGGCAACAGAAGTTTCAACCAATGCGACAGAATTCAGTAGTAATACAAAAATTGGCAGATCCCACGTGCAGTGCGAATCAAGGAAATGCGAAGCACGCATGAGGAACGCAAAATGGATTTGCATTGTTGTGTCGCTATACCGAGTTTGGTACATATGAAGTTAACGAAACGGCTGCAAGAGTACCATGACTGTGGTATGTACACTATGCCGCTCATACACGCATGTCATGATTATAGCGTTATTACCTGTCATTTACGTTCGTCATGCAGTCGTGTTGTGCCATAGCAATTTTGGTATACATCCCATTAAGCAAACGAGTGGCATGTAGATCATGCCGCTCATGACATGCATGTCACGATTTTCATGTTATGACCTGTCATTTATGATCGTCATGCAGTCATGTACCAAACCAATTTTCGTATACATCCCATTAACGAAACGGCAGTATAGCGCCAGAACCATGGAATGTAAATCATGCCGGTCATGACACGCGTGTCATGATTCTAATGTTATGACATGTCGTTTACGTTCGTCATGCTGTCGTGTTGTGGCATAGCAATTTTGGTACACGTCCCATTAACGAAACGCCTGGCATGTAAATAATGCCGCCCATGACATGCATGTTGTGCTTTTCATGTTATGGCCTGTCATTTATGTTCGTCATGCAGTCATGTTGCGTACAAATTTTCCTATACATCCCACTAACGACACGGCCAGGGGAGCACCAAGACCGCGGCATGTAAATCATGTCGCTCATGACATGCATCTCATGATGTTCATATTATGACTTGTCATTTACCTTCGTGATGCAGTCATATTGTGGCATGCCAGTTTTCGTATACATCCCATTAACGAAACGCGTGGCATGTAAATAATGTCGCTCATGACATGCATATCATGATTTTCATGTTGGGACCTATAAGTCATGTTGTGCTATACCAATTTTTGTATACATCCCATTAATAAAACGCCCAGGAGAGCACCAAGACCGTGACATGTAAATCATGCCGCTCATGACACGCATTTCATGCTTTTCGTGTTATGACCTGTCATTTATGTTCATCAGGCAGTCATGTTGTGCCATACCAATTTTCTCATACATCCCATTAGCGAAACGGCCAGGAGAGCACTAAGACCGTGGCATGTAACTCATGCCACTCATGACATGCATATCATGATTTTCATGTTATGAGCAGCCATTTATGTTCGTCAGGCAGTCATGCTGTTCCATACCAATTTTCGCATACATCCCATTTGCGAAACGGCCAGGAAGCACCAAGACCGTGGCATGTAAATCATGCCGCTCATGACATGCATATCATGATTTTCGTGTTATGACCTGTCATTTATGTTCGTCATGTCATGATGTGGCATACCAATTTTTGTAAACATCCCATTAGCGAAACGGCCAGGAGAGCACAAAATCGTAGGCAGCTAGATAGATAGATAGATAGATAGATATGCTCAAACTCGTCGAAGTTCGAAAAGAAATGCTTCGCATTTAAAAAGTATTCTTACAAACCGCTGTTGTGATAATCACTCAATGAAGAAAACATTCTTGCATACTAGAATGTTCATGGGGGTACTTGGTTAGGACATCTGGGCGTCAGGAATACAAAGGACCATTTGTTGCAAGAGTTTTGCTGGCACAGCTGCTTTCGCGAGGTGGAGGCATTTGTGAGAACTTGCGACACGTGCCAGCGCGTTGGCAAGCCAGGGGATAAAGCTAAAGCACCCAGGAAGCTTGTTCCTATTATCACGGAGCCTTTCGCAGGCTTATAATAGACATAGTGGGTCCACTTCCCGCGACGCGGTCTGGCTATCGGCACATTCTAACTGTATTATGTCCAGCCACGAAATTCCAGGAAGCGGTGCCCCTTAAAGAAATAAACTCGGTAGAGGTCGTGAACGCACTTTTGTCCATCTTCGCGCGAGTCGGTTTTCCTGCGGAAATTCAGTCAGACCAGGGATCAGTGTTTACAAGCGCACTAACCTCGACATTTCTGGAAAAGTGCGGTGTTATACTCATCCACAGTTCAGTGTACCACCCGCAGTCGAATGCCGTGAAAAAGGTGGACTCAGTCATGAAGCGGCTTTTGCGAGCCCTCTGTTGCGAGCACAAAGCGGACTAGGAAGCCTGCTTGCCGGAAGCCATGTTCACGCTTCGAACAGCACCGCATGATTGACCGGTTTTTCGCCTGTGGAGTCAGTTTATGGCCGTTGCCTTCGATCCCCTCTTCGCATCATTCGAGAAGCATGGGAGGGCCGGGCGGACGACCCGTCCGTTTAGGCATACATGCTGGAGCGTTTAGATCGGCTGTATACATCTCAAGAACTAATAGGGCAACAAATGCGTAAAGCTCAAAGCAATGCTAAGCGTTACTATGGCTGAACCGCCCGGACCCGAAGTTTTGAAGTCGGAGAAAAAGTATTGATACTGCAGCCTTCACTGAAAAATAAGCTTGGAGTTCACTGGGAAGGACCGGTTGAGGTAGTTCAGAAAATATCTGATACAAACTACTTAGTCACACTAACGCGAAAGCGAAGGACTCAGTAATTGTATCATAGCAACCTACTTAAGCCCTACACAGAAAGGGAAGCCGCAGTGAACATGTCGCTCAACCAACCTGAAGAGATGCCTGTCAATTTTCCCGAGTTAAAGCCGGTAACAAGCACGAAAGACGTGCACGAGACCATTATTAGCCTAGCAGAACAGGATAAGTTGGAGCCCGATCAGAGGGCCAAGCTGAAAAAACCACAGATTCGAACTTAAAGACAGGTTTTCAGACACACCCGGCAGAACCACTGCCGTGGTACGCGATACTGAGCTGACCTCACCAGAACCAGTTAGTTCAAAGGCCTACCGCGTTTCACCTCGTCAACGTCAGATAATGGCAGCGGAAATAAACAAGATGCTAGAGCTAGGTGTGATCGAGCCAGAGAGAAGCGATTATACGTCACATTTTATCTTGGTCGATGTTCCCGGAAAGGAGCGAAGGCCCTTTGTTGACTACCGGAAGCTGAATTTGATCACGAGGGACCCGATCTATCCAATTCCACACATCGAGGAAAGGCTCGAGCGGGTGAGCAGTGCTAGATTCATGAAGACTTGATTTAGTGAGAGGTTATTGGCAGGTGCCGCTAACTGAGATAGCAAGCCGGCTCGCGGCATTTATTTCCCTGATCGGAACATTTCGGCCGAAGGTCCCGAGATTCGGGTTAAAGAATGCTCCCTACTGTTTCTCGAGCCTCAAGGACCAGGTGCTACGAGGAATGGAGGACTTCGCACTTCCATATCTAGACGACATCGCAATCTTTTCTTCATCATGGGTCGACCATGTGGAACACCTGCGAGCCGTGCTGTGTCGCCTACGCGAGGCTAACTTGACAGTGAAGGCGCCGAAGTGTCAGTTGGGGCGCGCGGAGGTAGCTTATTTAGGCCATGTAATAGGTCATGGTCGCCATCAGCCTTCAGAAGTTAAAGTGGCAGCAGTAGAGAACTTCCCTCAACCACAAACCAAGCGGGATATCAGGTCATTTGTTGGCTTGGCACGTTATTACCAACGGTACATCGCTCGTTATTCCGAGATCGCAAGTCCATTAACAGACGCTCCCAGAAAAACAGAACCGCAGAGGGTAGAGTGGGGTTACGCTAAAGAGTGGGCATTTTCTATGCTGAAGAAAGCCCTAACAAGTCAACCAGTGCTGAAAGCGCCCGACTACTCTAGGCTGTTCTTTCTCCAGTGCGATGCCAGCGACCGGGGTATAGGCGTGGTGCTATGTCAAAAGACGCATGATGAAAGTGAACACGCCGTATTGTACGCTAGCAGAAAGCTTTCCGTTCGGGAGCAAGCATACAGTGCCTCAGAAAAGGAGTGAGCCTGTGTTATTTGGCCGGTGCAGAAGCTAGTGTGTTACATCGCTGGTTCGAGATTCACCATAGAAAAGGACCACTGTCCGCTCACGTGGCTGCACTCCATGTCTAAGAAAAACGGCCGTCTTTTTCCATTGGAGCTTAGCCCTTCAACAGTATACATTTGATATCCGCTACAAGAAGGGTAAGCTCAACGGCAACGCTGACGGTTTAAGTCGTTGCCCATAGTGCAGCGAAAGCTTCAAATTGAGTTCTCGGTTTCTCTTCTTTCTCTCGAGTACATGCAAATTTTTTGTGTACTAGTTTTGTTTCGTGCTCGTGCTTATGCAATGAAATGCCAGTATATTGGTTATTTTTCCTTTTGTGTTTGCAAGAGTGGCTGCTTTAAGTGCTGAATAGGGCAAAACGAAAGAGGGTAGGTTTAGTGGGGAAAAACTGCCCAATTTTCGGGTAAGCAAGCCAGGTGTGTCTTAGAGAAGAGTCGCAGTGTGCTTGCTGCTTGTGGTTGCGGGTCCAGCGCAGGTTCGTCGGGACCACCAGCTGACGAGGGCTGATGAACGCGGCGGACAGCTACGATTCTGCACGCGACCCACAGGAAGGGTCACTCGCGGCAAGAGCACCCTTGGTTTCGTGACGGACAGTCAGTGAAACAAGCCACGGTGAAGCGACTTGACCCGGGCGAGCTGCAGTGACGATCCCTCTGCACAGTGGCTGCTGGCCACTGCTCGTCGGGATCTTCTGCGCCGGCGGAGAAGCTGTTACGACCGGGCTTTCTTCGGAGAACGGCGCACGTGGCTCTCTCTACCTGCATTGTAGTTCCCCACCCAAGGGTGACTAATTAGGTCACCGGCCAGGCCATCGCTGATGGGGCTCGACACTGCAGGTGCCTCTGAGCAAAGGGTCCCGGGAAACGTACCCGACTCGCTTGGACCAGGTGCGTCCGCGACAGGGTGGCACCGCCAAATGACGCTGCTCACGCGCGGTGTTTGTGCGTGTGCGAGTGCTTCAACTTTGCACGCAGAAGGCAGTGCTTTTGCCCCCAATCGCTCGAGGCCAACATGGAGTGGGAGTGTGGAGGCAGTCACTGTGGGCGTCGGAGGGATGATGATTTCATGATTTGTGAGGTTTAACGTCCCAAAACCAGCTCTGATTATGAGAGACGCCGTAGTGGAGGTCTCCAGGAATTTCAACCACCTGGGGTTCTTTAACATGCACTGACATCACACAGCACACGCGCCTCAACATTTCGCCTCCATCGAAATGCAGCCGCCGCGGCCGGGATTCGATCCCGCGACCTTCGGATCTGCAGCCGAGTGCCATAACCACTAGACCACCGTGGCGGGGCGGGCCTCGGAGGGAAAACCCCTTCTAACGGACCCTCATGCCATGATTGAACCCCTATGCAGCATGTTCCCGAGCAATGTACTTTGAGATGTATAGGACGAGCCGCCGACCTCACTCTCGGCGCTTTTTGCATTGCTTGTCCTTCATTCTTGCTGTAAATATGTGAATTAAACCTTCTTGAAGTTCTCTCTACCCCGTCTCCGTCGCCCTGAGTCGCGGTAGCTGCGGGTCGTTTTCGCCGTTCACCACCACGCTACCAGCTGGCCGGCTCTTGTAGCACGCCATTCGTAACACTACCAAATTTCAGCTATGCTGTTGTAACGGTTGTCTCATGCAAAAGTTGTAGCTTGCTGAAGTGATGTTCTTGCATGCGGTCACTGCCTCCTTATATGGGTTGTCTGTAGCAACTGTCTTGTTTATGATGGCTGTCTGAGTGCCAACTTTGTGCACAGCAGGAGGACAGCTGTAGTACAGATCTGAACCTGTAAAGTAACGCACTCAGAGGTGAGAGCTGTATAAAGCTGCATCGAGCTGTATAGAGCTGCATAGTCATTTTAGCACAGTATGACAGAAAACTTGAGGGCATCTGGTACTTCCTTGACGTGGCACTTCCATGCCAGCTGCAGATGAATGAACTTTGCAGGACTCAGTGCCATGCTGAGACTGTGAATCAAGTGTTTTTAGGTAGAAGCGAATTATAGTTTCTGTGCACCTACTCACTCCCTGTGAACCTCCAGGCAGTGTGTCGCAATATGGGGCTGTTCTGGTGAACTGGCGATTATGTTCCTCGTGCACTGGATCACTGGGCTATGAAAATATGTATCACTATCATGTTAGACCACTGATCGTGCTAACTGAATGTCACTTCACATTGCCATAAATGCCTAAATGTGAAATAGTGCTTGTGTGTTGAGGCAGCCGATCTGTTACACTCAGGTATTTGCCTCCAACGACTCATTGTTTAATTACTGCATGACACTTCAGACAAAGTGAACGTGTATGTGTAGACGGGGTTTTGAACTGCTCCCTCTTTCCCGAAATCTTGACACCCTGTATGTACAGCCTGTTTCACACTTAGGGGAAATCTCGGAGCGCCTTGCAACGCGATACGGCCATGATGTGGCGAAGCGCTGGAATCGGCCAGCAGCGGCTGCTCGCGCAGGCGCAGACGCGCGATACGCGCAGCTTTGAACAGCGTGGTCTGCTACGACAGCGCGTGCTGGCTCTATTGTCTGGAAGCGTGCTGACCTTGCACTACCTCACCGGAAACAAGGGTCCTTGCCCAAGGGACACTGCCACCGAGGTCGTCAAGTTCTTCATCGAGAACATTGTCCTACATCACGGAGCCCCGGAGGTCCTCATCACCGACAGAGGTACGGCCTTTACGGCTGACCTAACGCAGGCGATATTGAGGTACAGTCACACGAACCACAGCCGAACCACCGCCTACCACCCGCAGGACGAATGGCCTCACCGAGCGTCTAAATAAGACCATCGGCCGACGTGCTGGCCATGTACGTCGACGTCGAGCACAAGGACGCGGGACGCCATACTTCCGTATGTGACCTTCGCGTACAACACGGCCGTGCAAGAAACGACGCAGCTTGCTCCATACAAGCCTGTCTACGGACGGAGCCCAAAAACGACGCTTGATGCCATGCTACCGGTCGGAACCGACGAACAAGACCTCGACGTTGCCAGCTATCTGGAGCGCGCCTGAAGAAGCTCGACAGCTAGCCCGCCTGCGTATCAAGAGCCAGCAGACTGGTCGACAGGTGCCACTACAACCTTCGACGACGTCACACCGAATACCCACCCGGCGACCTCGTCTGGGTCAGGCTGCCAATACGACGACGCGGACTGTGTGAGAAGATCTTGCGCCGCTACTTTGGACCCTACAAGGTAGTCCGACGTTGTGGTGAACCTGGACTATGAGGTCGTGCCCGATGGCTTAATGTCATACCAGCGGCGCCGTGCACGATCCGAAGTTGTACACGTGGTCCGACTGAAACCTTATTATGCACGCTGATTAACTGTTACGTATTGTTAAGTTATTGCATGTACTCTTACACTCTTACTTGCATGTTTTGTTTTTAGTATCGGGACGATGCTTTTCAGAGGGGGGAGTGACACGTGCGGTTGTTTTTATTTGTTTAAAAGAGACTGCCGTTATCACCTTCCCATGAATCGAGCCCTTGCTGTGATTGCTTGCGGGGAGCGCCGTTATCACTTTTCTGTTACGCGCAACACAGGCCGCGTTTATCTTGCATGTCACTTCGGGAACCGTGTCGATCATTCTTCAAACTCGGCATGCCTGACGCGTACATTTCAGTGACTTCCTGGAATTGCAGAGATAATACGGAGAACGCGTTATGACGCGTGTATAAAAGCCGACGCATTACGGCCGCTTGTTAGTCTTTCCGTCGACCGACGACTGTTCACACCGCTATTGCTGTGAATTGTGATTGGCCCTGCTTTGCTGGGCACAAGTTCGTCCAATAAACAGTTCGCCTGACATCGCTTGAGTCCTGCGTGCTTCGTCTCGAGTGCTGCATGTGTCGCGACCACGCGACACTATCAATCCATTCAGCCTTGATTTCGCGTGTTAGGTGTCTTCTGCTGGTACTGATTATTAGACATTCCTGAAAAATGGGCATGCACGTGCCGGGCATTGTCACTTGTGTTTGAATGACTGCAGTGCCTGCAGTGAGCTTCGAGGAACCCGCCCCTTTTTGTTTGAAGTTCGTGTACCCCGCGAAACATCCCATGGATCCAATACCTTAAACGGGCACAGTAGATCATGATGACTTTAAGGATCCGCCAACCACTTATCTGCAACGCAGCCTACCACATGTAGAAAGCATGCGCAGCACACTTATGTCTATACTTTCATTAATTCTTCATTGCGCACTTTAGGTAACAATGAATATCGACTCTATCTGCACACGTTCCTTTCATCCAGCTTTTGTTTTTGCTCTCACAAAATTGCACTACTCTAACGACATCATTCCTACTGCCTCTCCGACGTGCATCTACCAAATAGTTGTGTGTAACCTCAAAGACAAGATTATAGCCGCACTAGTCAAGTGCACTAAAAAACTTATCAATATGTAAACATGCTATATCGGTCGTATTCAGAAGCTCCCATGAGAGGCGCTTGATTAGTGGCGCGCGAGCGCTTATTGATTTCGTAGTACAAGTACTTCGCGGACTTTGAATTATTTCACGAAAAAAAAAACGAGACCCATTTCAGCGAGAAACAAATTCTTGGTTCTATTTTACTTGAGGTAGCCCAAAACTTCATAATTGACGTGCAAACGATTAAAATAAAATTTAAAGCTTTGGCTAAATAAAAAAACTAGGCCTGCACGGAATCGCAGGACAGTGACAGCGTAAGCTGGAGGAGCGACCTTCTTTGAGGCCATTGTAAATGCTTGGGAATCTGTCCAAGTGATCGAGCCATCAGGTATATCGAAGAGCCAAGTCAGGTTGCCGTCGGGGCTGCGCACGTCGCCTGTCGCGTGACGCATGGCACCATACGACAAAACTGCTTCATGAGGCAGCGCTTCGTAATAATGATGCCGGAAAAGTTGAAGAAGATCGTTTCGTAATTATGATGTTGATGATTCCTCTATAATGGGTGCAGAGCTACAAAACATGCGCCCCTGTGTGTGTTTCAAGTGATTCCTCGCGCTCACTATGCAATCCACTTTCCACGGTGCGCAGTGGCGTATTAATGTTCTGCAACGTAACATTCCAATTTTCAATGAGATTCCCCGGCAGGCCTTATACCTGCCGAGTTCTTTCCGGGATGACTTTTCAAGCACAGATGAGAGCTTTGCCTGAATATGTGGTTGGTACTGAGTGGAGGCCAAGGACAGGACGTCCTTAAGCCGTTGAAAAGAATGGAAGTAGCGCCTGCTGCGAAGTCATTCTTTTTTAAACTTCATACAGGGATCTTATCTGTGAAGACATTTCTAGAAGATCGTGGCTTATTTACACCTTGAGGTTCAGACTGTCTTATATGTAAAAAGCCAGAAACCATCGACCACGTGACGTTACATTGCTGGGAGGGCGTATATTTTTGGGATGTCCTTCAAAGAACTTTAAAAAAGGATTTACCTCTAGATTCATATGGGATCAGATTTCTTCCAGTTGACGACGAAGCAGGCTTGCCGCTGGATTTAATTATGTTAACGGGACTCCATTGCCTATGGCGAGCTCGCATGGCAGGGTTTTATTGTGAGCCTGATGCAAGGCCCGCGTGACTATATTTTCGAGAATCTATGTTAAAATTTGTTCAATACCAGAAAACGAAGGAATGCCAACCTGAGTGGTTGTCCAGGGTCGTACCCTTGACAACGCTCAAGGAATTCTAGATGATTTTTGGGCAGTTTCACTGAGTCTATTTGTTGTACAGACTACCGAAGTATGCTCTTTTACCGGGTGTGTACAAAGAGGCAATAAAGAAAAAAACAGGCAAAGCACAGTGGTAGAATGCCCGACTGCCACGCAGGGGGAGATGGGTTCAAATCCTCCTCGGCCCTGGTTTTTTTTTTCTAAAATTAGCGCGATAGTGGTTACGGACACCGGCGGACAGCGATGGCGGCGGCGGCGAAGAACTACGGCGCCAAAAACGACCGCTCTTGTCGTCTCACAACAGATTACGCTGTAAAACAAACATTTAATTGATATTGAGTAATGAAAAATACTGGTAGCGAGTGCATGCGACTACCGCCAAGGTACAATTGAGAAATTTTACTACAGCGCTCAGCTATTTTTAAAAACTTGGTGCATGTTAGTTAGAACACCTTGTAGAGTATTATGTTCGTGCGTGTTACATTAGCGGTATGTTTTCGAGTTTCCAACCACATTGGTTTGCACAATATTCATCTACATATTGTTCTCCCATACGCAATGATAATTCATCATAACAGTGGCTTATTTGTCATTCTTTCTATTTTTCCCCACCACGGTGGCCTAGTGGCTGTGGCACTCGGCTGCTGATCCGTGGGTCGCGTGTTCAAATCCCGGCCGCGGCGGCTGCATTTTGATGGAGGCGAATTGTTGAGGGCCGTGTGCTGTACGATGTCAGTGCACGTTAATCAATATGTTCTTATTGTCGTCCTTCGTTTACACGATAAAACGAAAAAGGTGGCAAGAGAAAAAGCTGCTTAGTCGCAGCTTGACAGAGCTCCCGCCACCCGTACATAGGCAACGTACAGCACAATACATAAGCAAAAAATGAAATACAGAATAAAGTTTTTATCTTTTATTTACACTACAGCAGCCTAAGTACAGGAATAAGTACAAACAATAAGAAAAATAAATAGGAACAGTGACGAAACTCCATGGCGACATGTTTTTACTAATCACTATAAGTTCTTTTATACCACTTTATCAATAATGCCATTAGTAATAATAAGACATATTATAATTAAATGAAGTAAATTTATTTAAGGTGCAAAGCTTTTTCTTTCTCTAGGCCACGCAGAGATCCACAGATTGAGCCATGCCTTGGGCAAGGCCCTTGTTTCTGGTGAGGTTGTCAAGGTTTCCGGTGAGGTAGTCAAGGGCAAGGACCTTGACTACCTCACCGGCTCAGCGGGTGAGGTAGTCAGTCGCTACGACGATCCATTTATTGCCAGAAGTCGACGTCGGGAACGGCCCCAGTAAGTCCATGCCGATTTGGTGGAACGGCCGTCGAGGTGGTTCCAGGGGTTGCAGAAGTCCGGCTGGCCTAGTTGTCGGCGTCTTGCGTCGCTGACAGTCTCTGCATGTCTTTACGTAATGGGCGACGTCGGCAGTGAGGCGACGTCAATAGTACTTCTCTTGTATTCTTGATAGTGTGCGGGAAAAACCGAGGTGTCCGGCTGTCGGGTCGTCGTCTAAAGCTTCTAGAACCTCTAGACGTAACGCTGAAGGCACCACAAGGAGGTGGTCGGCGCGGTGCGGCGAGAAGTTCTTCAGGAGAACGTTGTTCCGCAGAAAAAAACGAAGCCAGTCCTCGGCGGAATACTTTCGGCACGGCGGCGGTCTTGCCTTCCAGGTAGTCCATGAGGCTCTTGAGCTCTGGGTCAGCTCGTTGGCGTTCCGCGAAGTCCGCCAAGAAAGAGTCATAGTCGTGGTCAACCTGGGCCGGCGGATCGACGGGGGCGCGATACTAGCAGTCGGCGTCGGAGTGCTTTCGTACGCTCTTGTAGACGACGGTGATGTCAAATTCTTGCAGTCGAAGACTCCACCGTGCGAGGCGTCCTGATGGATCTTTCAAGTTAGCTAGCCAACACAAGGCGTGGTGGTCACTCACGACTTTGAAAGGCCTGCCGTACAGGTAGGGGGAAAAATTTGATGTAGCCCAGATGATGGCAAGGCATTCCTTTTCTCTGGGAGGAATAATTCGCTTCTGCATTCCAAAGTGACCGGCTAGCGTAATTAATCAACGTTTCAAGTCCGTCTGTCCTCTGCACGATCACGGCGCCCAGCCCTGTGCTGCTTGCGTCCGTGTGAATTTCGGTGTCGGCTTCTTCGTCGAAGAGCGCGAGTATTGGCGGTGTTTGCAGGCGTCGCTTTAGTTCTTATAATGCCTCGACTCGCGGAGTTTCCCATTTGAAGTCAACGTCAGCCTTCGTGAGGTACGTCAGCGGCTCGACCATCCGCGAAAAGTTCTCGACGAAGCGCCTGTAATAAGCGCAGAGCACTCTTAGCTGAAGGGGGAGGAATGCGAAGGTAGGACAACTTCATTACTCTACCCAGAGTTTTTCAATTCTAGATGGGAGGAATGCGTTGTCACCCGCGGGGCTTACTCTTCCGTTTAAGGAAGAGTAACATAGTCCGCGAGCTCCCATGCTGCTTGTGTAGAGTTCGAAACTCGCGGAACTCCAGCGTCCGTAGCGTGAACAGCGCCCAGTACTCCACCGTTCGCAAATATCGCCGCACAACGATATGCCATTGCTGCGTTGCCGGCAGCGACTACCTGGACACAGAACGCCTCTACGTACCTTGATATCCTGAATATACAGTTCACCAAGAAAAAGTACACGCGACTCCCTGCGGGCGCGCCGCGTAAAGATTGTGCGTCGGCGCACGCAGTCGGATCGCGTCTCCGGACGGCCTGCCTGACGCGCACCGATCGGCACCGACTACAAGAGAAAGCAAGCCAAGAATTCCACCATCGCACTTCTAGTACGCTGTTAAAGACGAGTCCGCACGCAAGGAGACAAAACAAAAAGCAAAAGCAAACGCAGGCGGATGGAGAGATATCAGCGGAACAGCGAACAGCGCCGGTGCGAGGGTTCCTTCGGGCTCCAGCCGCCCCAGCCGCGCCTGTGCCTGTGCCGCTGTGGGTGCCCGAAGCAAGCTCAGCTGTATCGCGGATATCGGCATTATCGCCAGTTGGCTCTGTGAATGCTGCATCAGAATGGTGCTGTTGAGTTGACAAAGTGTGCGTGTTTTGGGCGGGCAGTCTCAATGTTTTCTCGTCGCTGAACGCGAAGGTTGTGATGTGACGGCATGGCAACAGTGTCATGCTGCGACAGTGATGGTTTCGCCATGCCGCGACGCGCAACCATGCAAGCTCGGCCCAGTCCGGCGCAGCCATGGTAAGTCATGCATTTCTTTTGTTTGTTTGTTGGTCTTTATCGCCGCTGATGCATGTGTACGTGTTGTTCTATACAGCGCACTGTCTAAGCGAAATCAAAGGCAAAAAAGAGGCGTTAGGCGCATATATAGGAACGACGCGACATAAATGCGCGTTTAGGAACACCCGTGAAGGCAGTACAGGCGTCGCAAGGTCATTCGATCAGCTCACGAAATCGCTCCTTCACTTAAAAAAAGAGTATATATCTTGTGTGATATTATTTCATGCGAGGAGGCTTCAACTTCATGCTTTCGGTGAATGTACATTTACGCAAAAGACTGCGGCTAAAACTAATAATTGCTCGTGTAGTACGTGCTGACAGCACGATATGATCATGAGGCACGCAGTGGCGGAGCGCTCCGTAAGTGCTGACCATCTGGTCTTCTTTTGATGTCCACTGATAACGCGCAGTATACGGGCCTCTCGCATTTTCGCCTCCTTCGAAAATGCGACCGCCGTGGCCGGGATCTCACCCTCGTCATTCCGGTCAGCAGCCGATGTGTTTATCACGTCGTCGTGTGTTTATATGTGCATGTAGCCCATATTTTTAACATTCGCCCAGTTCCGATAATCAGTTCTCTTGTTTTTCCCCCTAAGCCGGGTAATATGTCCAAATTTGCATATTATTGGCACCACTGGGGCTGCCTTTCACAAGACGCTCGAGTGCCACATGTGTAACTGCGCGATGGACTTTATTAACATTGTGGACCTGTGCGCATTTAACGTTGTTTCGCGTTTCTTTGCCTTTGTGCAGTGCGTATAAATGTGTGTGCCGCATAGCAAGTACGAAGCTCACAACAAACTACTTACCAGAATGTCACTGTTAAGTGTAACACGTTTTTAAAACCTAGACTGTTATAAGCGAAGCGAGGTAAGCATTTTCAATGACGATTTCATTTTTATGTGCACAAAGTGTCGAATGGACCTCATTATTTTGTATCTTTTCCAGGAAGATTTTTCCAGTGAAGCAGCGAGAGTTGCTGGCCCACCACTTTTTCCACAAGATCGATCATGGGGAGGCTTCTCTGTGCCTCACAATGTGCTGGATCAAATTCGCATACCTTTAAGACTATGAATGAAAACTGGGACTTGTGCGGCAGGCTATGCACAAACTGCTGCCAAGCATTTGCAAACACTCAACTGCTGAAAACGTTGCACTTTTTAAAGACCCCTGTGGAAACTCCTTCAATTCAGCCTTCATCAAACCCTGATTGCTTCACAGCCTACTCAGCTTTCATTTAAGCTCATGCTACTTAATAATTAATTGGCTCCAATGTAGGCAATACAGAAATTCACGTCATTGCTTAGGTCAAAGGGATTTTCCAGCCATGGTGCTTGGTATTCATTTATATTGAATACGAAAATAAGGCATGTACTATGTATTGTTGCATTAATATTAAACAAGAAAAAATCCTGCATCCCCCACACTGTGTGAATCGGCGTCATGTGAATCAGTCTCCAAAGAACTTGCCAATGACGAATTCTTTGTCATTCAGCAAAGTGTTACGGGTAGGATCAAGCTCCTGTGCAAAACGCATGCAGGCCCACTCAAGATGTATGCTTAACTTGAGCTAGCTAGGCTGTGGGGCATGTCTGTGTGTGTGTGTCATGTCTGCATTTCAAACGCAAGCTACGAGAAATGGTGTTCCCCTCTTGGTTTATGAGTGGAGCTGCTTAAGCTGGCTATTCTATGTGAATCATGAACAGCAAAATATGTGCCGATCCTGAAATCAATGTGCCGCCTGGGGTGCAGAAAACTTCATATAACGCTCAGCGTTGTGCGTTCGGTCCCTGCAGCCACGGTGTTTCATATGTCCACTTTAGTTGGTCCTTGATTGACATAGGCCTTATCAAATCCAAACACCTGTGGCGCATACTCGCATACTGTGGTCCGAGAACTACGGTTGTGAGCTATGCATGATTGCAGTATTGTTAATCATGACATATATGATGAGTATATCAGGTTAGCAATATAAAATATTTTTTCATTCGTGTTAGTCACACATTTATACCTTACCTACAAAATACTGGGGTCTACCAGGCAAATGAGATAGATAGATAGATAGATAGATAGATAGATAGATAGATAGATAGATAGATAGATAGATAGATAGATAGTAACTATGTTCACCAAGAAATTCTTCACATTTAATAATTCATCTGGTCAGAACTCATGGCCCCAGGTAGCACGTAAACTGTGGAGTGCACTGATGTGGGCATGCCCATTATTGACAGTGGGATTATAAGTGAGCTGTAGTTGTGTATTAGTTAACCTCCCTGCCTTCCTGTGTCTTTCTCTCTCTCTCTCTGCATATATATCTGTGTATATGCACGTATATGCACGTGTCAAATGCCAAAAAGTTTTGCAGCTTTCCTCGAGGAATATGTATTAGTTTGAGATATCTTTGAGTAAATGCACAGAGAAAAAGATGCTTGCAACTTGTAAATTATGTGCATTACTCAGTGATTTCATGGATTACGATTTGAAATTGTATACCAACACGCCGTACACAGAAGCATTTTGCGGTGTACGTGAATAAGAAAAAAATATTGCTGGTTGTATCAAATCGCGGTTGCATGATGTGCAATGGGTAATGAGATCTATAATTTCTTATGCCGGAATGGATGTGTGAAGACGAAAGGGAAATAGATAGGTATCAGGGAGGTAGCAGGCACCCAGATACATACACACATATCTATAAACACGCAAGCATACACCCCGTCAGACACACGCAAAACTATCTATTGTGGTGGTGAAGGCATAGTACCGTGTTCGTTCTTATAGGAGGTGGGTTCAAAGTGTTAATTTGTCATCCAGTTTGCATCGACCAGCTAAAAGATTTGTGTGAAGGTTAGTAGTGTACGGCTTGCGTCTTACGGCAATGGGCAATCAAGGAGTAATGCAAATTCCTAATTGCCCTTGTGATGTTATTTTGTCATCTATCTATCTATCTATCTATCTATCTATCTAATTTTTCTCCGTTTCTTACGAGTAGCAACTATCGGAGACCATCGGTCGGTTATATCTGGCGTCGCATTGGTTTTCTGTTTGTGCGGAATACTGTGAGAACATGTAGCTGCGTTACAGCTATATGTTCAACAGATTCTACTATGAGCAACAGATTCTACGATCTGTTATGATAAAAGGTTTGTTTAGCTGCTCACCGAATTATCGTCGGCGCGTTGGGCTCGGCGCGGTTGTAGCTCGGCGCGGTGTACGCGACCACGTGGAAGGTTCTTAATAATTTCTTTTACCCTAACTTCTACTACGTTCGTCAACGCGCAGAACTCGGCAGGCGGAAACATGTTTGCTTAGCGACAACCGAGAAGTTGAAACGACTCGCTAAAACACGATTACCCACGCGCGTCGACCTTCCTGTCAGAGCAATATTAAGAACCATGACGTCCTGGATGTCGCCATCAGCAAAACTAGATAATCGCGGACATTTTGAGACCAAATACTGTACGAAATAGTAATTCGGATAGAAATTATCGCGCATGAAAGGATTTGAAAGAATGTACGTTTAACGATGCGGAGACGCTGCAACCGGTACCGCCAAGGGTCGCAGGTTCGATGCCCAACCCCTCCCCCCTTTTTTTTACGGATGTTATACTGCTCGAGATCACGTTGGTAGGGGGGGCTGACGACGGTTGGGTACCTGAAAGGCTTTCAGTCGTTCAACTGCCGTTTACGACTCACTCCTACACCAGAACAGGAATTGGCCTCCCTGGTGAAGTACTTGGCCACCACCTCCCACACGATGTCTACAAGTAAACCCTCACCCTCAGTGTCCAGCAACTGCAGAACATCTGTCCACGGCGGCGGTCAGCTCTGTGAAGCAGCTGAGGGCAGTAATAATCAGTGGACCCGGACAGGCCGCTACTGTAAACTAAACATTGGAACGTTTCCGAAGGTCGCGGGATCGAATCCCGGCCGCGGCGGCTGCATTTCGATGGAGGCGAAATGTTGAGGCCCGTGTGCTGTGCGATGTCAGTGCACGTTAAAGAACCCCAGGTGGTCGAAATTTCCGGAGCCCTCCACTACGGCGTCTCTCATAATCAGAACTGGTTTTGGGACGTTAAACCCCACAAAAGAAGAAAGAACATTGGAACGTTCAATGCAAGATCCCTCTGCAGCGAAGCTAGATTAGCGGAACTACTCGAGGAACTAGAGGGAGTTAGTTGGGACGTCATTGGCCTTAGCGAAGTTAGGAGAGCAGGTAAAGCTTACACAGTCTTAAACAATGGACATGTACTCTGCTATAGAGGATTACCCGAAAGGAGAGAATTTGGAGTTGGGGTTCCTAATTCACAAAGCTATAGCGGGCAACGCAGATGAATTCTACAGCATTAACGAAAGGGTAGCATGCGTCGTAATAAAGCTACATAAGCGGTATAAACTTAAATAATCCAGGGATAGGCGCCAACAACGAGCTACGACGACGAACAAGTGCAGCAGTTCTACGAGGATATAGAATTAGCAATAGAGAAAGTACGGACACAATGCACAGTAGTAATGGGGGATTTCAACGCAAAAGTAGGGACAAAGCAAAGTGGAGAGCAGGCGATTGGCAATACGGCGTCGGTCGTAGGAATAACCGTGGGGAAAATGTAGTACAATTTGCCGAAAGAAACCGACCCCGAATAATGAACACGTTTTCAAGAAACACAAGAATAGGAAGTGGACGTGGAAAAGCACTAACGGGGAAACAAAGAATGAAATCGAGAAAGAATGAAATCGACCCAGGCATAAGTCAAGACACAGAAGTAGTGGGGAAGATAAAATGCAGCGATCACACATTAGCAAGGGCAAAGATTGTACTTAACCTAAAAAAAGCAAGAACTAATTATTTACTAGAAAAACATGTAATCTAGACGTAATCAGAGCAAAGAACGAAGGATTTAACGTCGCCTCAAGCAACAAGTTCGAGGCCTTAGGCGAAAACGGTGACGATGTAGAAGAAATAAACAAAACCATAACGAAAACAATCCTTGAAACAGCGATAGAAGTCGGGGGTAAAACAGCAAGGCAAACAACAAGTAAGTTGTCCCAATCTACCAAGTACTTAATAAACAAACGCCAACAAATGAAAGGAATTTCGACAAACGATAAGATTGAATTCGCAGAACTATCAAAATTGATCAGTAAAGCCAGGCAAAGAGACGTAAGAAACTTTAACACGAGAGAAATAGAGAAAGCAGTAGAAAAAGCCACCAGCATTAAATCGGTCAAAAAGAACCCGCACTTAGGGCAAAATAACGTGCATGCGCTAAAAGATAAACCAGGTCACGTTATCGACAGTCTCAACGAAATAGTAAAGGTAGCAGAAGATTTCTACTCTGAACTGTACACCTCTCAGACAGACCATACAACCTTAATAGAAATAGAATCAGAGGAGGACACTGAAATTCCATGTATAACCGCTGACGGAGTCAAAAAAGCTGCCAAAGGCATGTCCCGCGGTAAAGCAGGTGGTGAATATGGTATAACAGCCGACTTGATCAAAGACGGAGGAGATATTTTTACTTAAAAAAACTTGCATCGCTCTTCACGAAATGTATCAAGACATGTAGTGTACCGCGCAGTTGGAAAAATGCTAATATAATCCTTATCCACAAGAAAGGTAACATAAAGGAGTTAAAGAATTACAGACCAATTAGCCTACTCCCAGTAATATAAAAGCTATTTAAGAAAGTAATTTCTACGGGGATAAGAGAAACCCTCGACTTTAACCAACTGAGAGAACAAGCTGGTTTTAGGAAAGGTTACTCGACAATGGACCACAGCCACGCTATCAACCTAGTAATTGAGAAGTACGCGGAATATAACAAACCTCTTTATATGGCGTTTATCGACTACGAGAAAGCATTCGACTCCATAGAAATACAAGCAGTTCTAGAAGCTCTACGTCGACAAGGGGTACCTGGCGTATACGTGAAAACCATAAACAACATATACAAAGATTGCACAGCCACACTACTCCTACATGAGAGAAGCAGAGAAATCCCGATCGGGAGTGGTGTGAGACAGGGAGATACGATATCCCCGATGCTAATCACAGCATGTTTAGAGGAAATCTTTGAACGTCTAGAGTGGGAAGACAAGGGAATTCGAATGGACGGAGAATATCTAAGCAATTTAAGATTTGCAGACGACATTGTGCTCTGTAGCAATGATGGAGACGAACTACAAAACATGATTGATGACCTAAACAGGGAAAGTAATAAAATTAGGTTAAAAATGAATAGGCAAAAGACCAAAGTTATGCTCAATAGCCTAGCTAAGGAACAGGAATTTAAAATCAACAATGAACCCTTACAATGTGTAAGCGAATGCGTATACCTGGGACAGTTAATAACAGGAACTCCTAAGCATAAAAAAGAAATTCACCGTAGAATAAGGATGGGCTGGAGCGCATTCGGAAGGCATTACGAAATCATGACTGGAAACTTACCGCTTTCACTAAAGCGAAAAGTATTCAATCACTGTATTCTCCCAGTACTAACGTACGGTGCAGAAACGTGGAGGATAACGGAAAACTAGAGATGAAACTAAGGAGCACGCAACGTGCAATGGAAAGAAAAATGATAGGGGTAACGCTAAGAGATAAAAAACGAGCAGAATTGATCAGGGAACAGACAGTCGTAGCCGATATTGTATCAAATAAAACAAAGAAGTGGACCTGGGAGGACATATCATGAGGAGGAAAGATAACAGATGGACAATAAGAGCGACGGAATGGATACCAAGAGAGGGAAAACGCAACAGGGGGCAGGCAAAAGGTTAGATGGAGCGATGAAATTAAAAAGATTGCGGGCATAAAGTGGAACCAACTCGCTCAGGATAGGGTGGATTGGAAATCGTTGGGAGAGGCCTTCGTCCTGCAGTGGACCTAAACAGGTCGATGATGATGATGATGAGCAACACGCCTTTGTATGTTGTCACATATTTCTAAACAGTGATGCTAGACTTAGCCTATGTAATTACCTTTGTGTGTTTGCAGACTCTATGTACTTTGTGCTTGCCATCTGTTAGAAACGTACGAACACATTGGTACACGGTTGTTAAGAAATGTGTGCACCACTGAGCATCATAGTGACATTCAAACCATATCACAAACAGTTCTTTCACACTGTTTTACTGCATCAAATTGCTGAGTATTTACGCTGTATTGTACACATTATTGTTCCATGTGCTCAATGTTCGAAAACAGTTTTGTGCGTGCTATGAAAATGTATATCTTTGCACTGACATGATAGTTGTTACTGTTTTGATTCCAACAAAATATTAGAACAAACGTTTGTTGTGTTGCTTGTAGTGGGACATATTGCCATGCATGGGAATTAAAGAATAAAACTTGTGAGTGAAAATAAATTGCTAAAATACTGATCTGTCATTGTTACTGCTGAAGTTCTGCCAGGCAGATTTTACTGGTATTTCTTGCAACACACTGCACGAGAGAAATAGGTGGTGAAACAGAACAGTGATGTTCAAACAAGGACTGGCTGTTCATTTATCAATCACAGCATAGTTTGATGTGCGTAAGTGTATCACCAACTTAAGCATCAAGTGCATCGAGTGCTAAGAATATATGAGAGTATATGCCCGTGACTTTCAGCTTTGAGGCTCTCCGCATCTGTCTGTCAGTCACCTGTGCCTGCTTAGTATATGAAATCTTCAGTTGCCAACAAGCATAGCGTTCTCCTCCATTGACAAGAGAAAATTCGTAGACACTGCCTGTTTTCTGGAGATGGGTCATTTCATTGAAAAAGAGAGTAACAGATTTTTTTCTTAACATTGATACCACAGCATCTGTGTAAGAGTTCCAACGCCCACATTTGCAAAAGAGAAATGCGAAAGCCTTGGTTTTAAAGAACAGACCAGTCTTGCGTAGGCTATGCTTCACCTTGCGGCACGGCACGCCTTGCTCATTCGTTTTCATGGCCACATGCTGTTCAAAAATAGACGTAATTAGCAAGGAATGTAGCTCAGTACAGCAAATACGACGACAGCATGTGGCACCAAACAGCGCAATGCGCGCAGGTATGTACTAATTGCGCAAACAGCTGATTGCCAAATCGATGTGGAAACGCCGATGCCAGTGCGTGTAGCGCACGAGAGGTTACACGCGTATAAGTTATGTATGTTGGTGTAGGCACCTAGTGACGTACGCAACTTTTGTATGCGAATGCGGGTGGTTCTTGAACCGCTAAGAACGCGCTGGTGCCAGTGGACGCGTGCAGCTCCGGGCGGCATTAATCAAACTTGCTGAACAGCACATGCCTATGGAATGCGCATACTTGAGTATGGCACGCTGAGATGCCTTACTTTTACGCAGATGTTTGCGTACATTTAGCGATCAAAACATCTGTGATGCGTAGGGTAGCACGAAATTGAGCACCGATTTATAACGCGGTTGCCGCACGGCACGACGATCTGTAGAATAATTCATATAGCACAGTGCTTTGGGGTGGTTTTCTCACCGCCTCGCAAGTTCTGCATTGAACGAACGGAAACACATGCTCATACCGATCAACTTCGAAGCTCTCAGGTTCAGAAGCACAGTAGCAGTACATTTGGTGGATATATAAAGCCGCGAATAAGGTCGCCAGCAGACCGTAGCGTGGTGGCGTGATCGATAGGGTGTCCGCTTGCATTGCATGCGTGCCCTGGTTACAATCTCATGTCGTTGCTTATTTTCGTAGTGGTGTATGATCTTGATTTCTTCGATATCTGTGTTCTGAAGTGCCCCTGTGATGTCCGGCAATGTGAATTAGTGTTGGAATGTTTACTTTCGCGGTGGTATCGACGAGTGATACAAATGCTGTGCGTACACGGATCAGCTCGCTTTCCGGATTTACTGGTCATGGCAAGCTTTTTATTTTTTCGTTCGTGCTTCCGTAGCAATCGTAGACAATGCATCAGCATTGTCTACGATTTCTTTTACACCTTGACGATTAATGAAAGCGTGTCTGCCGCTACGCTGGACCAGCCGCGCCGCATCCAACCGTACGTGTGCTCGGTGCCGTTGCCGTGAAGAAAACAGCTGATAACGGTATTCGCTAATCGTAACGACGTCGACTATTATGTTGTTTCGTTTGAACAGGTAGTGTACTCAATATCCCGAAGGGCTACCAGGCGTTTCCATGGATTCTGTCTATATTTAGTGCTTAATTACCCAGGACACCGCGGTTCCCATTGGCAATACAAGGAAAGTCGAGACACTCTGAATGCTTTGCGCAAGGGGTGTTTATGTGGTTAACGTTGCTGGGTTGTGTGTGCTTCGTGCACGGATGCATGTTTTATATATGCAATCTCTCGTTTAGGCACGCGCGATTCAAGGAGCTGCATCATTTGTCGCAAGAGCTGCTTATGCCTTCGGTCACCGAGCTCCGAGCAACTGCTGGATTCGCGTTCTTCTGATGCACCTGTTCTGTCGAGGAGCGCTGCCTCGAGGTCGTTGTACGCAGCTGCCGGGAGGTTCGTTCTGAAGGAAACCAGGATGTCGGCGACCTTTTCTGCGGCTGTGTGTGGCAGTGCACTGAAGACATGGTGGAATTTCTGAAGCTTCGACGTTAACCTGAAGATGTGATTTCCAGGCACCAGACGTTTGGGTTGCGCTCTCACTACTGTGGCAGACATAGGGATACCGCAGAAATTGCGTCGCCGGTCGCTTCTGGAGCACGTGAATTTTGGCCTCTGTTCAACGGGTCTGGTTGGTCTTGTGTCATGGTGGTTCCTTGCAGCAGTTGTGCGTGCTTAACCGGGTCA
This sequence comes from Hyalomma asiaticum, assembly GCA_013339685.2. NCBI lineage: Eukaryota > Metazoa > Arthropoda > Arachnida > Ixodida > Ixodidae > Hyalomma > Hyalomma asiaticum. The sequence continues at coordinate 50,864,717 of CM023481.1, forward strand.
CCAATTTGTAGAGCGCGCGCACGAGGAACCGCCCACAACCACGTTTGCCGTGCAACTGCCTTTATTTTCTCCACCAGCGAACCGCGGAAGGCGAGACGCGGGAAAGCGATGGGAGAGGGAAAGTCACCACGCGGGTTCTACTAATTGGCGTGACCGGAGCCGCGCGGTTCCGGTTTTTTCTGCTGCGCGCTTTCGGCGGTGGCAGGTGCCACTACATTGCCATCATGTCTCATTAACACAGGCGACCTGCTCGCACTTCCATCTGCACGCTAGCTAACAAGAGGCATTCCTTTCGCACAGGCCTGGTTGGGTTTGCCAGTGGTTCTGCACATCTCTGCGCGACAAATCCGACATCAAAGAGGTCCCTACTCCAAAGCCGCTACAGTAGATAGCACCACTGAATCTAAATATCTCTCTGTCGTTTCCCTGGAGGCAGCTTCATCTGCAGCTCCATCTGTTGGACCTTCCGCCTCTCCCTCTGCTCTTTCCGCTGCCATTATCTCAGACCTGACGCCTCTAGAGTCACAGCAGTTACTAGCTTTTCTGCAAAAAAACATTGTTTGAAGTGCACTTGTCTTCATTGGCGCAGACTTCTATAACCACTCATCGGGTAGAGACAGACAGCAGATCCATCGTGCGTCGTCATCCATATCGCGTATCGCTCGCAGAATGAAAAGTCATCGGAGAAAAGGTGGCCGACATGTTATGACGAAATATATACGTCCACCTGTAATTTCCTTGGTCATCCCCTCTCGTTGTCGCACGAAAAAAAGATGGCTCTGTGCGATTTTGCCTGGATGACAGTGCGCTGAACAAGACATCGCACAAGGATGTGTACCCGATGCCGCGCATTGATGATGCCTTGGAATCCCTGCCGTATGGCGAGTACTTCTGAAGTGTCGATTTACGGTCGGGCTACCGACAGATACCAATGCACGAGGATGATAGAAAAAACGGCGTTTTCTACGCCAGATTGCCTCTACGAGCTCAAAGTCATGCCATTCGGCCTCTGCAATGCTCCTGCAACATTCGAGCGCATGCTTGATGCAGTTCTCCGCGGCCTGAAATGGAAGACTTGCCTGTGCTATTTGGACGATATCGTTATTTTTTCATGAACGTTCCTGCAGCACTTGCAACGTCTGGACGAAGTTCTTACGTGTCTCGCCAACGCCGGCCTTCAGCTGAACATGAAGATGTGCTTTACGAGCATGACCATCAAGGTGCTGAGCCACTGTGAGGAAGGATAGCATTCGTCCTCATCCTGACGAGGTTTCGTTAGTTGTGCATTTTCCTCGTCCTCAAAAGGCCAACGATTTGCGAAATGTCTTGGGCCTCACATCTTATTTTCGGAGATTCATTCGATACCTCGTCTGCATCGCTTCACCTTTGCACAAATTGCTGGCTGCTGGTGTTCCCTTTTAATGTTCTCCAGATTGTGAGCCTGCGTTCACACATCTTAAGCGCGCAGTTACATCTGCACGAATACTTCGACACTTCGATGAAGCCACCTACACTCTTGCATACCGACTCAAGCGGTCACGGCATTGGGGCTATTTTCTTACAGCGCGACGAGTCTTCATGTGATAGGATCGTCGTGTACGCAAGCTGCGTACTGGCAAATGCCGAGAAAGTTTATACCATGACTGAGCAGGAACGCCTTGATGTCGTTTGGTCAGTCCAGAAGTTGCGACCTTACCTTCACGGCCGTCATTTTACAATCGTCACTGACCATCATGCTTTACGGTGGCTTTCAGAGCTCAAGCACCTGTCCGGACGCCGGGGAAGTTGGATTTTTCACGTGCAAGAATATTACTTCACGATTGTGTATAAAAGCGGCTGAAAACGCAGAAAACGCACGCGCTCTCGCTTCTCGCTACATATGACACCATGCAGTGGTCATTCGGATCACTTCCGTGACACGCCCTCGAAGGCTCCGACCTCGTGCCCTTGGCGTCTCTGATCCAATGCCCCCGGACCACCATTTAGTGCTTATCAACAAGATGGCGCTTATTGTCGACGCATCATAGACGGTCTTCAGTGAGCTTTGCTTCCTCCCAGCGCTCGCGTTCGTCGACAGTTAACACAGTTTAAGCTCGACGACAGTGTTCTCTACCGCCATGTCTGCCACCCAGACGGTCAAACGCTGGGTGCCTGTTCTGCTTTGCTCTCTTCGGGCACACGTTCTCAGTGCCGCTCACAACGATATGACAGCTGGTCACCTTGGGGTTTAGAAAACCTACGGCCGAATCAAAACTCAGTTCTACTGGCCTGGCGTGTCCAATAGTGTGGCGCGGTATGTCGCTTCCTGCACACTCTGCAAACGTGGAAAGCTCCCTACATCTGCTCCGAGCGGACACCTTCAGCCGGTCCCCTCCTCCTCGCAACCATTCGAAGTCGTTGGTGAGAATCTGTATGGGTCCCTTCAGGTCACACTGAATGGTAAACGATGGACCGCCACAGCCGTTGACCACTTGACGTGGTACGCCGAAACAGCGTGCGTGAGTTCCCTCCTCCTCAGTTACCGAAGTCGCTGAATTTATACTTCACGCCATAATTCTGCATGACGGTGCTCCTCCCGTCATCCTGAGCGACCGCGGAAAAGCGTTCCTGTCGCAACTGGTAAAAGTAGTCCTCAGAGCCTCTGGAACCACACACAAGACAGCATCCAGTACCATCCGCAGACCAATCACTTGACCGAGCGATTTCAAAGAACGCTTTCCGACATGATAACCGTGTACGTACATACGACCGGATCACAAGAACTGAGACACAATTTTAGCGTTCGTGATATTCGCGTACAATACCGCCTTCCAACGCACAACCGGTTACTCGCTGTTCTATCTTGCCTCTGGCCGATCGCCCTCTTCCTTTCATGACATATCTTTCTTCGCTGGGTCTATCAAAGCCTCTTCGTCCTCCTGCGAGGAATCGGTCTCCCGTCTCCAGCGTTCTCGCCAGCTCGCCCGCATGAACACAGAAGCGAGTCAACAGGATCGCAATAATCGCTATAACGCCTGTCGTTGCATGCTATTTTTCCGCCCAGGCGACAAAGCGCTCCTGAAGACACCAATCCAGATTCCTGGTTTGCCTGACAAGTTTTAATTTCGCTTCATGGGCACCTAGACTCTCTTGGCGCAGGTCTCTGCTGTAAACTATCGCGGGACAGCTGTTGTTGCTCCAACTGACCGTCGCTGCCGTTCTACAGAAATCGTTCACGTTTCCCGCATGAAGCCTTTCGCAATGCAGTCTCCGTCCCTTTAAGCTGCGGCCAGGCTGGCCGCTCTCGCGCCGGGGAAATTAGTGTGTGCACTTAATAGGCAATTCGTCGTCTGTACATGATCATCATCACATAAGTTTCTTCATGGATTATGGATGGTCACCTTGAGTCTCACGTGTGCTTTGGGCACGGCCGGTTCGCCGCATTATCCTGGCCTAATAAATACTTCGTGGTGACTGCATCGTCACAGTATTGGTTGATTTCTATGGTTTTACGTCTCAAAACCAGATGTGATTATGAGAGACGCCGTAGTGGAGGGTCTCGGAAATTTTGACCACCTGGGGTGCAGTACACAGGCTTCAACATTTAGCCTCCATCGAAATGCAGCCGCCGCGGCCGGGATACCATCCCGCGACCCTCGGATTAGCAGCCGAGTACCGTAGCCACCAGACCACCGTGGGGGCCAAGTGCTGCTTGTAGTAAGGCGTGCTTTCAGCGAGAGGTAGGCAGGACAACGTGCTCCTTTCAACTAGGTGCAGAACATACTTTGATGAATTGTTACCAAAACAGGTATTAAATAAACTGTCTTCCTGGCTTTCTTATGTTGCGTTCAGTAGGATGTTCGTTTGAAAATGCGGAGGGGCGATTGCTTCGGGGCGCTGGTGGCGTGGCGAATTGATCCGACATAACAGCCTACTACATCTTCGGTGTGACCGATGCTTGCATGGGCTTCGTTGACGTCCGTGAGGGCGCAATGTACGTTAAGGCATTTGGTTACGTTAGATCACACTATTACTGCCAGTCAGGTCTTGGCGGTGACATTACCGCATTCATCATTCTTCTGAATGCATGTAACCCGGAAATGGTAACCATTAACAAATAAGTATCTGTTTAACAGTTTTGCTTGCTTCCGTTGGCGATATTCTGTGTTCTGGTGGCCCGCGTGATCATTGGTTTGCTCCTTGTGTGGCACTGATCCCCTTTTATCCCCTCGAAAACCCTTGGGATCGCCTTGTAACCATCGTCTATGCTACAGCCCATCAGCGTTGCATTTCACTGTCCCCTTGGGGTGCCTTATACCACCTTGCGTTCATCACAGCCTGAAATGGCTGGCGCGCTAGAAGTTTCGAAGAGCAGTCTTTCTAGGTGGGTATTTGCCATGAATAAGGTCTTGACGTCATCAGGTCTAAATACCTAACGGCGTAAGCTGGCACGCCCTCGGTGGCTGCATCCAACATGCAACAAAACGTGCTATTTGTATTTTAAACAAGTTTTCACGGCATTCGCTGCCCCATGAAGAAACGTCGTATATAATTCAATTATTTTATTAGTACGTCTTTGACTCAACATGAATTGTATTCTAATAATATATATTTGATAGGATGCTTGGTATTTGCCAAAATGTCTTTACAGCATTCTCGCCTGCAGACCTCCAATAAACAAAGTTGAGCGCATTTGTGAATAAAATTGCAATGAATTGAATTATTACTGAATTCTACTCGTCCTAATAGTGTGAGGGTGTTTTTTATTACTACTGCCATTTCTTGCCAACAGTGCAGTTCTAAAACGGAAAACAGGAGCGCTGAAAACTACGGTGACAGACGAAACCGATGCAGGAGAGGCGTCTTTGCCCTCTTATTCATCGCTATCGTTGTCCGTTTGAATAGATAAACCAATTAATTAGGCCAAGGACCAAAGCGCAGTTAGGGCCACCATATATATATACTCGCTTGGTAGCGAAAGTAATGGACCTGGCTTTGGAAGGATAACTGCATGCATGCTTTTGGCACTGATTACTGCGGGATCACAGCTAAAGAATTACGTATGCCTGGTGCACAACGAGACCCTTCAGGGAAATTTTCTAGTCATTATTTCATTGTGCACGTCATTTTTCACTCAAATTGCAGAACATATTAGTCAGTCTCGACTTACACGTATGGGTGCAACTTGACCGTTTTCATACAAACGAGCAGCCAAAGCCTTGTTGCTGTGCTCGTGCCCCAGGCTATCTATATCATCTTGTGCTTAGTTTCGACGTTTTTGATAGAGGAACTAGGTTCAAGTCTTGGAAAACTGGGGGAGTGTGACTGTACTGAGGGGCGTCTATGATGGCGCGTGATGACAATGTGGCACGTTTATGTGCCACACTGAGAATCTCGTGGTGAGTGCAGTTGGCTCTCGGGTTCACAGGGGCCTCCACCACTGACCGGCGCCGTTTTCTAACTTCGCTCCAAAAGTGTTGCAGGGTAGACATTCGAATGGTTTTCAAGCAGACATCGCTCGGAAAACCACGCTACGATTGTGAGAGCCAGAAATTTCGGCAATCAGGGGCTCTTCAGCCTGTAATAACTGCGCAGTACTCGGGCCTGTACCATTTCGCCTACATCGAAATTAATGTGGGTGCCGCGGCTGGAATTCAATCCCGCGACCTTCGTTGCAGTGGTCAGTGCCATAGCCCCAGAACTCATCACAATGGCAGGTGGCACACTATCACGCCAAGACGTCACTCTCAAATGCTTGCTCCTGACAGATGCGAAGAGTTAGATGGCGATACCGTGTTCCTAAATAGCCCCTGTCTCATAAGTGCCAGAGTTGCTATTTCATGCAGCTCCATTAGTATGATTTTATCCCTGCGGAATCCGCACCGCATCAAAGAACACAAAACTTTTCAGCAGCTTGGTACCGCACAAACACAATTAAAAATGTTTGATAGCATTGCAAGAAGTTGACGACTGATGTCGTTGGTACAATTTGGTACACACGCGCACAGTGGCGTCTAGCGTTGTCGCTTCGCGGCCGTACCCTTCTGGAGTGCTGTTGGATGGTGCTCCGTTTCAATAAAGGAAGCTCGAGTCTATCCATAACGATATGAAAGAATACACCCAGTTAAATATTTACTATTCGTATAAAATACATCGAACATACTGGCATAAATACATCGAACATACTGGCATAACATACTTTAACATATTTGAACGCACCTCATGTGCAGTTCGTTCATGTTTAGATGTTTCTTTCACTTTATCTAGGCATAATAGCACACGCAGCTATTATGCCGGTGCTTGCGGTATTGCAAGCTCGGCCGTATCGCGGTTAGTGATCGTCCGCTACTTTCTTTATCTCGCGAGCAGCCGGCAAGAGAAAGCAGCGTACAGAAACACGTAGACAGACTTTCATATGCGCGAAAATCTCGGAGGCCGTGTTTTAGCTAGTATGCTTTTTGGGGGTCCCGTGTGGTGGCGCTGCAACCAATTGCCTTCTGTACAAATTTGTTTGTTTCTGTTATTATTCCATCATATTTCGCTTCATTTTTTTTCTGCTAATGTGTAGCAACTGAGGCGGGTTTTCGTCGCACTTAAAAAGAAGATTAAATTCATAAGAGTAAATATAAAAATCTCTCACATCTACCCGTAAGAAACCTTGAGTAGTATCCGAAGCAGCCACGGGAGTTCTGTAAAGCTGCTTTTTGTTCATCATCGTAGATGAGTTGAAGCGCCGGAGAAAGCTTCCCCTTGAGTGTAACGGCCTTGTGGCCCGAAAGTATGATGATGATGATTGTGGTTCCGTTATGAAAGGACGCTACTTTCTGCAGCCCATGTAGGGAGCACGGCTAAGCGTCCATGGGGGTGGGGGAAAGGGAGTGAAAGAGATAGAGAGGAGAGAAAGGCCGTAGTGGAAGGCTCCGGAAATTTAGACCCCCTGGGTTTCTTTAACGTGCACTGACAACACACAGTACACGGGCCTCTGGCATTTTAGCCTCCATCGAAAATGCGACCGCCGCGGCCGGGATAAATCGCACACATTATTATAAATCGCACACAGCTTAGCGAGCCCTCGCCGCCTCCGGGTCCGCTTGCCGGCGCTTCCGTTCCGCTGTAGCTTCGCGAGGCCGCAACTCCGTGTCTGCTTGACGACGTGCCCGATACGCTCCAGCTTCGCGAGCCCTCGCCACCTCTGGATCGGCTTGCCGGCGCTGGCGTCTCGCTTCTGCTTCTCGAACTCTCAGCTCGGGGTCGGCTTGACGATGTTGCCGTGCTGCAGCCGTTTTTCGAGCCCGCGCCGCCGCGATGCGATCATTCACCGTATCTTCGTTCATGTCGAAGTGCACTCCATGACAGCTGCTGTAGAAGAGCGCGCGCCGGGGGAGAGCAATTGCTTTTGGATGGCTATTTGGAGGGTCCCCTTTTAACGGGGTGGTAGCCCGCGAGCCACCAAGCTCTAGCTTTATATCTTTCCCCTACAAACGTTTGTTTTACCCAATCACACATATTTTCACAACTAAATTTTCTCCTCGCCTACCTATTTTATCTATTATCGTTCCGCTGCGATGTAACAATCTTACCCGAACTACCTTGCGTTTCTGTTTGCTCCATACCCTTTCGCCACCAATGCTAGCGCCTTTTACTTATCTCTATCGCCGACATGCTCAGCTTTTCCATGCTATCCCTGAAACCGATGGCCTCCTGCAGGGAAGTATCCACAGCTGCACCTTTTGGATGGATGCTATGAGCTTCCCCTTTGTAACGGGGCGGTGACATGTGCGCCACCAGGCTCGTAAGAAGATTTAAGAACTTTTTTTTTCTCTTTTAATTTTCCTGATGCCTTTTAAATTTACTTCAATCAAATCGATCATGCCATATAAAAAACGGAATTTCATAGCCCAGTTCCCTGCCCCTTATGGCAGAAATTCCATATTTTTCCCTATAATTATTTTTGTCCGTTCTCTCTAGTTTTCTGCCACCAGTATTCTAACCGTCTCTTACTTATTTCAATCGCGGCTATGTTCAGCTTCCCGTTGTTCGCCCTAAAACCCAAGGCTTCATGTAGGGTGGTGCCCAAACGTACACCTGGGTGGATATTTCCGCATTCAATCAGAACATGCTCTGTCGTTTCCCTATCTTCCTCACAGCATGTGCATTTTTCTTCTTCTTTACTGAATTTCGCTTTATAAACACGCGTTCTAAGGCAGCCCGATCTCGCTTCAAACAATAAAGCGCTTCCTCTTGAATTATCATAAAATGCCTCCCTCTTTATTTCGTTTTTGCCCTCTCGGTAGTTATTCAGAGTCGGTTTTTTTTTTCCATCGCTGTCCTCCAGTAAATCTTCTCCGCCTCTCTGACTTTTCCCTTTACGCTCTTTGTTGTCAGTTCTCTTAGAGCCGTATATTTACTGGTGAGCCTCCTAGTTCTCTTTCTCCACTGCGTGTCAACGCTCTTTCTATATAAATAGCGGAACACCTTCACTGCCCACCTAACCTCTTTCATATTCCTTAGCCTTTCTTCAAACCTTATTTTGCTCTGCGCTTCCCTTGCCTCAAAACTCGCCCATCCTATATCGCCCTTTACAGCATCGTTTGTAGTTTTCCCGTGAGCACCCAACGCGAGGCGTCCCACAGTTCTTTGATTCACATCCATTCCCGATTGTATCTCTGGCGTCATGCACACCACTGAGTTCCCAAATGTAAGCCCCGGTACCATTACCCCTTTCCACAGACCCCTAAGCACCTCGTACCTATTGTGTCCCCATAACGCTCTGTGCTTCATTATTCCGTTCCGTATCGATGTGTCGCAGCGCCGCTAGCGGTCTCCACTCAAACTAGAGCACGCGCCGGAGTGGTGCAAGCTTCGGCAAAGGTCCGAGTACTGGCGTGGCTACGGCAGGCAACGTTGCGAAGGGGGGACAGGCCCCTCCATCGTTCATAAGCTGCTTCGCATCTAAAAAAAACAAACAACATCCTCTGGTGGGACTCTAACCATGGTCTTTGGAGTGGGAGGCACGCATTCTACCGCTGCACCACCGTCTTTTTCTCTCTTTGTTACCTGGCGTGGTACATAACACAATACAAAGAACACTGGCCATAACGCTACACGATATGCATTGTACAAGAAATGGATACATAAACAACCAGCATCGGGCTAGTTTCATCACTTTAAAGCTCACGCAATGTGACCAGCGACTCTGCTCTTGAGAGACACTCGGGTGCTTCCGGTGCTGCTGTATAAATTTCTGCAAACCGTTGAACACTTTCTCTGAAATACTCTCGTGCGGGCCGTGCATCCTTGTCGACGTGGTATCTTGCCATTCTCGCTCGTCATGCACAGAGGAGGCCCAAAAGCATTACTGCTTCAAAATGCACCCCATTTTCGTTATCTATATTTAGGGACCTAATGCCATACGAGTAGAGGGGGAAATCTTTCTTTATGGTTCTCTGTAAAAGATACCCCCCGTAAAAAATCCTCCCGAACAATTTAAAAGAAAACATGGTCTAGGGTTTCCGGTTTCTTGCAAATTAAACAATATCAACCGCACGGGAAAAACAACCCTTCCCTTCCAAGCACGTCTTTACCGGCAATGTTCCCGTGTGAAGCTTAAAAAAGGAATGCTTTAGTCCCTCTTTGCACATGCATTCTTTTTACTCTCATTAAAGCATCCCTTCCTTTGCTTCCACCGTACAATGACCCATACAACGGCACTGCGCCACTGTCTTCCTTTTTTAAACCAGTTTATTAACACAGCACAAACGTAAATAGCAGGTAACAGAGTTTTTATAGCAATGCAGCTCACGGCAGTAGTGCCGAGGCTGGTAGTCCTTAAAATTCATTTAGATAAACCAGGGGCTGAACTCTGGTTACCGAATCCGGAACAAACTCTTGATCTTTTAGTGCATCAATGTACTGGCCAATGCATTCTACAAAGAGCACATGTGCTGGTCACCTGTCCGGGTCACAGTGAAAGCCGGCCATTCTAGCTCGCCACAAACAATGGAGGCCAAGCAGCATTACGACGTTGAAAGGCAGCCCATCATTGTTTTCAACAGTTAGAAACCAAATTCCAATTTGATGTAGAGACAAATCTTTCTTCAACATCCTGCGACATTCCTTGTTCTAAATCGTATTTTGCGATTTGTTCATCGATTCAAGTATCCGTCTTCCCCTGAGCTTCCCTTCTAGTTTGGATTTCAGCGTCCTTTGTAACACATCCCAGAAATAGATCCCTCCCCAACAGTGCAAGAAAACATGATCTGTTGTCTCGGCTTTTCTAGGGATAAAACAATGGGTTCCACAAGGCAAAGAAAAATTTCGCTCTTCCAAAAACATTCGTACTGACAAAGTACCCCAGTGTAATCTAATCAAGAAGGTTTTCGCATTTGACGGGATTGAACTTTTTTACTCGTTTAAATACGTCCTGTCCCTCGCCTCCACTCTTTATGGCTCTATACAGAGGTACTAGAAAAATCTTGTCGCGAATGTTTTTATATAATTTCTTTCTATTAATTGAACATAGATATTCATTTAAAAACCTCACAAACAAGGGACCCCGTCCACAATTTGCTCAAATAGCCCCGCGTAGATCTAGGCATACTTGCGGCGCTAACAAAGTTTCGTAAAGCATGTCAGAGGCGTAGCTGGCATGCTGTTCGCAAAAAGGGATCTTGAACATCCCGAAAGAAAAGGAAACACTCAGCTAGTTGCCGCATAAATAAATGCGACAAACCGAATCCTGCAGCCTTAACTCCTCTGAACAGATTCGTCCAACTGCACCTATCCCAGGTGGAACCCCAAAAAAAGATAGCGAATATTAGCCTTTGTATACGTTCACACGTGTACGGCACATCTGCATCACACATCACAACTTGCTCTAGAAAAATATATTCCATACAGCGGCACTAGAAGACGCAGGGACAAGTGGCGTTGAACCACGTTGTTTTTTCTAGGATTTGTTTCACTTGAGTAGCCCAGTATTCTTCGGTGCTTTTATAGTGCTCCAACTTTAACCACCGTACCTTGGCATAAGTATCCGGGACCATTCACCGTGCCACAGCCCCAGACTGGCCACCGTCGACTGTAGGCTAACGATAGCAGCACCACGAGCGGATGGAGCCTCTTTCTGCTTCAGTTTTGATGCATTGATGCTGTGGCCGTTCTGAGCGCTCCCCAGTTCTAGGTCACTCTACCTCTGCAGAGAAGCGCGGATAGAGGCACCCTATTCGCGTTCATCTCGTGGGTCGGCGATGGTTTTTATACTGCCTAGCGGAGCGTCGACTGGAGAACAGGGCGGTGATATTTGGCGAAAAGCTAGTCGCGTTCAAGGAATAGAAGCAGGCATGCGTGTCCGCACTCCACAAGCAGGAACAACGTGCAGCGGCGCGTTAGAATCGCTGCAGCTCTGCGCCCTACAGGATCGAGCAGTTCTGCGGCACAAAGAGGAAGCACATCTCCCCTTAAGTTTTCAGCCTAATAACCTATGCATTGCTATGGAGTTTATCAGTTTTGCCCTTCTTTATACGCTGCGACTGTTTCCTTTCTTTGCTTCTTTCTTTGGTGGAACATACGAGGGTTCATAAGGCTTCCATACGGTCACACCTTGATTTGTGCTCCCTGTTACGGGGGCGCGCCTTGCGCTTGGATACGCGCCAAGCGCAAGGCAAGAAATGTGTGCGCGTGCACGGCTTTCACGATGCTGATTGTCTGGGGACCAATGGAAGCGTCGCTTCAAAATGTACAGGAAGAGGAAATAGCGTGTGCGCTAACAGTATGTGCAAAGTAATCATGTACATGCAACTTTACCAGTTACTCAAGATTCTGCAGACGTAGTGAAGAATAAAAAGAACAGCATGGTGTCATGCTGTGTAGAGGTCACTTACACGTTTGACCGATGGCTTCCAGGTCCGCAGCACTGCAGGCGCCAATGAAGCACACGCCGAGCGTAAACTTCGCCACCCTCTTGTCCATGAAGTATTCCGTGAAGTTTCCTGCCTAAATTTCAAGTTCTGTTCATTTCAGAAAGTGTCAACGTATTCAATGACAGAGTGGACTTGAGAAAATTAATACGGTTACGATTCAGTATGTGCTGTATAGATTTCCAGAGCCTTTGGATTGTACAAGAATTAAGCAGAAGATGACAGCAGCTTTCTCCTAAATTTCTGGGTGTATGGCGCTTAATGCCACTTATTGTTTACGCAGTTTGTGCCATTTCTGCAAGTTTTTTTCTTGCACCGCGAAACCTTTAGGCAGGATAGAAGACCGAATTTTCGCAAAGTGATGGAGTCCTTGCAAACGCTATTTTTCGTTATTGAGACAAAAAAGAAATGCAAGTAGCACAGATGTCGGCGTATGTTTTCAGTGACTTTTATACTCACGCATTTTTAAATATCGATAAGCTTGATATCTTAATATTTTAGAAGCGGTTACAAGGTACGTAAGCACTGGTACAAGCAATTTTGAAGTAGTGAACATGCTTCATATAGACAGTCTGCGTATCAAAAGCGGTTTTACGAAAATAAAAGAACCGGGACAGTGAGACTTTATATACCTTCTGAACTACTACTTAACAATATTGATAAGCTCCCAGCTGTGGCCATCAGTTAATTTATCTTATACCGGTTTTCTTCCACACTGACCTTTACTATATTTCACAGAGAGCGGACGACTTGTGCCATTGCCACCATGGACTAATAATTTTTTTTCTGCTTCTTCTTTCTTTGCCAGATAAGCTGCGTTTTTGTCTACATTTCCAAATTCTGCACTGAGGAGTTAATCGAATGATTCACAGCCTGCACATAATTCCAAAAGTTAGATGGTATTGAGTGAAACGTTTGCCATTCCTAATGAACACGCTCGTGAGATAGTTTAGCTCTTGATTTTATTATCGCAAAATTTGAAACGCTCACTGAACTTTACCCCATCGCTGAACGTACTTTCACCTATGCCACGGACAACAGCAAAATGCTACGAGCCGTATGAGCACATTAAGGGCGTAGTTAATAATCGCTGGTGGTTTATGTCCCTAAAGCGCACTTTGACGTGAACAGCACTGGAGGGCCTTGGAAATGTTGACAACCCGGAATTTTTAGCGTTCAATGAAAGCGAACAGTACAGGACCCCTAGCAATTTCGCCTCCACCGAAAATAAGACCGCTGAAGCCGGGATTCTTCAGGGAAGCAGCGGACCCTGAGGCGTACTTCTCGTACGTTGGCATAATTTCTCCAGGATTACATGCGGTCTGCTTCAGCCATGTGCCAACGTCTCTGTCCTGGCGAAAAAAATCGCCTGACTTGGAGATCTTACGGCCGCATTTAAGAGACAAATTGATAATTGCGTAAGGTTGCTCTTTTAAGAAATTACGTTAAAGGAACGGTAGAATAGCCTTTGAGAAAACCACCTTACAAGATATTAAGGCGACCTCACCAATTGGTGCTCTTATCTGAGTGAGTGAGTGACATGAGAGCGAGGGTAAGCGCATTTGTTTATTTTTTCTTGTGTGCGAGCGTAGAGCTGCGCGGGAGAGCGATAAATGAGGTGTGACAAACGTTCTTCAAACGAACTCCGAACGAGGAGACTGTCTGCGGACCCCCGCCACCGAGACAGTGTGTTAAAACTTGCGCGACGCATGTGGCGATTGTGCGTGTGCGCGGTGAATGTGCGGTATCTCCTACCGAAGGTCACCTCTCCTCGCCGCCGATGAACCCACAAGGCAGGCGCCTGCGCGTCTGCTCAACGTAGGACATGCTTCGACAGGCGTGCATCGTGAAGGACCACAGGAACGTTTCACGAAAGGTGTGTAAAAGGTAAAGGAGGACGCGCCCGCCCAACAGCAGTGATGCCTACCCTGGAGGTTTATCGCTAAATCTAGTGGGCGTCCATGCCTCTCTGGAATTTGGCGTATTTGTTGTGAAATCTAGGGATTTTAGCGAGGTGGCGGAGCAAGAAACATTTTCCTACAAGTAAAACCAAAATACCATTATTTTTGTTGCTTTTTATTTTTAACCTAACGAGACAGGGTAGTAGCAGTGGCAACGCGAGAATTTTGTTGCGCCTACTGGGACAAAGAGCGAAACTTTGTCTTCGTGATTTTTCTCCAGGTGCGCGCGTTTATATCTTGAGCGCCGTGAGTGATGATTTCCCCGTGGAACAGAGAGCCTTTTTACGTTGCAGTGCACGGAAAAAACGCACTTAGTTCGCGCTCGCCTGGCTCCTTCACTCTGCTATGTGGAAGAAGAGCTGTAAGCCGGACTTGTTCGTAGATTGTAATATTCGGACCAATTAAATGCGCCCGTCTTCGTGCAGTTCGCTCAAATGTTGCCTTCTTGCTTATCATCAGATAGCAAGTTATGGATCAAGAGAATTTGAACCAGGTGAACCGAGTAGGAAGAGTGAAAGTTTGTCACAAAAATACTTGGCCAAATGAGACGCTGATAAAAGTACTGATGATAGCTATCCGCCAGTAATACGGGGCCCGGCATGGAAAGCTGATCCGAAGTTGAGAGTGGTCACCTAGTAGTAAAAAAAGGACACTACATTTCCCTTGTACATCTTGCAACCCTGATTTCAAATGTAGCCAATCACAAATTAACTTCCACCTGGCACTACCGTACAGTTTTTATGTAGGATTACTCCAGAAGTATATTAACCACATGCCATGAAATGTATAAAATACTCCTGTTAATAAGCTGATTTAGACCTTCAACAAGAATGAGAACAAAGGGGCCAAAGGGAAAATACGTTTAGACGTATTTATATGTGAATTAGCCAAATTAACAACATCAAAATTACAATGTAGGCATTTTTCTTACAAATAAGGCATCTGTGTGGCTCTATCTAGGGATAAAACGGTGACTAAGTTGAAGTGGCTGCCCAGCAGTCTGAAGTCGGCAGCCACTTTCGGCAGAGTGCGTTGCTGTGTGGACGTTTCTACTGTTCCTTTGATCGCCTTGGTCACCCGTAGCGATGTATAAAATTTCGGAAAATTTTGTTGATTGTTCTTTACGTCACCTCGTCTTACCTGCTGGCCCTCCTCGATGGTCAACATGGTTCGCGCTTCATGCAGTTGCTGCTGAAGGTTCGCCACGCCACGCTACCGTAAGAGAGGGGAGTTCGTCATCCGGGGGTCGGGCGGGGTGAGCACCGGCATGTCTCGTGAACGCTGTGCCCAGAAAGTCTGGATAGTTCACGTGCGTTTGCGAGTGAGCATGTGTGTGTACCTCCTGCCTGCGTGGGCGGGGAACACCGATGTCTGTGCGTTCGTGTGTACGTGTATGTGTCGGCACCAGAGTGTCGGAACGGAACGAAAAACGAAAACGAAAAACGAAAAAAACGATATTTTTGACCGGAACGAAAACGTAACCGGAACGTTATTTATTATTTCGTTCCGGAGCAAAAACGAAATATTTTTTATCGTTTTTCGGTTCACGGGAAGACTTTACGATCCGGAACAACCGAGGTCATGCAACGTGAGCAATGATGCATAACTCTGGGTTCAACGTCAGCACGCATCTCGGGCAGGTGTTTCAAAGGAAAGATGCGTTGAAATAATGCAGGAAACCAAGAAAGGGGCAACCATAGCTGTTTGTATTAAATTCAAGGGGAGTTTCGCGTGCCTCTCACACAGGCCGTCGTGGAGAGGGCGTTGTCGTCGCTTATGTGTTGAAATTTTGAGACGAGCGCAAAGAGCGGCAACCGGAGCTGTACAGGGTCGTCCACTCTTAGGGTGAACACGACGCAACGTGGCTTCATTTTTGGAACGCGGGTGCTTGCGACGTGGGCAAATATCAAAGCTAATAATGTGCAGGCGCACAGAGTGATCCAAGCCCCTCTATGCCAGCACTAGATTAGCGTCGATGCGCAGTCTCATCGCGAGCGCTGGCGTTTTAAAGAAGGCAGCCACGCTGCGCCGTGTTCACCCTAAAAGTGGACGACCCTGTACATGTTAGCGCAAGTGGCCCTTGGTGTGCCAGCCACACAAGTCAGCGTTGAGAGGGCATTTTCGGCGCTCACTTTCGTTTTGTCAGAGCAGCTGCCTCGCTTATCGGCGAGTACACTTGATGACCTGCTGCTTCTCAAAATCGTGTGCCCCCTTTGACGAAAATTCGGGATTCAAACTTGAGGAAAAATGAATACCAAGTTTTTGTTGTGTCCTTGCTTCGAAACATTTTGCGACTTCCCTCATAGTCACACCGTGGCCTTATGACGTAAAATCCCAACAATTATTATCGCATTTTTATGTATTAGTTCAGTAACCTTTGCTGTTTTTAAAAGGTACTTTTAATATTAAGTGTTTTGTTCGTTCTTATTATTGAAAAAAATAACGTTATGAACCGTTACGGAACGTTTATTTGTCGTTCCGGAACGAAAACGGAACGGAACATTTTTCTGCGGAACGAAACGAGAACCGGAACGAAAAACATTTCGTTCCGACACCTTGGTCGGCACTGCAACCTGGTCCCACTCAGGCCACCGCGAAATAGCGATGTGTGTGCACGCGACGACAAAGCAGACCAACGGGCAGTGTGTGCTGAAGGATTGAACTGCGCGCCACGTGTGAACGAAGTCTGTTGTGGTATTGTAATTGTTTTTTTAACCAACGTGTCTGGTTTTTTATTTAGGGAGTAGATCATTCCGGCTGGTTTTGCCATCCCTTCGTCCTTGCTGCTTGTACTTCTGTTCTGTCCGTTGAGCTTCCGTTCCCGCGGCTCGCTATTCTCACTTGATTCGCTTTTCTGTAAAACCACACGTTGTTGACAGTGATCCTTGATGTATGCTAGCGATTGCGGCTCGCCGTGTCACCTCCGCCGACGTGCCACGTTAAGCTGTTTCGGTGAAATAGGGCACACGCGATCGCGTACCCCTTACTTCGATGCTCTACTGCAAAAGTTCAACAGAATTGCTTGCTCCTTGACCACAATTGACTTGTTGCGCACCGTTCACAAAACAAAGAATCTCGCTCAATCGGTTGTAGCCGTGTGGGATAAGGAGCCGCTAAGGTACCTCCGTGACCGTTGGTGTCTTCCAGGAGACTTAGTATGGGGAGGAGCTTCAGCATGGCGGTTCTTGTTGAGCGGAAGCGGCACAAGAACAACCCCTGCTCATTGCAAGTCTGTATAGGATTTAGGCGATGCCTAGTGGCATGCCGCGATAGTCGCACGTACGCACATGTTGTCCCGCTGGATAATTCGTCAAGCCATTCCACGGTTTAAACTAACTCTGCAATGTTGTCGTCCATGCCCGCCATTTTATTGCTTACAAGTGAGCATTAAGTAGTCCAAGGGCATCGTACTTATTGGGGCGATAAGTACAAGAAAAGTTCTGATGTAAGTGTAAGGTTGGTTCTTGAAACGCGTGAAGGGTCACTGTAAGGTTACACGCTACTTAAGTCACAAGCATAAAAATAAATTTGGTTTATGATTGCAGTGGTTAGTAATCTCAAAAAAGCAGCGGGGAATTCCACTCGTTCAATACCAGCTGATCTCCACTCAAACAAAATACTTTCAATCGCCGTTATTTATCGTCGACCCACAAACGCACAGCTCTTGTTGAGAAGCAGGAGGTAGCAAAAAATGAAAACGAAAAAGAAGCGAAAGAAAGGTCAGACGTAAATGGTTGTTGCGAAACGTTGGCCGCGGATTTATTTATCGGGTGCACTGTTGAGTGTTTTTTTTTTCACAATAAACCTGCAGCGCATTCGCTGAACCGTCACCCATTTTATAAAATTAGTCGCACATAAACCCTGCTCTGCTCCCTTCGTACAACTACTAGCCATTATGCAAAACAAAACTGCTTGCACATGACACCCACTGCTCTCCCGCCTTGGGCATCACTGGGTGTGATGCAAGGTAGAGTTCTCGGTCCATTACGGTCTTCATATAATTCATTTTAATGACCTACTGTGTAACATCTCATGCTTTGCAGGCATTTTTGCTGACGATTGCATTCTGCGTCGCTCAACATAAAGTAGTCATGACTATCTTTCACTCTAATGTGGCTTAGATTGCTTTGGGAATCCGTGAAATACGTGGTTTTGGCCCTTAACTTGTCAAAACGTAACATTACCTCTTTTGCCAGAAAATAAGTTTATTCGAATTTTTGCAGCGATCCATTAGCTAGTCCATTGCAGCGATCCATTAGCGATCCATTAGCATTGCAGCGATCCATTAGCTAGAATCACTCGGTGTAAGTGTACAGTAATCACCTCAAACGACAACTTTCTTGCGGTTATAGACAGTATTTCTGCGGATGCCTCAAGATCACTTGGGTTTCTTTCCTGCAACCTCCAGCGCATCACCCTTCACGTACGTAATGAAGCTTATCAAACATTTGCAAGAATGCAGTAGGAATACGCTATATTCATCTGGTCACCTCATCATAATTAATTAATAGACAAGCTATATGCACTCCACAACAAAGCTTGTCGTTTTATAACGCGGAATTATTGTAACCAGTTAAGGGTAACCCTGTTGAAGGATGTATCACTGCATCCCCTAAGACCTCGTCGAGATATCGCCCTTTTAACTCTCTTCCATAAATGTACCAATCCCAACCTAGCACCGTTACAATGTTCTCCGAAGTATCGCATAGATTGCTGGTTAGTTACACCGACACTCGTATTACGGCCCTACGCATGCTTTTAACTGCTCGTCATGCCTGCGCGCTGTACGCCAGTAGAATTAACCTCCGCAATGAATCACTTGGCAGCGTAATCCCGATGCCGTTCACGAGAAGGCACTTCAATTATCCATAGTTCATACATAATCTGTAAATCTGTTTTTGTATGCGTATGTATCTAGCGGAAACCGATAATCTGAGTTTTTTTAATAATGCATGGTGTTCCACACTAGTAACGCTTCATGTGTTAGCCCTATTGTGTTTCTCTTCCACTCCCCCTTGCACAATTTGTACAAGTAGTTGCGTTTTGGACGTGTGCACGATTTCTTTGGCAGTTCTATAATATTTTTTTTTTACTTTTATATTCGCCCCCCCCCCCTACACTATGCATCTGCAAAGGCCTATCTGGTATGTTTAAATGACTAACATAAATAAATAAGTATGTAAAAGTTCACCATTGGATGAGTAGATATCACCCTTGAAAGCAGATCCCCAATCGCTGCCGTGTCATCATCGAAAGAGACGCGGACGTTGCAGTACTGGCCTCGTTCCACCTCCTCCCCATGTTCGTCCCGTACGACAGTCTGAATGCACTCGTCATAGGCACCAAGGTCGGCGGTGTTCATCTGGAACAGGCCGGTCGGGTACTTGGCTGTCGCGTCGACTACTGCGTGAGCGGTAAAAACAAAACAGTCAAATACTAGCAGAGGCA
Organism: Hyalomma asiaticum; assembly: GCA_013339685.2. Lineage (NCBI taxonomy): Eukaryota > Metazoa > Arthropoda > Arachnida > Ixodida > Ixodidae > Hyalomma > Hyalomma asiaticum. Next base: position 50,884,023 of record CM023481.1, read on the forward strand.
GCGCGTTGGAGGCACTGTCTCTCCTAGTAGTTGCATGTCTGTCTTTCTGTAGAAATTCTCCCGTGGAACTGCATGAACCGTTTGGTAGAGTCACAAACCGTTCTTTTTTTCTTAGGGGAGGGGGCACACTTTCGAGAACGTATTCTGATTTTTTTATTTTTATTTGGTACATACTGCCAGTCCACCTGGGAATATTGCAGGAGAGGAAACAAATAATCAAACAATGTAAATACACGTGCACACAGAGTAGCCAAGAGCCAGTACAGGGGCACCGAAGTTATATAATGTTAAATTGGCTGACTAGAGCAAATAGCTAGCACATAATTCTAGAAGTGCCCTTCTGTAACTTACACAGCAGCTTTGATGTAAAAAAACATAAAATACATAAATAAATAAACAAATTCAATCGTTAACAGTGCCTATGTGTTCTGCAAGTAGCGCTAGGAACTTTAGATCCCGGCAACTTGCTATCCAATGTGGTAAACTATTACATTCCCTTATCGCCTGTGGAAATCAAGAGAACATTCGAAACAATTGGTTATGAAACGGTATTCCTGTAACCTTAGGGGATGTTTATGCCGTCACTCTCCGATTTCGGACAAAGATATATACCTTGAACTGCCGACTTTCAACTGTTTATGACAAAGTTGGAACAACAATTTTTGGCGTGCGAGCTTTTCCCGATTCCTTAAAGTGAATATTCTAGACCTTAAAGTTATCTCTCATGGCGAGTCGTTTAAACGATAAATGTTGTAAATGAGTCTAATTGCTTTTCTTTGAACACTTTCTAATTTGCTTACTAAGTTATTAGTGGCTGGTAACCGACCGCGCTCACGTATTCGAGTAGAGGTATAATGAAGGTTTGAGAGGCTAACAGTTTAATTTTAGTTGGTGCTATTCGGAGTCGACTTTTAAGGAAGAATAATCGCTTTAGAGCGGACGCCGTAACGTAGTTGACATGCGCCTCCCATCTGAGGTAATCACAAATGACTAATCCGTGGTACTTGTGCTGTTTCACTGTTGTCACCAATTGTGTAGGGAAAATTTCATATGTTTTGTTTGCGGGTTATTCGTAGCAAGGCTAACTTTTTAACATTTAAGGACACCTGCCATTTCGTGCGCCATTTTCACACAGATCATAAGGCGTTGTTAAGAACAACATGATCTGAAGGGGAGTTTATATCTATATAAATTTTAGAATCATCGGCGAAAAGCTTAATTTTGGTTCCAATGGAATGGGGTAGGTCGTTAATGAAAATAATGAATAGAAGAGGAGCGAAAACACTGCCCTGTGGTGTTCCTCATGTAACTGCAGTTACTTGCGATTTTGCTCGTTTACTTTTGCAAATAGTGTCCGGTTGCTTAGGTACGCGCTCATCCAATCGGTAATTCGCCCTTTACCTATTGCCCCCTGTAATATTGTTATAAATTTTTGATGTGATACCCGGTCAAATGCCTTAGAAAAGTCTAATGAGATAAGGTTAATCTGCTCTTGCTGGTCGATTGCAAAAGAAATGTCGTGTATCAATTCGATTAATTGTGTAATCGTGGAAAGGCCTTTACGAAACCCATGCTGAGATTGCGACAGAATGTTTTCTGTTCTAGGAAAGTGCAGATATGTTTAAGGGGGGACACTGCGCTTTGTAAATATTTTTTTATTATTTGGAGTATTTAACTGAAATTTGCAAAGTTAATGCAGCTTTAACTGCCCTTTTCAACAATGTAATCATTTTTGTTCTGTGAGGAATAGTTTTTACAATACATTGAAAATTAATTAATTTTATTGAGCCTAATTAGCTAATTGACTACAGTCCTCACAATAAAAATCAGCCCAAAGAATCAAGTGACAATATGAACAGTGTGTCAAGAAGCATAAGTGATCATTTTAGGCCATTTCCAAGCAGTTACAGACTGTTGAACATGACACAATGAAAGTCCTCGTTGATACTCGAAACAAAAGCTTCATTTAGAAAAGTTCCGTAGCGCAGTATTATAACAAAATTTACTTTACGACAAGCCACTTTTGTTCATCTTCCAGTAAAAAAAAAGTCACAATGATAACCCTTGTAGAACAAAAGATATTGCTCCTCCAACACAGGGAGGTCATGAATATTTTCATTTTGAGAAATTGAGGAAAAACGTTAAATTTTTTGCCTTATACCTATGGGCCTGATGTGTATTGTAGGTTCTTTAAAGCAAGGTAATTATTAAAATTTGGCTATGAAAATTTGTGAGTAGGTGCAGAATGACTCTAGGAACATGAATATTTCATCAGCAAAAACTCGATTTTTTGTCCCATTTTTAGTCCGAAAGTGCCACGTTCCCCCTTAAGAATAACATATTCGAGTATTTTGCACGTACCACTCGTTAAAAATATTGGACGAGGTAGCGACATCAGTGTCACTACCTGACTTGTGTACACGAACGACTTGTGCCATCTTCCAATCATTAGGTATAATTAGCACGTTTTTAAGGATATTCTCAAAATTATATGAACGAGCACAGCTGTTTCAGATATCTGGCGAGACATTAGACGTGGTAAGTGAATATGTCTACTTAGGCCGGGTAGAGACCCCTGATCTGAATCATGAGGCTGGGGTAATTAGGAGGATAATAATGGGGTGCAGTGCATTCGCCAAGCATAGGCAGATAATGAATGGTAGCTTACCATTGTCCCTGAAGAGGAAAGTGTATAACAGCTGCATCACACGATATTCACCTACGGGGTAGAAATTAGAGGCTAACTAAGACGGTTCAGCTTAAATTGAGGACGACGCAGCGAGCTATGGAACGGAAAATGGCAGGTGTAACCGTAAAAGACAAGAGAGCGGAGTAGGTTGGGGAATAAACGCGTGTTAGGGACATATTAACAGAAAATAAGAAGAAATGGGCGTGGGCGGGCCATGTAATGCGAAGACAAGACAACCGTTGGTCATTAAGGGTAACAAAGTGGATTCCTAGAGAAGCCAAGCGTGGCAGGGGGCGGCAGTAAGCTAGGTGGGCAGATAAGATCAGGAAGTATGCGGGGATAACTTGGCCCCAGTTAGCACAGGGCACGGAAAATTTGTTGCTGTTATGTGGTGTTTAACGTCCCAAAACCAGCTCTGATTATGAGAGACGCCGTAGTGGAGGGCTCCGGGAATTTCGACCACCTGGGGTTCTTTAACGTTCACCGACGTCACCCAGCACACGGGTCTCAACATTTCGCCTCCATCTAAATGCAGCCGCCACAGCCGCGATTCGATCCCGCGACCCTCGGATCAGCAGCCGAGTACCATAGCCAATAGACCACCGTGGCGGGGCGAAGGAATATTTGAGATCTATGGGAGAAGCTTTTGCCCTGCAGTGGGCGTAGACAGGGTGGTGATGATGATGATGATGATGATTTGGTTACCCACTCGGCGTAGCACGTCAGAAACTCTTTCGGTGTATTATCTGGGCCTAGTTGTTTCATTGTCTTAGTTTTTAGCAAAAGATCTAAAAAAGCCTGTGTCTTCTATGCGAAGACGTTCAATGCAGTTGGTACTACTAGTTTCAACATGGAGGGGCATATCATTACCTGTAGTGAAGATTGAGTTCAAGTAATTATTGAAAGAGTTCGCCTTTTCCATACTTTCTTTGGGAGACAACGTTATCTTTCCGATTTTTGTGGTTCAAGTAATTCCGGAATTCTTGCTGTGCATCTTTTAGAAAATTAGGTAAAGTGACCAGCTTGTTGCGTAGGGAAAGGTAGCGATCTGTGGCTGTTTTTATTTTAGACTTCATTGAATGAATAGCTTCCTCGGGGTTCTTGATACTTTTTGGATTCGGTGTTTGTTTGCAAGAAATCGTAAGGCGCTTTCCCTTGCGTTTAGCGTGAATGATGTCCCGATTTATCAACGGACTGTCTTTACTATTTTTCTTAGTTTTGGTTGGTAAGTAGTATAAGATGCAGTGCAATACCACTTCTTTAAACTTCTGCCGCAACGATTCTATATCAGCCTCTCGGTACCTAGCTACTAGCACAGAAGATGAAAATTCGCGTGAAAGATGGTCAAGTATGCTATAGTCGTCAGCATTATTCAAGTCAAGAAAAGTTGATACTGCTGTGGAAGACATTAAACGGTCATGCACATGAATGGAACACGACACCACCTTGTGGTCTGGTATGCCTTCTATTATTTCAACGACGTATCTGTCGGTGGGAAAATGGTCGCTAACAAAAGCGATACCGAGTATATTTGATTAACGTCCCTGTATTCGTGTGGGCTGTTTAATAATTTGGGAGAGATTAAATGTTAGCGCAGCATCAATAACTGTATCAAAAGAGCGCGACTGATGTTGCATCCTGAGCCAGTCGATATGTGGGAGGTTAAAATCACCGACCAGTATGACCCTGCTCGCATGAACATGAGCGTGCAAGTCGGCATACAAGGAGTGCATTACTTCGATGCATGACGAAGGACTCCGATGAACGCAGTCAACCACAACCGGGCAAGAAGTGAAGTGCATTTTACACAAAATAGCTTCGACTCCTTCTACATCAGGTAGTGTTGTGAAAGCAATGTCTTTTCTTATAAGGATAGCTACACCTCCCGCACGTGTAGTTCTAACTTTAGGCAAGATTGCGTAGTCTGGCGGTGTTATTTCGAAGTCCCTTGCGTCACTTGACAGCCACGTTTCAGTAAGTGCGACAACAATCAGGTTATATGACGAGTAGAAATGATTCTAACCAGGTTAGCTTTTGAAGAGTACTACGGGCATTAATATTTGCGAATTCAATTTGCTGCGCGACTGAGTGTCGCATGGGCGCAAAGCGCGCGCTTGAGCTTCTTCGTTTTTTCGTTGCGGATTGCGGTTAATAGGCCGAATGCAGTTTGCCGCTTCATCCCATGTGTGTAAGTAATTTATTATTAATTCTTAACTTGTCAAATACAAGAGCTACCTTTTCACCGGCCTCTTCCTTTGCCTTGGCTGCTTGCCACAGTTTCTTTGTGATGTCACGAACACGCGGAGAAAAATCTCCTACTGCGAACTTTGAACCCCTGAACTCTTAGCAATTCTTCAGTATATTAGTCTTGTCCCGGAAATCCAGGAGCTTTAGGTCGGGATTTATTGACGCCTGAAAAAGTAGAATTACGGGAACGTCAGAGCCGCGCAGAATGTGAAGAGTGAAGAGGACGTTTTGCGATAGGGAAATACCATCGATAGCGAAACAGGGCACAAAAGAGATGCGCAACAACAATAAATTTCTTAGCTTCATTGTAACTACAAAAAGTGATGAATCTCTCAAGAATTTTCATTGTAAGGATGAAGATCAGGGCGCACGAAAGCCCTATCGCCATCGTGTGGCTCGTACCCAGTTCGCTCGCTGGCTGTGCCCTACGTGCCGACTTGACGGTTGTCGCTGCTTCTCGACGTCGCCAATAAAGCCCTCTCACAATTGGTGGAAGTGCTGTGTCCGGCAGGAAATCTGGAACTCAGGAACCGGACTCTCCCCCCCGCCTCCATGATGCCGGAAGAGGGACAACCTCAACCACAACCCGGTGCCTCGGTGACTACCGTGGTTTGCCCTGGCCCTCCGCGCCAGCGCGACCCACCCATATTCAGCGGCACCGAAGACCATGACGTGGAGGACTGGATCACTGATTATGACCGAGTGAGCGTTCACAACCATTGGGACGACACACAAAAACTGAATTACGTGTCTTTTTATTTGAGCGGTGTTGCCAGTGTGTGGCACCGAAATCACGAACGTGACCTTCCGACGTGGGTTGCCTTCAAGGCAAACATCACAGAGGTATTCGAACCTGCCGCCGTTCGCAAGCTTCGTGCCGAGCAACACTTGCGTAGCCATGCACAGCAGAGCGGTGAGACATTCACCAGTTATATAGAGGATGTCGTCGACCTCTGTAACCGCGTTGACGCTGATATGGTTGACGCCGAGAAGATCAGGCACATCTTAAAGGGCATAGAAGATGATGCTTTCCAGATGTTATTGTCCAAAAATCCGACAAGAGTATAGGAACTCGTCAGTCTTTGTCAGAGTTTCGACGAACTGCGCAAACAGCGCGCAGCCACGCGCCAGTGTCATCCTCAAGGAACATCGCTGTCGAGCCTGACGGTGACCCCTGACAACACCTCGCTCCTGCGACAAATTAAGGACTTCATCCGTGAAGAAGTCGCTCGCCAGCTTTCGCTGCTGCCGCTTACTCATGGCCAATCGACTGCTCCGCTCGAGCCCTCACTTCAATACATCATCAAGGAGCAGGTAGCCGACTCCATCCCGCCTTCTCTCAACCAGGCTTCTACTGCTGCTCCTCTGTCGTACGCTCAAGTCGCATCGAGGCCTGTACTCCCAACCTACAATCCCCTCGCCCGCCTTTGCGCTCGCGAATTTGCCCTCCCGCCGGACCTATGGTACAAAATGCACGACCTCGAAATCCGTGGCGCACGGAAGACAACCGCCCGATATGTTACTATTGTGGCCGTGCTGGCCATGTGACACGCCTCTGCCACCAACGCATACAACACGAGTCCAACACTGTGCCTCCGCCATGGGTCACATATGCGCCGAGTTTTCAGCAGCGCCGCAATTTTTTCGACCGCCGTGAATCTGCCTCTGCCACCGAACCCGCATTCGCTACTCGCCGTTCGCCTTCTCCTCGCCGTCTACTTACGTCTCCGCCAATCCTACGCCATTTTGATCCAAATGCTCCCACAGAACTACATACTGATGCCAGTGGTGTCGGCCTTGGTGCAGTGCTCGCACAACGTAACGACGTTAATGCCGAATACGTGGTCGCTTATGCCAGCCGTGCTCTGACAAAAGCCGAGGCCAATTACTCAGTCACTGAGAAAGAGTGTCTTGCCATCGTGTGGGCTCTTCAAAAGTTTCGCCCGTATCTCTACGGTAGAACTTTTGATGTGGTCACAGATCATCATGCCCTCTGCTGGTTGTCTAACCTCAAGGATCCGTCGGGTCGCCTCGCTCGATGGGCCCTGAGACTTCAGGAATACGACATCCGCGTCGTCTACCGCTCTGGACGCAGGCACTCTGACGCTGATGCCCTCTCGCGCTTCCCCGTTACTCCAGACACCAGCTCCTCTACCTCCAGTCATGATACTTCACCCCTTGATATCCTGGACATGGCCTCGGAGCAACGGAAGGACCCTTGGATTGCTACCTTACTCGATTTATTATCCAAGCCTACGGAAGCTTCGACGCCCGAGCGTTGTGCCAACAGGCACGACATTTCGCCATCCGTGATGGTCTTTTGTACCACCGCAACTACCACGCCGACGGCCGCACGTGGCTCTTAGTAGTCCCACGTCATCTCCGCAAAGATCTGTGCTCCACGTTTCATTCCGATCCGCAGTGTGGTCACGGCGGTGTGTCGAAGACATACACACGGCTTCGCCTACGCTATTATTGGCGTGGTATGTACAACGTCGTTATGGGCCTCTTCCTTCTACTGGCGCTGGAAACCGATGGATCGTCGTCGCAGTGAACCATCTCACACGGTATGCCGAAACCGCTGCTCTACCTGGCGCAACAGCCAATGATGTCGCCTCGTTCATTTTACAACGCTTTATTCTCCGCCACGGCGCCCCTCGTGAGCTGCTAAGCGACCGAGGTCGCGTATTCCTCTCATATGTTCTCCAGTCACTCCTTTCTGAATGCCAAATTATTCACCGCACCTCCACTGCATACCATCCGCAGACCAATGGTTTAACAGAACGGTTCAACAGGACTCTTGGTGACATGCTTTCTATCTATGTTGCGTCAGACCACTCGAACTGGGATCTTGTACTTCCGTTTATCACGTACGCATACAACACCGCCAAGCAAGCCACTACAGGATTCTCACCTTTCTTCGTGCTTTATGGCCGCGAACCCTCGAACACCATCGATACAATTCTTCCGTACCGTCCCGACCCTGCCGACTGCTCACCTGCAACTGTAATCGTTCAACACGCCGAGAGATGCCGACAACTTGCTCGTTCTCTCACATCTGCTCATCAGTGTCGAGAAAAACAGCGTCATGACGTGAAACCGCTTCCCCACCCTTTCGCTATCGACTCATTGGTGTGGTTATGGGTTCCACCTGTTGCTACTCCTGGCCTATAGTCCAAGCTCCTTCCTAAGTACCACGGTCGCTACCGTGTCGTTGCGCAAACCGGTCCCTTCAATTATGTCGTCGAACCTATATCGCCCGGGGTTAACTGTAAGGATGAAGATGAGGACGCACGAAAGCCCTATCCCCATCGTGTGGCTCGTACCCAGTTCGCTCGCTGGCTGTGCCCTACGTGCCGACTTGACGGTTGTCGCTGCTTCTCGACGTCGCCAATAAAGCCCCCTCACATCATCTACAAATAAGCGAGGTGACCAGCCTGTTGCGGAGGGTAAAGCTCAAAGTACCTAAACAACCTCGTTAACTGCGAGGTAATTGTAAAAAATCGCACCTAGCTTGGAAATCAGTGAATACGTTCTCTGACTGTCGCAAAAGCGAGTCGAAACAATGTTTGAGTTAAGAACTAGGAATACCATTTGGGGGGGTTGGAATGGCTAATACTTTCACAAATTATTTCGTATCGTTCAAAAAGCATACGAATTGACCCCTAGTACACAAAATTCCCAGATGAAGTTCTAGTCTATTGACGTCCAGAAATTCTTTGGCAAAATGCCCATATAATGGAGTACGTTTTCAATCTATTTGCGTACAGGCGCTTCGAATTAGTAGAAACACTACAAGTTGCCAAAGTCGTCCTTCCACACTAGCTAGACAGAAAAATGCGCTTTGCCAATTTAGACCTACACTCTAAAAAAAAGGTAGTAAGAAAGGTGGTGACGGGGGCGTTTACTATCTTTTTGGTAGCTCTAATTCATTTTTCTTACGTGGTCATTACCTTAAAAGTGTGCGAGAGGTCGTATGGGTGGCGCTACTACTAATTATGTCAGTGGTATTAAACTTTATTACAAGCTTACGTGACGGGTTAGTTAACGCTGCTACTTCCACTCTAAGTAGTATACCACGCCTTATTTGTGATAGGCTTAAGCTAAATTTGGTCACAGAGCAGTTGGTCTGATATGTTGCAATAATAACTTGGTACAACGTCTAGCATATGTATACGGAGACAGTAAAATATAGCAATATGGATCCAAAATTGTTACTTGTCCGAATACATGTCTGTGCAACCTTAATTATGGACATAAATTGCGTTAACGTTGCCGTTCTTGGCCCCTGGTCTGTGAGCTTCATGAGATTGTTTACTAATAATTAAAAACGAGTCCTTATCGTTTCCCCTTTCGGTATTTCATAGTGCGAATTTTGTTCTGGCGGACATGGTGCCTTGAGGTAGCATGCGAGGTATTATTCTACAGCTGTCACCCCGTATTAATGTCACGCACTACATGGCGCCTTCTCGCAGAAAAGAAAAAAAGTATGTGGCTGATCCCTCTCCCAAAGCAATTGGTATAACACAAGGAAGGAAGGAAAGGGAAAAACAGAAAGGCAGGGAGGTTAACCAGAAAGGCGTGTGGTTGGCTACCCTACACTGGGGGAATGGGTAGGGGGAATAGAAAGATGGGAGAGAGAGGAAGAAGGGGAATAATGAAAGAGACGTTGTAGGAAAAGTCCAACAAAGGCGTTCGCGGAAACCCGTCGCCTTCAAAAAGCGCAAAAGCGCTCTTAGTGCCTTGTGGGCCGACGGGCGATGAAGGCGGTGTTCAAGCAGCATCAGCACAGAAAGTGGCCGATCGTCGAGTTGGCGTAGCGTCTGAAGAAGCGTTTTGCTTTCCGCGTCGAATCGTGGACAGTAGCACAGCAAATGGTCGAGGGTTTCGTCGGTGTCGTACACCTCGCATGCTGCACTGTCGATCGCTCCAGTTAATGCGGAGTATGCTTTTGTGAAGAGAACTCCCAGCCAAAGTCGACGAAGAAGCGAGGCCTCATGTCGAGGAAGTCATGATGGAGGGCGGATATGCAGGAAAGGGTTCAGAGGGTACAGTCGCGTTCGTTTGATGTTCGGTGAGTTCCACTCAACCAGTGAGAGACTGCGTGCCAGGTGTCGAAGCTGCATTGCAGCATCTGTCCTTGAGAGCGGAATTGAAACAATGTTCGCTTCTTGATGTGAAGTACCAGCTGCGCCATCTACAGAATCGTTGCCGCTGATTCCGCAGTGGCTGGGCACCCACTGAAAGTCAATCTCGTGGCCATTTTTTCTGAGGTGGTGGTGAAGCACAATTATATCGTACGTCAGCTGCTCGTGGCATCCGTGCCTAAGAGCTGACCGTATGCACTGTAACGCTGCCTTCGAGTCCGAAAACAGCCCATTTTCTCGGCCTCTCAGTACTGATGAATTCTAGTGCACGACGTAGAGCCGTGAGTTCTGCCGCCGTGGACGTCGTGACATGAGACGTCTTCAGTGGAAGCGTTATCCCCTGCGTTGGTACGACCACCGCTCCGCCAGAACTGGAGGACGTAGTCGATCCATCGGTGTATACGTGTACGTGGCTACAGTACCATTCGTACAACAGGTATAAGCTCAGTTGCTTCAGTGCAGGTACTGGTAGATCTGGCTTCGTCTGTACCCCAGGAATTGTGAGGTGTACTTGTGGGAGGCTCAAACACCATGGGGGGAGCGCTGGCTTAGCCTCAGGTGCGTACGCAGGAGTAAACGCTGCACTGTGTGCATTGACATTACTGCTGAATTACGTGCGGGCCCTTGCAGCAACAAGGCTCGCCAGATGGTGTGAGGGAGTCCTAGCCACATGCCTGACGTGAATTCTCATGGTCTCAACGGCGATGTGCGTCGTGATAGAGAAATTCTACACTATGGCAATTGTTTCAGCCGTTGACGCGCTGCGCGGTAAGCCAAGGCATATCTTAAGAGCTTGTGCTTGAATGTTCTGCATGGTGCGCAGGTGTTATCGATAGCAGGTAGGCTGTACCGCAGGAATCCGATGAAGAGCACCCTGTAGAGCTGTATCATAGTGTGTATGGACAGGCCCCAGTTTATTCCTGCGAGGAATCTGAACAAGTAGCAGAGAGAAATAAGCCGTTTCTTCACGTAGTTCACGTGCCGCGTCCAAGACAGGTCTCTATCAATTACTACTCGCAGAAACCTATGACTTCTGCTGTGTGATATTAGTTGTGCCTTAATGGAGATGTTTTATGCAAACAGCCGGGCTTTGGACGCCGATGGTATCCAGATTCGCCCCATAAAGTATGTGCTCGATATTATATGCCCTGTTCTTACCCACATTTATAATCTAATCTTATCTACAGGTGTATTTCCAAAAAAAATGCAGACTTCACGCGTCGTTCCAGTTTACAAGCACGGTGATAAAGGGACCATAAACAACTATCGACCTATTTCAATAATTCCAGTGTTTTCGAAAGGTATTGAAAAATTAATGCATATCAGATTGGTATCATTTTTTAATCGCCACAACTTGTTTCAAGATTTTCAACATGGGTTCAGGAAGCATCGCTCTACCGAAACAGCCCTCTTGACTCAAAAAGAAATAATTATAGACGCATTTAGTCGTAAACAAATGGCATTAGGCATATACGTCGATTTTTCCAAGGCATTTGACTTAATTGATCATTCCATCCTACTCAGCAAACTAGAAAACTATGGTGTGCGTGGAACAGCGCATGCGCTTCTAAAATCTTATCTTTCAAACAGGACACAATTCGTAGATGCCAACAATGAAATATCTCCAAGGAAGCCGGTCGTTGTTGGTGTGCCACAAGGAAGTATTTTAGGGCCACTTTTATTTTTGATTTACATAAATGACATTGTACACTGCACAGACAACGCAACGTTTGTATCGTACGCAGATGATACGACAGTTTTTATTACAGGGAGCTTGGAAACAGAGATAGAGGTAATGGCTAATAAAACGCTGTCTCACATAGACTCCTGGGCCTCGGCAAATTTATTAAAAATAAACCCTTTAAAAACGCAAGTAATTTTATATATGTCTAAAGGAAAAATCTCGACAAATAAGATGAATTTATTTCTGGGCTCTCAGCAGTTAGATATGGTAGATTCCGTTAGTACCCTTGGAGTATATTTTTCAAAGCAATTAACATGGAATGTACATATTGATAGCATGCACTCAAAGATGTCATCTGCCATTGGTGTCCTTGCACGTATGCGATGTATTCTTCCTACTAAGGTGAAAGTTACGATATACAATGCGCTGGTATCATCTTTGTTACAGTATTGTAGCATAGTGTGGTGTACTACCAGAGTGACAAATTTGCGCAAGTTGTATTTACTACAGAAAAGAGCCATACGACATATTGCTGCTGTACACTATCTGTCATCTACAAAACTTCTTTTTCCAAAATATGAAATTCTTCCAGTATTCTCTTTGTATAATTATAGGCTGATGTTGTGTTATAGGGAGTTTATTAAGCATGGTACCAATACCATAATTAATCTTGCTAAGCAAAATGTAAACCCGAGTGTTCGACTGACCAGGCACAAAGAAATGTGGACTGTACCCACCCCTAGAACTGTTTATGATGAACAATCATTGTCCTACAGGCTGCCGTCCCTACTAAACTTCTTAAAGAACGAAGATTTTGATCCTTCGTCTAATCAAAACTGTCACATTAAACGCTTTGCCCATCGTATTCATTTTTCGGAATAATATATATCTCGGAATTTTGGCCATTCTTATTATTGTTGCTTTTCATGTTCATGCTACTTCATGACTATACATATAAACTATTCTCTCTATTTTCAGTGATTTGTATAATAATTTTTTGTATTACTTGACGCCATGTTAAACTTGTAAAGTGTATTTCTGTATTTTGCATTCATGATTTGTCCGCCATCCTGCTGCATTGCCAACTTGTAACGGGGTCGGGACCTCGTCAAGCTCTCGAGCTTTTAGTCCTGTACTCCTCCTATTGAAAGGAAATAAATTGATTGATTGATTGATTGATTGAAACGTCAGCTTCCTGGCGAATGCCACCACTGCACACTTTTCGCATGAAATTTCGAGTCCTTGTTTCCGAAGGTAACATGACGTCCTCGTGGCTGCCTTCTGAAGCCGAGTACGAAGCTGAAGACGTGTCACAGCGGACGTCCAAACGCAGATGAAGTTGTATGGCGCTTGGCAGATGGTCTACTAATCTAATGAGGGTTAGGTTAAAAAGCGCTGGACTTAGCACTCCGCCTTGAGGGACTCCACAGCTAACGTGATGCTTTGATGTCGAGCCGTTCTCTGTGTGAACGTAGAACGTCCTCATCTTTAGGTAGCTGCATAAGTACATATACCTCTTGCCGCCAAATCCTACAGCGTCTAGTGCGCTCAGAATGACTTCATGGGTGACGTTGTCGAAGCGCCTTTAACGTCTAGGAACGCGGCGCGGATAGTCGCTTACAGGCTTTTTGGTGTTGGACATATGCGACCAGATCTACAACGCTGTCTGTTGATGAACGACTGCGTCTGAAACCGGCCATAGCATCGGAATAAACGCCGTAGTACTCCAAGTACCATTCTAGGTGCGTCAACACCATTCTCTCCGTCGTTTCGCCGACACAACTGGTCAGCGCGATGGGATGGTATGAGGAGATGTACAAAGGAAATTTGCCGGCCTTGAGGAGTAAAATTAAGCGGCTGCATTTTCATTCCTGTGGTGCCGTGCCCGTCTGCCAGTAGCCGTTGTAAAGGATCAAGAGTGCCTTCCGAGCTTGCTCAGCCAGGGTGCACAGGGCGCGATAAGTGATGTTGTCCCGTCCTGGCGCTGAAGAACGCCTGCACACAGCCAGTGCAGCTTCTAGTTCTTCCATGGAATATGGATTCTATGCGAGGACAACATGAGGAGAGAGGGTGGTTGGGAGACCGCACCACCGCTCCGTCAGGATTTGCCTAACCAGCAATCCTTTTACAGAAGACTCGGCGACTCCAATCTCACTGCAGTTTAGATGGAGGGCCAGAGATTTAAACGGGTGGCACTGGCCGGACGTTGTACGAAGGCCACGAACAGTTCTCCACACGAGCGATAAAGGCTTTCACGGTCCAGAGACTTGCAAAAAGATACCCATCGCAGCGAAGTCAGCTTGTTCATTTGACGCTGTATTTTTCTTTGTATGCGTCTAGCCAGTCTCAAGTAGTGGATAGACATCGTGCGTCTATACCTTCTCTCCTCACGGCGGCGAATTGCACGAAGTTTTTCGAGTGCGATGTCGCAGTCCATGCGTACAGAACGCTTCCAGAGTGACTGCGTGGTGGACTCCAGGGCGCCCTTTATCGCTTCCTCTATGTTGTTCGATGAACGGGAGCGACAAGAATGTTCCATGATTGTTTTGTATTTAGACAAATCAGTGCTCACAACAGCTCTGTAGGATTCAGATCCCGTCAAACTTTCAAACCTCAGACAAGCTGGGATGTGGTCGCTGCCCCGCGCTTCCAAGTCTGCAAACCAATGTAGTTTTCTCGTAAATGAACCTTATCCGAAAGTAAGCCCCAGGCGGCTACAATACGCTGCTCCACGCAGATAAGTTTGGCTTCTGTCATTAAAGAGGCAAAGTTGACATTCAGAGGCAAAGGAAAGCAATCCTCCTTTTGGATGTCTGTGTGGCGCACTCTCGCGGACACGGTACGAAACAAGCTGTACGGCGTCGCGCCGAACCTCTCGTGCTCTACCGCAACGTTTCTCCATGGCAGAACATGGTCGGGCAGCGACAAACACAGTGAGCGTTGCGGTTATTTTCAATTTGAAACGCTGTGCGCATTTCCTGGCGGCCTCGTAGGCACGATGAACACTAACAGCGAAAATATGCACCCGTGAGAAAGCCTTGGGTGACTTAAAAACGTGGCAAAATGCCGCCCGAACGGGAAAGGCATGCAAACGAGCAAACACCGCTCGCTTCTTTACCGTCGCGAGCGGCTGGACGACTCGCCTGGGTCAACGAAGACACCAAGCGAATCGCAAATCACTGCCTTCATGGCAGCGTGTGGGTCGCAGTATTGGCGTCAGACAGCGATCACGGTGCCTCACAGCCTGATCCATGCTGGCCGGCGCTGACGATCGCGCTTCGCCGATGGGAAGCGGAAAAAAAAATGAATTTTGCTGCTCGGAACTCCTCAGGAGGTGCACCCGTAAGCGCCACATGTAGATGGCATAGCGCAAATAGAACCAGTTTTTAAACTTGTATTTTTTTCGGTGTCGGCGGCAGTGGCCGTCACTGCTCCCGCTGCGGGGTCATGGCTGCCCGACGAGGACGAGAAAAAAGCGCGATCACACGCAAACACCGCTCGCTTATCAACGACGTTCCGTTGAAGAGCGGCATTTTATGCCACCATGCCAAGGGCAAGCTTTCTGGAAAAAAAGACGAGCGGCATGCTTTTAGTTCAACGACACAGCCCATACCGAGTGTGGGAACGCAGCACGAAAGCACCCGGGATCGACACCTATAGGGCCTGTACGCGGTACCACAGACAGGTCAGGCCCCTCAAAAGCAAGTTTGCACGACTGTGCCCAAACTCACGCTGTTTGCCTAAGACGCGAGGATTGCTTTTGCTGACTTCTTGTGCTTTGTTATTTGTTGTTTTGTTGTTTTTCTCTACGTCCCCATTGCGTTTCTCCCTTCGAAAATAAAGCAGTCGTCGGGGTGCGCTGAAAGTGAACGGACGTGTCGTGCTTTTTTCAAACTTCCGAAGTTTCTCTACGATTAAGCCTACAGAGAGATAGCTAGAGCTCAATCCGCGTAAGATTTGCTGCCAGTAGCATTTGTTCAAGCCATTGAGCACCAGCATAACTGGCCGCAGTCACGAATGGATGTACAACGATGCTGGCATCAATGAAAACGCTAAGCGAAGCGCAACTGAAGGCTCCTAGAACTGTGAAGGTTACTTTGTTCTTCTTCACGGTTAGGCAAACATATTGGTTTCCATCGTCAGGTGGCACAAGGTGATGCACGTAAGTCAAGTCACAACGTGTAAAGACAACGACTTTGCTGCACTCTCCGTGGGTAGAGGACAGAAAGCACTCATACCCAGAAAGCCTGATGAGTGCTGACAGGTTGTGCTCGCAAATCACAATAATAAGGAACTGGTTCAAGAAGACGAACTGCCTAAAATCCGACATGCTTGACATAAGCCCTCTGGCGTTCCACTGGGAAGCAGACGCGTCCCTGCCTTCCACTTGAAACGACGGCATTTTACAGGTCGTGGTTTTTATCCAAGAGCCGCAAGCACCGGACTCAGGGTGTCCAGTACCTGGAGCTCGCTCTGTTCCGACAGAGTTTTCATGTTGGGCCGTAGAACACGCATGGCGTCCATAAGCGACTTCAACACCAAAATGACTTGGCAATCCTCCGTCGTCGTCGCTTCAGTGGTTCGGTGCTTCGGAGTTCGCTGTTGGCAGAGTAGCCGCTTTAACGGATGGTATGGCACTTCTGTCGGTAGCAGCGAGTTTATTTGACTCTCTTCGGTGACGACGCCGTCTTCGCCTGATAGAAGCAGCAGCCTCTCTGTGTGTGTTGTCCCGCATCATACGTTTCAGCATAGCGCGCTCGTCGCGTACCCGTGGGTGAGGCCTCATGATGAGGTCTCATGAGCACCATGGCATCCTTGGATGAGGCCTCATGAGCACCATGGCAGTTGGTGCATTTTAACACATGAGCACGGCAGGAATCTTCGGGATGACATTCAGCACATCGCTGGCACACGATATTGTTGTCACAGACACCCTTAACGAGTCCTAACTTCAAACATCTGTAGCATTACAGAGGCTTGTGTACTTCAGCAGAACTTCTTCTTGGGCGAGTTGGTGCATATCTGTTGGGTATACGGTATATCCAGTACGACCATACGTACCCAACGGCTTGGGTACGTATGGTCGTACTGGATGGCGTACGCGGCCAACCTTAGCGAGTGAAGGAAGGCTGTCTCCCTCAAACACAAGCCTCACGCAACGCGTGCTGCCAAGTCCCGTGATGTGCGTGATAAGAGCCCCTTCTGTAGCTGGTTTTATCAATATGGGCAAGTCGTCGGCTTTGACGGAAATGTCTGGATCATAGATGACACCAACATTTCCATTGCAGCCTGGAATAGTTGATTTCACTTTCATATCGTCAAATTCCGTGACTTTGCGGAGGCTTTGCAGCGGGCTACGGTGCAGAAAGTCTACTCCCAGGACGTTCTTTCTTGAGTTTATTCTCACGTATTTTATCTCGTTTGGCGCTACTCGTTGGAGACACACAGGCAAAACTTGCCTGTTCAGGAGACGTAGATTGCACGTAGTGTGCACAGGCGTAAAAAGCACAGTGTGCGGCCGTCGCTGCGGCGCGGTCTTCACGGTAGAGACACTTGCCGACGACGACGTCCGCAACAGTCTTTTCGCTGCTCGGCTCATGACAAAAGTGAAGTCATCGTCCGACGAGTCGCAGCTCTCCGAGTACATCTCGGTGGCATCGCTATTGGAGTCGCTTGACGTGCTTCCACGTTTTCTAGACGCGACCTCACGTGAAGGTTGCACGCCAGGGGGGTGCAACTTTCACGCTTCGTCATCCATTGCCGCAAGGAGGGAGCGGCAGTTGCCAGATTTTGCAGTAAAACAAGCGAGACACGCGCACAAGCCGGTATAACACAAAGTGGAGCGTCACATAAGTAGTTCCATGTGTATTGTACATGGAGGTGAAATTGCCCGTTGTTGTCGATGTTTCGCTGTTACGGCACCATTTGATGCGGATGAACCCGCGTTGGCGCATCGCCTCCATATCACCCATGACCAGCCCCTTCTGGTAACTGAAGTAGTTTTCGCAAAACTGGACCGAGTCGACAGCAAATGTCGCGCGACAAAGGCATCGGTCCTATTTGCTCGCGTCACATTGACCCGTCAGCGTCGTTGCCGTACTGGGGCACTTAACGCAGCAGTTTTCTTGTTGTCATCATGCGTGAAGAATATTATTCAACAAGGTGCTGCGCAAAAGAAAACACGGACAAGAAGGAAATGAGTACGGGTGCTGCACATTGTCCATGTGTTTTTAAGCGCAGCACCTTGTTTAATGATGTATGACCGACTCGCCTAGCATCATGTTTGAAGAGCGTAATCAGGACAGCTGTTCTTGGCAATGAAAGCAAGGCTACAGAGGTGAAGCGTCTGCACATGTATACTCCGGCGCGAAGTAGTAATCCAGTTTGGGAACCTTCCACAGCTCCCCCGCAACTTTCATGGGAGACGTAGCTGATTCAGTAAGATTTAATTAGACAGGCATTCGCAAATGGCAAGTTCGCACAAGCTTCTCTGTCGAGTCCACGGAAAAGCCAGACGGTCACCTGAAGGCGGTGATGTCATTTTGCCGCTGAGGTGCGCAGAAAAGGTGCGGCGTTCTCGCACGCGCAAAAACGCGAAATGGCAAAGTAAAAAGCACAACAAAGATAAATGCCTCTCTGATGCGTACTACATCTTCTTTGAAAAAAACTTGTTTATTTATTTGTGACGGAGAAAATGCGAAAGGAAATGTAGGACTACCTTCTTTGCGCTGGGACACACGCGAATCGGCTCTGTCGCCTTCCTTTCTTTGCCAAGAAAACTTGTCCGCGACTATAGTCGGCGGGGAAACGCCATACTACGAAAGGTGACGCTTGCTCAACCACTACGCCATCGGCGCACATTCTCGAAGCTCGTCTGGCTCCGCCCGCTTGCGAATCGAGACGCACTTTATAAGGGGACTAGAATGGTGCCACAGTCCAAGAGAGGCGAAGTGAAACATGGCAGCTTCACTTGGCGTCTGCTGGATGGCGGCGCCGTCCTAGGCAAAGCGCACCTCGATGCACGCGCATAGCCGGGCGAGAGCATGCGGAAAGAGGGAAAGAAGCGGGATAAGAAATAATATAAAGCGCGTTCGTAAAGCGCTGAGCACCTGAGCATGTGCACCGATAGCGAGTGGTAGAGCACCGGCCACCTTCTGGCCACGTTCACACCAGAGCGGCCGGAAGACAGCGTGCGTAACGCGTTGGAACTGTTCACATTTGTTTTGCCACCAGCGGCCGGCGCCGCCGCCGCTTTCGCCGCAACAACCGCATTTGTCCGTGTGGTGGCCCTCGTAACACAGGTAACGAAGTTCAAACGAAGTGCCAATGCAGGCATCACATACATTGCAGCGCAGGCATTGCTCAAGTCGCTGCAAGTACCTACTCCCTAAAGTCGCACGCCGCCACTTTTGCAACACACCGCGAAGGTTTGTGAAAGGCCTGTCACGAAGTAGCGTGCAATGCTAAACAAATCGGAGACGAGCGCACATTCCTCGCGATAGCTATTGTCTCTCAACGGGTATGCTACTGAAAAGAAATACGTGTGTACTTACTACAGAGTCCCAACTCCATTTGGACATGGTCGTAGATCTCTTTCTTGTGAGACGCATCTTTATAACGGGGATGCGTCTTGTGGAACAGTTGAGGATAGTTCTTGATCGTATCGATCAGCAACTCCGCTTATACTTTGGTCGCTATGTTGGAGCGGATACGAAAACAGGATCCGCTATCGCGTGGCGGAAAAATCGATCCGAGACCGATTTTTTTTTTTTTTTTGCCGCGTAGTTTTCCGACCGCTTGGGCGGCGAATCAAACCGATTTCCGTTGTGTTTTGCCACTTTCGCTACCTTCGAGGCCAAGTGTGAACGCGCCATCTGCGTGTTTTTCGGACAAGTACATTTTACCCGTGATTTGCGTTACGGAAATCACAGGGTAGGGTAATGGTGAACCCCGGGATAAAACACTCGCGTGTTGAACAAAAGTGTTCCACACTCGCCGCCATGGCTCTGGGTGTCGCTGGCAACACTATCAGGAGTAAATGTGCATAAATTCCCAATCAAAGTGGATGATGGAACAACCGCTACCGTAGCTCAGTTGGTAGGGCATTGGACGCTTTATCCGAACGTTATGTGTTCGGTCACGAGCGACGTCTTGTGTCTTTTTTCGTCCACGCACTCCTAATCCTTTTCAATTTATGTTATAATTACCCCACTGAGCTGAAAACTACGTATAAGTTCCCCTATGCATTTCTTGGTCCCCTTGTCTGTTAATCTCATGAGGTTGTGTTTTCCCCTTTCGTTGTTTCATAGCGTGCAAGGGTTACTTCAGCTGATCTCGTAATAATACCAAGTACAAAGCGGCGCTTTCTGGCAAAAAAAAAGTGTCCCATGCTCGCTGCCAAGGCTACAACTGGCACTGAAAACTACTCCCTGGAGTAAATGTCTAGAAATGACCCATAAAATTGGGCGATCGAACAATCACCACCGTAGCTCACACTCTTAGCTGAAGTAATGCGAGGGTAGGACAACTTCATTACTCTACCCAAAGTTATTCAACTCTAGGTGGGAGGAATGCGGAGTCAGCCGCGGGGCTTACTCTTCCGTTCAAGGAAGAGTAACATGGTCTGCGAGCTCCCATGCTGCTTATGTAGAGTTAGAAACTCGCGGAACTCCAGCGTCCGTAGCGTGAACAGCGCCCAGTACTCCATCGTGCGCAAATATCGCCGCACAACGATATGCGATTGCAGTGTTGCCGGCCTGGACGTGGCAAGCCTCAACGTACCTTGATATCCTGAATATACAGTCCAACAAGAAAAAGTACATGCGACTCTCTACGAGCGCGCCGCGTAAAGATTGTGCGTGGGCGCACGCAGTCGGATCGCGTCTCCGGACGGCCTGCCTGACGCGCACCGATCGGCACCGACAAGAGAAAGCAAGCCAAGAATTCCACCACCGCACTTCTAGTACGCTGTTAAAGACGAGTGCGCGCGCAAGGAGACAAAACAAAAAGCAAAAGCAAACGCAGGCGGGTGGAGAGATATCAACAGAACAGCGAACAGCGCCGGTGCGAGGGTTCCGTCGGGCGCCAGTTGAGCGTGTGCCGCTGTGGGTGCCCGAAGCAAGCTCTGCCGTATCGCTGATATCGAAATTATGGCCAGTTGGCTCTGTGAACGCTGCATGAGAATGGTGCTGTTGAGTTGATACACTGTGCGTGTTTTGTGCGGGCAGTCTCACTGTGTTCTCGTCGTTGAACGCGAAGGTTGTGATGTGATGGCAGGGCAACTTATGTCATGCTGCGACAGTGATGGTTTCGCCATGCCGCGACGCGCAACCGTGCAAGCTCAGCCCATTCCGGCGCACCCATGGTAAGTCATGCATTTGTTTTGTTTGTGTGTTTGTCTTATCGCCGCTGATGCATGTGTACGTGTTGTTCTACACAGCGCGCTGTCTAAGCGAAATTAAAGGCAAAAAAGAGGCGTTAGGCGCATATATAGGAACGACGCGACATAAATGCGCGTTTAGGAACACCCGTGAAGGCAGTACAGGCGTAGGAAGTCATTAGATCAGCTCACGAAATCGCCCCTTCACTTAAAAAAAAATCTTGTGTGATATTTCATGCGAGAAGGCTTCAACTTCATGCTTTCGGTGAATGTAAACTTACGCGAAAGACTGCGGCTATCGCAAGTAATAATTGCTCGTGTAGTACATGCTGACACCACGATATGATCATGAGGCACGCAGTAGGGCTCGGGAAGTGTTGACCATCCGGTGTTCTTTTGATGTGCACTGATAACGCGCAGTATACGGGCCTCTCGCATTTTGGCCTTTTTCGAAAATGCGACCGCCGTGGCCGGGATCTAATCCTCGTCATTCCGGTCAGCAGCCGATGTGTTTATCACGTCGTCATGTGTTTATATGTGCATGTAACCCATATTTTTAACATTCGCTCAGTTCCGATAATCAGGGGCCGAATTCACAAAAATTCTCTTTCGTAAGTGCTTTATGCTATTGGCCAGCGGGCTTCGCTAATGATATGTCCGGCATCAGGATTGGCTGAAATTTTCTCTTAAGAACATTTTCGTCGTAAGTTGTTTTTGTGAATACGGGCCCTGTTCTTTTGTTTTTCCCCCTCAGCCGGGCAACATGTCCACATTTGCATATTATTGGCGCCTAGTAACACTGGGGCGGCCTTTGACAAGACGCTCGAGTGCAACGTGTGTAACTGCGCGATGGACTTTACTAACATTGCGGACCTTTTTAAAGTGCACATGTAACGTTGTTTCGCGTTTCTTTGCCTTTGTGCATTTCGTATAAATGTGTGTGCCGCACAGAAAGTACGAAGCTCACAACAAACTACTTACCAGAATCTCACTGTTAAGTGTAACATGTGTTTAAAAACTAGACTGCTATAAGAGAAGCGAAGCATTTTCAATGAAGATTTCATTTTTATGTGCACAAAATGTCTAATGGACCTCGTTATTTTGCATCTTTTCCAGGAAGATTTTTCCGGTGAAGCAGCGAGAGTTGCTGGCCCACCACTTTTTCCACAAGATCGATCATGGGAAGGTTTCTCTGTGCCTCACAATGTGCTGGATCAAATTCGCATACCTTTAAGACTATGAATGAACAATGGGACTTGTGTGGTTGGTTATACACAAACTGCTGGCAAGCATTTGCAAACACTCCACTGCGGAAAACGTAGCACCTTTTAAAGACCCCTGTGGAAACTCCTCCAGTTCAACCTTCATTAAACCCTGACTGCTTCACAGCCTACTCAGCTTTCATTTAAGCTCATGCTACTTACTAATTGGCTCAAATGTATGCAATACTTAAATGCACGTCATTGCTTAGGTCAAAGGGGCGTTCCAGCCATGGTGCTTGGTATTCATTTATTTTGAATAGGAAAATAAGGCATGTACAATGTACCGTGACATTAATGTTAAGCAAGAAAAGATCCTGCAGATCCCCCACACTGTGTGAATCGGCGTCATGTGAAGCAGTCTGCAAAGAACTTGCCAATGACGAATTCTTTGTCATTCAGCGAAGTGTTATGGGTAGAATCAAGCTCCTTGTGCAAAACGCATGAATACCCACTCAAGATGTATGCTTAACGTGGGCTAACCAGGAACGTTGATAGTATCATGAATGAGTGATAGCTCATGGTATGATGTAATATTGATACTCACATTAGTCCAAAGCACAAATGTCTATTTTTTCAAAGAAAAATGCACTATATGGTGCGTGCGTTGATGTGGTCTCAGAAGCATTGTTGGTTGAGGTATTCCTACGGTATAGAGCAAAGTTGCACAATAGCATACAGACATATATGTGTTGCTATGATAGTGGTCATCATACATTAGAAATGCAATCCACATAACGCAAGCACCAATATAACAACTGCTGGTGCAATAGGCTTATTTACTCTAACCCCGTTGGAGGAGCCGCCATAGTGGTAGTGTGCCTGCTTGGCACCTTGAGGGCCCGTGTTCAATACACCCCTACTGCTTCGTAGGCTGTGTGTGCATGTCTTTGTGTGTGTGTGTGTGTGTGTGTTATGTCTGCATTTCAAGTGCAAGCTACGAGAAATGGTGTTCGTCTCTTGGTTTAAGAGCGAAGCTGCTTGAGCCGGTTATTCTGTGTCAATCATGAACAGCAAAATGTGTGCTGATCCTGGAAGCAATGCGCCATGTGAGGTGCAGAAAACTTCATGCAACGCTCAGTGTTGTGGGTTCGGTCCCTGCAGCCACGGTGTTTCATATGTCTATTTTAGTTGGTCCTTGATTGACATAGGCCTTATCAAATCCAAACACCTGTGGCGCATACTCGCATACTGTGGTCCAAGAACTATGGTTGTGAGCTATGCATGATTGCGGTATTTTTAATCATGACATATATGATGAGTATATCAGGTTAGCAATATCAAATATTTGTCATTTGTGTTAGTCACACATTTATACCTTACCTCCAAAATTTTGGCGTCTACCAGGCAAATGAGATAGATAGATAGATAGATAGATAGATAGATAGATAGATAGATAGATAGATAGATAGATAGATAGATAGTAGATAGATAGATAGATAGATAGATAGATAGATAGATAGATAGATAGATAGATAGATAGATAGTATGTTCACCAAGAAGTGCTTCACATTTAATAATTTATCTGGTCACAACTCATAGCCCCAGCTAGCACGTAAACAGTTGAGTGCACTAATGTAGGCATGCCCATTATTGACAGTGGGATTATAAGTGAGCGGTAGTTGTGTATTAGTTAAAGTTGTGTATTAGTTGTGTATTAGTTAAAGAGTGATGCTAGACTTAACCTATGTAATTACCATTGTGTGTTTGCAGACTCTATGTACTTTGTGCTTGTCATCTCTTAGAAACATACGAACACATTGGTACACTGTTGTTAAGAAATGCATGCACCACCCGAGCATCATAGTAACATTCAAACCATATCAGTAAACAGTTCTTTCACACTGTTTTACTACATCAAATTGCTGAGTATTTACGCTGTATTGTACACATTATTGTTCCATGGGCTCAATGTTCAAAAACAGTTTTGTGCATGCTATGAAAATGTATATCTTTGCACTGACATGACAGTTGTTACTGTTTTGATTCCAATAAAATATTAGAACAAACGTTTGTTGTGTTGCTTGTGGTGGGACAAATTTTCATGCATGGGGGAACTAAAGAATAAAACTTATGAGTGAAAATAAATTGCTAATATAGTGATCTGTTATTGTTACTGCTGAAGTTCTACCAGGCAGATTTAACTGGTATTTCTTGCAACACACTGTACGAGAGAAATAGGTGGTGGAAGAGAACAGTGATGTTCAAACAACGACTGGCTGTTTATTTATCAATCGCAGCATAGTTTTATGTGCGTAAGTGTAACACCAACTTAAGCATCAAGGGCATGGAATGCTAAGAATGTGTGAGAGTATATGTCAGTGACTGAGCTTTGAGGATCTCCGCATCTGTCAGTCAGTCACCTGTGCCTGCTTTGTGAAATATTCAGTTGCCAACAGGCGTAGCGTTCTCCTCCATTTACAACAGAAAATTCGTAGACACTGCCTGTTTTCTGGAGATGGGTTATTTCACTGAAGAACAGAGTAACAGATTTCTTTTTTCTTGACATTGATACCGCAGCATCTGTGTAAGAGGTCCAACGCCCACATTTGGAAAACAGAAATGCGAAATCCTTGGTTTTAAATAGGAGACCTGTCTTGCGTAGGCACCTTGCGGCACGGCACGCCTTGCTCATTCGTTTTCATGGTCACATGCTGTTCAAAAATAGGCGTAATTAGCAAGGAAAATAGCTGTCGCCGATGACCAGATTTAGTAGCTGAGTACAGCACATACGACGACAGCATGTCGCACTAAACAGCGCAATGCGCGCAGGTATATATTGATTGCACAAACAGCTGATCGCCAAGTCGATGTGGAAACGCCGCTGCCAGTGCACGATAGGTCACACGCGTATAAGTTATATATGTTGGTGTAGGACACCTAGTGACGTACGCAACTTTTGTATGCGAATGCGGGTGGTTTTTGAACCGCTAGGAACGCGCTGGTGCCAGTGGACGCGTGCGGCTCACGGCAGCATTAATCAAAATTGCTGAACAGCACATGCCTATGGAATACGCATGCTTGAGTATGACACGCTGAGATACCTTACTTTTACGCAGATGTTTGCTTACGTTTAGCGATCGAAACATCTGTGATGCGTAGGGTAGCACGAAATTGAGAACCGATTTATAACGGGGTTGCCGCACGGCACGACGATATGAAGAATAATTCATAGCGCAGTGCTTTGCGGGTGGCTTTCTCACCGCCTCGCAAGTTCTGCATTGTCCGAACGGAAACACATGCTCATACCGATCAACTTCGAAGCTCTCAGGTTCAGAAGCAGAGTAGCAATACATTCGGTAGATATATAAGGCCGCGAATAAAGGCACCGGCAGACCGTGGTGTGCTGGCGTGATCGGTAGTGTGTCCGCTTGCTGTGCGTGCGTACGCGGGTTGGATTCTCATGTTGTTGCTGCTTATTTTTGTAGTGTTGTATGTTCTTGATTTCATTGATTTCTGTGTTCTGAAGTGCCCCTGTGATGTCCGGTACTGTCAGTGAGCGTTGGAATGTTTACTTTGGCGGTGGTATCGACGAGCAATAGAAGTGCCGTGCGTACACGAATCTGTTCGCTTTCCGCGTTTACTGGTTCAGGGCGAGTTATCCTTTTTTTTTCATTCGTGCTTCCGACCGAATCAGCATTGTCTACGATTTCTTTTACACCTTGACGATTAACGAGAGCGTGGCTGCCGCTACGCTGGACAAGCCGCGTCGCATGGCACCGTACGTGTGCTCGGCACTGTTGCCGTGAAGAAAACAGCTGATCATAACGGTATTCGCTAATCGTAACGACGTCGAATATTATGTTGTTTGGTGTGAACAGGTAGTGTACTCAATATCCCGATGGGTTACCAGGCGTTTGCATGGATTCTGTCTATATTCAGTGCTTAATTACACAGAACACCGCTATTTTCACTGGTAGTGCAGGGAAAGTCGAGACACTCTGAATGCTTTTCGCAATGGGTGTTTATATGCTTAACGTTGTTGTGTTGTGTGTGCGTTGTGCATGGATGCATGTTTTATATATGCGATCTCTCATTTACGCGCGTTCTCTTGACGTATTCGCCGTAGCATGGTACGATAGAAAGCTTGGCGCCGCACCATTTTCTTTCTTTATTTTCGTTACGTCCTTCATGAAAAGAGTGCTTGAACTCCTGCGAAGCATTACTTCACTCCCCTTCAGCCAGAGTGACAGAACTTTGTGCGAGAGAGTGCGTGCACTCTGTGCGAGAGAGTGCGCGCACTCTGTGCTACAGAGAGTGCCCAGCACTCCTGAAGAGAGAGTGAAATATGGGACAGGCATTTACTCTGCCGAAAGGAGTGCCCAGCACTCTACTGCAGCTAAGAGTGCAGAGTATTGGACATGTTGTCCGAAGGGTGTGGGTTTGGTCCCCACCGAGAGCTTTTGTGTTTTTAGCCCACTTCAGTCTTTTGCATTTATGTCATAACTACTACACTACAGCTAAAGCCTACGAGGAAGTACCCCTATGCCTTCCTTGGCCCCTCGTCTGTTAGCTTCATGAGGTTGTGTCTTAACATTCTCTAGGTTACTCGTGAGCTTCGGGTGAATTACTTTCTCGAAGTTTCCTAGGCAGGACGTGAGCGATTTGGACGCAAGTATTGCAGATTGCGAGCCTTGTCAACTTTTCGGATGAGTATGACGATGGCACTTTTCCATTGTTTTGGAAGGCTCCCGTTGGCCCATATCTGCCTGTTGCAATATTCTACTAAGCGCTGAAGCTGCTCGTCGATTAAGCTGCGCAGCATGGGATTTGTCATCTTATCTTCCGCTGGTGCTAAATTTTTCTTTATGCCATTCGCGGCCGCGAAAAGCTCTGCTTTAGTTATAAAGGCGTGTACCGCGCCTTTTCTGCGCGGGAGTAACAGCGTGTGACATACACAGTCTTGTGTTCCGACATATCGCTCCCTAAGTTCCTTTAGCAACTTGGCCTTGTCACCATGACCTATCCTGCTTAGTGTTCTTAAAGTAACTGTGTACCACTGGGAAACATTTTTGAGATTGTGGTAAAAATGGGAACATCGTGCGTCACATTTCCGGGAACTAGCAGGCCTTTACGCCACAAAATAAAGGTTATGTTTATAATTTTGCTCTCAACGTGTTCCAAAAAAAACGCCTAGCGTCACCCAACAGCGTGTTGGTCAATTTTCTAGTGTTCCGAAACCAACCCACGAAGGCATACTTATTTTGCTGAAACACCATTATGTATTTGTTGAATGTGTACTTCACCCTATGAGACGCCCTTTTATAGCGTGCAGGAACAATTAATTAGTTCTTTTCGCTGCTTTCGGGGTGGCGCAGGTGGTGCTGACTTCAAATTCGTCTGCCTGTACTGGCGCGTAGTACTACGCTTGTCATGCGTGCGGCGCTGCATGTCCGCGGCGCACTCAAGCTCGCCGACTTTCCCTCGCCTCTCCTCCTCGTAACGTATGCAATGTCGTCCTTGGAACCGCTTCCTGTTGACAAGAAGTCTCCTGCGCCTGAAAGGGTTGCTAGGGGAAACGAGGACGTGTTATGCCCAGTAACCATTGTTGTCGGCGTCTGTGCTCGTAGGAAAGGAGTGATTTCGTAAGTGTAAAAATTTTGCTTTGATAATTTCTACTCAGGTATTGAAGAAGCCACTGCACGCTGAGACACTTAGAAAGGTGCGCTTTCTATTGAGCCAAAAAATAGGAGAGCGATGAAGGACGGTAGACAGTCCCTTTAAAGGGACCCTGAAATGGTTTTGGGGATTTGGCAAAATGATTTGCACCGATAGCTCCAGTCCTGATATTTCGCACAACACTATGAGCACTCTGCATTCAGGGTGCAATTTACTATAGAGTTTTAAATAAGCACATCGTGGAAGATCGACGCGACTCGACTTAAGGTGTTTTCAACCGCTCCTTCCCACGGGACAAGCGATGAGTGCCACGAAGCACAAACCACGCGACGTCACGAGCACTGAAGGGCCAGCCAACGGTATCGCAGCCGTATCTGGCAGGCGTACACACGAGCCGCCGGCGCCCTACTACAGAGGTTAGCACTGCCGAGGCCGGCGACCTCATCAAAGACATCGTGGCGCTATGTCGCTCCCGAGGGTTCAGCACAGCGGCTGACGTGGCAGGCGCAGTCGTCGCTAGCGCGCTCTCCGCAGGTGAGCGCGTTGAGGAGAAAGGCGACAGAAATAAGCCCATAGATGCTTCAGCGCTAGGTGCTTCGCTTGGTCTATGGTTTGAATTATTTCACAATTTTGTTGCCTAATAAGTGACAAAAACGCAAATAAAAATTGGCAGCGATAAGCGTGCTTCGCTGCAAATTTCCACGAAAGACGATAGTCTTCTGCCGGCCGTACTAAGCTGCCTGAGAAATGGACGCCATCTGGGGAAACATGAGCTTGTGCAGAATCCCGGGGCAACTGCCAGGTGGCAGCACGAAATCGCCGACAGAGGCCTTTTTCTTGAATAGCGTCCCATTTTTACGCAGCCTAAGAAACACTTGGGCCTTTAGAATTACGTATGTATGTATTTTCTAGTAAACGAACACACCACCTAATACTTACGCATTGATGTTGCGCCTCAGATACGCGCAATATTTGCTTTTTGATCGACTATGTTCACAAGTATAAACTCAGTTATCAGTTCAAGATGGCTGGGCGTTAAGTGCTTAAACATTGGCCAGGTGGTTGAATCGTGTGACAGCAGACAAAAAGAAAGACGAAATTCTCTGCGTTGAAGTACCCTAAGAAAGACTATCGTCTTTAAAAACGTTTCAGGCACCCTTTCAGAGAGCTAGAGATGTTGTTCGTTGAAATGCAGAATAACGTGATCGTGGGCGTCTTGTACAGACCACCAGATGCGAAGATTGAGCCGTTTCTTGACACATTAGAGCACATTTTACGCCCCACCACGGTGGTCTAGTGGCTATGGTACTCGGCTACTGCTCCGAGGGCCGCGGGATCGAATCCCGGCTGCGACGGCTGCATTTCAATGGAGGCGAAATGTTGAGGCCCATGTTCTGTGCGATGTCAGTGCACGTTAAAGAGCCCCAGGTGGTCGAAATTTTCGGAGCCCTCCAGTAAGGCGTCTCTCATAATCAGAGCTGGTTTTGGGACGTTAAACCCCACATAACAACAAACAACAGAACACACTTTACAACGGTTTAGAAGTGAAAAAAAGCAAGTCGTCCTCTATGGCGATTTTAATATAGCCACAAACAAACGAACAAGCGCGGAGTATCAGCACTTAGCGTTAAGTTATGGCTTTGGAAATTATATTTTATCCCCAACACGAGTTACACCAACGTCATCCACAACAATCGACCACATTTTGTCAAACATCGATAGTGAAGCTATCACTGCCGGCGTGATATTAGGAAAAGTGTCAGACCATTTCCCAACCTTTATTTATGTTTCTGGCGCTTATATACAGACAGCGAAACAAACTACCGCACAACCATTTGGGATCGACTGCAAAAAGAGTGCACGGCAATCCAGGAAACACAATTTTTAGATTCAAGCGATACAGATGCGAACTCAGCCTATGCTAATTTTCCATCGCTCTTGCACTTACGATCCGTAAAAGTAGAGTGCCAATCTCGCAGATCAGCTTACCTGTCTACACCAATTTGCCCTTCGATGAACCAAGAAATACTTAAAATCATTAGACTAAGAGAACACTGGTTGACCAACATGAAGCAAAATAAAGATAACGGTTATTATAAAGAATTATACAGAAACACGCGCAATCTGTCGTTGTCGATGATGAGAAAACAAAAAAAGGAATATTACAGCAGCCTTATCGCGAAAGCTAACGGTAACACAAAGAGAATTTGGCATATAATAAAGGGAGTTGTAAGTCCGCAGCCCCAACATCCTGTTCTACCAAACTTAAGTATCGTAGGTTGTAATGAAATAGACTAGCAGAGCTATTAAATGATTGCTTCGCAACCATAGGAAAACAGTCGGCAACCTATAAAAACGCAAGATATAACTCACCATTCCCTACTGTTCATAAGGATACTTTCTTTTTCCGTGAAATTACAGAAGCTGAAATTATAAATATATATATATTGCAGTTGCACGTCAGATGTCATCAAACAAAGCCGTGAGAGATGATGAAATACCAGTTAAAATGTTGAAGGACAACATTGAAGCCTTATCGATACCTCTGGCTGTTATTTTCAACCAGCCCTTTGCGACAGGCGTATACCCCGAGCAGCTTAAGATAGGGAGGGTAACACCAATCCACAAAGGCGAATGCCCTGACGACATGGCAAATTACCCCCCCCCCCCACCCATAACGGTTCTATCCTGCGTGAACACTCTTTCTGAGAAGCTTATTGCCAAAAGAATGATCAACTTTATTACAAAAACAGTATCCTAACTCCGAATCAACATGGCTTTAGAAAAGAATACAGTACGGCAGCTGTGGTAAACTTTGTGGCAGAAATAGTAAACCGCGCATTAAACCATAACCAATTTGTCATAGGTGTCTTCCTAGATATAAAAAAAAGCTTTTGATTCAGTAGACCACAGTGTATTGCTAAACAAACTCGAACGCTATGGATATAGAGAAATATCTGCAAAGTTCTTTCGCAGTTATTTGTCGCAACGGACTCAATATGTACAAATACTCGGTAGCAAGTCAAACAGAAAACTCGTTGAAACAGGTATGCCGTAAGGCTCAATACTGGGACCGATTTTGTCCTCCCTCTTCATTAATGATTACCCTCTATCTTTAACCCACATGCCAGCAGCTCCATATGCGGATGATACCGCCTTACTCATAGCACGTCACTCTCTTCAGGAAGCCGAATCACTAGCCAATGAAGAACTGCAAGCAACTTCTCAGTGGTTTAAACGAACCAATTTATTATTAAATACAAAAAAATACCAAGCACGTTGTTTTTGCCTCTAACCGAAAAGTGATGCCTCAAACA
This sequence comes from Hyalomma asiaticum, assembly GCA_013339685.2. Lineage (NCBI taxonomy): Eukaryota > Metazoa > Arthropoda > Arachnida > Ixodida > Ixodidae > Hyalomma > Hyalomma asiaticum. Next base: position 50,915,364 of record CM023481.1, read on the forward strand.
TGTGGTCCGTACATTGGGGAAACTCGCATTGGCAAGGTAAACGCGTATACTTACCTTGGCGTGACTTTAGACCCTTCATTCCACTGGACATCTCATACAGACAATTTCTGTAGAAAACTCAGCTTTGGATGCTTTACGTTAGTTAAGGCTAGAAACTACTTTCACTTACACACACTTCGTACATTATACCTTAACATTTTTCACTCTCACCTAACCTATTGCATCGAATCATGGAGCTACAATTGCGCTTCACACTGCCCCATCGTTATCATTTTGCAAAAGAGAGCTGTACGAACCATTGCATCAGCATGCAAGAATGCACCACCCACTGAAATTTTCAGAAATTTTAAAATAATGCCTTTTAATATGGTTAGGCAATACAAAAGCGCATTATTGGTACACAAAATAAGGAATAAAAACGTACCCCTTCCCTCATCAGTTTTATTGAAACTCAGAGGTCACACTCGACAGGCGGAACAATTAAATCTTAACCTGCCGATAGTCCACAATGTTTACGGCCGCCGAACAGTATGCTTTGTTGGCGCAAAAATTTGGAACTGTATCCCTACCCTGAATAAATGTCAGCCAAATATGACACAATCGCTCAGGAAACTTCCTATCGGGGGGTTACGATTCACCATATTGACATCGCACTACAAACTGTGTGTACATGCACATTGGCTCTGTTCTGTTTCTTTTCATATATGATCGTCTTTGAAAATGTGATTTGCGTTTGAATTGTATTTATAAACATTGTACTCACTAATTAAAACCTCAATATGCAATGCCTGTAACGGATCCTTAACTAGCCATATCGGCTACGGATCCGGAAGTTCTCGCAGAAATATTTTGTAAATAATTTCAGTGAAATAAAAAAAATTCTTCTTCAACGTTCGGGTAGTGGCTGTCCGCGTGTTTCAAGGCTATAGCACACTTTCCACGATAGCCCAGGCTCTTGCTGTCTATATGGTTCCGTTAAGGGAATCAGTAAAGTGGGCCCAGAAGCCTTCCCGCGCTTTACGCGCATATTGGTTTGCCTGGTCCGAGATTTTTGCCATCATTAGTCTCAATTTTCTGCACCTGCTGGTCAATGCTTGTCGGCAGTGCCACAAGTTTTGCAGGAGCCAGCCAACTACGCGGTTTGCCGTAGTTAACGCAATCTTTATGGCATATATGCTTCCTATGCCTCTTTTAATACCATGCGTCTACTGTTATGCAGTTGCAGGCGGAGATGAGGAAACTGGGTCCTGGCGATTTGTTTACCAGTGCGTCATGGAAGGTGAACAGAGGTCTTTTTACAGTTTACGAGTGGTAGTGGAGAAGCGTATTATGACGTCATTGCTCCACAGGTTTTCTAAGTTTTTCCAGCGCCTGTATCAGAGTTCAGTGAAAAGGTGAAGTCTGGGCACGTGCCGGCACTCGGCTGCTGATCTGAAGGTCGCAGGATCGAATCCCGGCAGTGGCGGCTGCATTTCCATGGAGGCGAAATGTTCTGGCCCGTGTGCTGTGCGATGTCAGTGCACGTTACAGAACCCCAGGTGGTCGAAATTTCCGAAGACCTCCACTACGGCGTCTCTCATAATCAGAGGTGATTTTGGGACGTTAAACCCCACAAATCAATCCGTTAATTTGCCCTTAGGTGTGTCTCTTCTGTATCCACACTTGTGTGAGGCGCACCAAACCTCCCCCCCCCCCCCCCAAGAACACTAGCTTGCCTTTCCTATCACGCATGCCATGACGTAGGCAATAATAGGCGCGAAATCCTTGCCTTTTTCCTTAGGTGAGCTATAAATATTTGTTATCAGGGTTTTGGCGCACCATCTTTTTGTTCGGAAGGATTCAAGTACATGGCGCGATTGACTGTTGGGCATGTACCTAACTTTCGACACGATACCTTTGCTAACCAGCGTCGTGATCCTGGGATAATCGGGGGTAAAATGCGTGTAGTATTCGCGCAACATAGCCCAGCATTTGCCATTTTTGCGCAGATATATAATATCCAGGCCGCTGCGGCTTCATTTCGATGGAGGCAAAATTTCGATAGCCGTGGGCTGTACGGTGTCAGTGGACGTTAAAGTACCCCAGTGGTTCAAATTTCCGGAGCCCTCCACGACGGCGTCTCTCATAATCATAGCATGGTTTTGGGACGCTAAACCCCACAAGTAACCCAATCGTGTGGGCATATAATGTCCAGCTGAGCAATCGTCATGTCAGTGTAACACTGTAGAGCTGCTGCCTATTTTTGACATATTATGAAGTTCCAGTGGTGAATTTCCATGGTTTCGTTTGTTTTCGTGCGATTTTGTTTATACGCCGATTTTGTTTACAGAAGAGTGGGTGCATTTGGGCTACCGGCTCCACGCTTACTATTTCATAATTTTTGATTGGTGGCGAGCTCATAAACCTGGTCTTTCAATCTTTTAAAATAGTTCTGTAGCTGGTTATAAAAATCTGCATTGCCTGTATTTGATGCGGCATTTTCTGTAACATCAATTCTATCGGATTTTGAGCCGCCTACGTTTGTTCCGAGCAGTTACCGTATGACTCACTACATTCAATGACAATTAGGAGAACAATTCGATTGATGTGCATCGAATAGGTTCCTGAGAAATCGTGCCTACATCAAATTAAGCCCAGTTTTGATAATGAGGTAAGCCTTTGGGCTGCAGGGTTTCGCCTGTCGGTCCTGATTGCCATCTCTGAAATACTTCTTCAAAAATTCAAGCGTGGAACGGGAAGCACTACGGCCAAGATTCACCGGGAGGCTCGTAGTCCTGAGGTTGTGCCTTATATCCGTAAGCTTTCCCACAATCTCAAGAAGGTGGCGAACAGGCGCGCCAAGCGAGTTCATTTCTCTGCACCAAATATGCTGGGAATGTTGTGTCCACGTGTATGCAACACCAGAAAACGTGGATATGCGAAGAACCACCAACCGCTGTTAAATGTTCCAGTAGAATTGTGTATTGCAATTCCAGTGTGATGTGGGATGTTTTGCTTCGGCGAAACTGGACGCGACGTCAATGGCCGAATTGGGGAACACGCTCTAAATTTGAACATACTACACAGTACACCCATTTAGTTGCGCATGTCATCAAGTCTATATGGTGTGCTCCCGGTTGAAGGAGACGACGATTCTAGGAAAGAGCAGTGGCAAGGCTGCGCGTCCAAGTCTTGAAACCAACCACATCAGGCAACTTGGTACCAAGTGCATTAGCACCCATTCTCTCGCTCTTTTGCTCGCGGAATTCGACCTTCTCGATGCGGCTGTCGGGGTCACATTGCAAAGAAAAAAATGACTGCGTTTCTTTGCGCTTATCTGGCTGTTTTGCGCTTGCGTTGTCGACATGTTTCAACCATCATTGTACCAATCCTCTTCATTTCGCACGCTTCCCTTGTTGTGGTCGTCCGTTCGCGCACTTACCTGTAAGTTTCAGGAATGAATCAACGTGCCCAAGAAGAAGTTTTGACGAAGGTACGCGCGCAGGGGTTGTAGTTGAAATTGTTACTACCTCTCTTGAACCATCAGTAACGTTTTGATATCTTGTACTAAGCACGAGCTCGCCTGCTTCTTTAGTAACGGAAATCATCTCGACTGATATATCACTTTTTAATAAACCTGATTGGCCCGAAAAGCACCGCCTTTTATTATACTTAAGCGACCGCAACAATGCGTAGGCACTGTTCTGCAGTTATATTAAAGCAGTAAAGAATAATGAAATACGTTGCATTCATCTAGAAAATTTAGACAAACCTGAACATTCTTACACATGTCGCAATGACAGTCTCTTGCTACCTGTAGGACACGTACAAGTAAGCAGCAAGGTATAAAATATGCGACAATAGAGCCTGCGCTCCAGCAACGGTATCGGCAGTACGACCACCCAGCCGCTGACGCGCCTGCAGCTATGGCAGTACTGGCCATACTGGCCGCTACGCCATAGCCAGTACTAGCCAGTACTGGCCGCTACGCAAGCTGATACGTAAGACTGTCAGCGAGATCACAAAACAGAATGTGAGCCAAGCGGAGGGAGCCTCCGTAAGTAAAGAGCTGCGGCAAACGTCTGCGACTCCCGACCCACGTCCCGTGGCGCATTTCGAGCCGACGGCAAGCAGTAACGCAAACGCTGTTCGTCGGCTACTGCCCTTGTCTACCGTGCCGGCGCCACAGTACCGCCAACGTCAACCTGACGCAGCATGCACCCAACTGGAACCTGTTAGGCGACCCCAACCTCGAAGAAGCGACATATGGCGCACTCCTGACGGACGTCCGTTGTGCCGCTACCATGCAGAACCGGGACACATCTGTTGTTTTCGCCCTCACCGCCCAACTCCTTATTCGGGAAGCAAATCGAATGCTCGAAGCTGTCAGCTTGGTCCATGCCGACCCCTTGTCGACGAAAGTGCTGGTGGCCGAGCGAAATACTGCTGACAAATTTTAACAATGAATGCCGGCATGTTAGGAAAGGTACCGCTGTAGCATGCCTTCACAAAATCGGTAACAATGAAGACTGCATAGCTGTGCAAGGGGGAACAACGGCGGATACACTAACACGGTTTCCTGCTGTCGACGTTGGTCCATGTTTCACACCCGTGGAGAAGCAACACCTCCTAGACTTGCTGCACCATTTCAAGCTCTGTTGCTGCTGAACGTCACGTGGGGGCCAAACGCAGCTGACTAAACACCACGTCATCACGGAGGAGGCAGCAAGGCCGATTCGGCAGAACCTTCACCGTATGGCACACAATGAACGCGCAGTCATTAAACAAGAGGTCAAGAATTTGCGGGAGGATGAAGTCATGCAGCCTTCGAAGAGCCCTTGGGCATCACCGATGATGCGTGTAAGGAAGACGACGATTTGTGATTCTCCATTGACGACTGGAAACTAAACCGCGTTACGAAAAACGGTGTTAACACCATGCCAGGAATTCGTTACTCTTTGGACAGGCTGCGGTATGTGCGTTATTTCTCGCCTATGCAGATGAAGAGTGAATATTGGAAAATCGAGGTCATTGAACGTGAGCGAGAGAAGGCTGCATTCTTTAGGCCTGATACTTATGCTCAGCCCCACTCACGTTCCAAAGACTTATGGATACCGCTCTCTCCGGCCTGAAGTGGAAGAGTTGTGTGGTGCGCCTGGACGATGGCGCTGTTTTTTCGACCACTTTTGAGAAACACCTAGTACCCGTACTCGCAGTTCTGCGGGCCATATAACATGCTGGACTCACGTTCAAAGCTGAAAAGTGCCGCTTCGGCTTTGAAAAACTTTAATTCCTAGGCCTTTCGGTCAGTCATGAAGGTGTTAGACCGGGCGCCGATCAAATTTGGGCGGTTATAAAGATTTCAAGGCTTACGGATAGGAAGGCAGTCAGACACTTCCTAGATCTTTGTACCTTTTACTAGCGCTTCATTAGGCATTTTGCACGTGTTCTCTCTCCACTCAAATACCTCAGAAGACAGGACGCTACCGTCGTGTCGGAAGAGGATGAAGAGGCTGCCTTGTCAGCGCCTACTCGTGTCAGCTCCTACGAACTCCGCCACTGTTTGTTAACTGGGACGAGGACACAATAGACGCTGTCCATACAGATGACGGAAGCGTGGGTCTAGGTGCTATCCTTATTCAGAGGCAAGTCGGTGCTGAGCGGCTTATTGCCTATACCAGCCAAACGTCCCGTGCAGAGTCGATCGGATCAACAGCGGAGGACCGCCAAGCTGTAGTAAGGGCGGTGACCAAGTTTCACCTATACTTACAATGCCGTAGTTTTCGAGTAATAAGCAACCATCACTGATTTTGTAAGTTCGCCAACAAAAAAAAAACCCGTCCGGACGCTGGGCACGCTGGGGATTGCAGCTCCATTAATACGATATGGTAAAAGTTTAATTCGGAAGGTACCATTTAGACTTCGACTGTCTCTCACGACACCAGTCATATCAAGAGCAGATGTTGATTATGGATGCATATTTTTCCTGGGTTGTAAAAAAAAACACAGGAAACATGTGCATGTGCGGACGACATGCACATGTTGCATGATGCACGGTTGTATTATGTGCAATCCTGATCGAGAGAGGTATCAGGCAAGGTGGTACGATCTCTCCGATTCTATTGACTGCATGTTTAGAGGAAGTGTTTAAACGTCTAGACTGGGAACAAAAGGGTATTCAAATATACGGAGAATGTCTCACAATTTAAGATTAGCAGACGACATTGTGCCCTTTACAATGATGGTGACGAACTACAAAATATGATTGATGACCTAATCCGAGAAAGTATTAAAACTGCACTAAAAAGAATAGGCGAAAGGTCAAAGTTATGGTCAATAGCCTAGCTAAAGAACAGCATTTTAAAATTACCAGTGAAGCCTTATAATGTTTGAACTAATACATATATCTGGGACGGTTACCAACAGGAACACCTACTCATGAAAAAGAAATTATCTGTAGAATAAGGATGAGATGGAGCGCATTTGGAAGGCATTCCGAAATCAAGATTGGAGACCTGCCGCTGTTACTAAAGCGAAAAGTATTCAATCAATGCATCATCCCAGTACTAACGCACGGTGCATAAACGTGGAGGATAACGAAAAAACTAGAGATGAAAGTAAGGAACACACAAAGTGCGATGCACAGAAAAATGATAGGTGTAACGCTAAGACATAAAAAACCAGCGGAATGGATCAGGGAACAGAAAGGAGTAGATGATATTATTATATGAATTAAAAGAAAGAAGTGGACCTGGGCAGGACATGTTATGAAGAGGAAAGATAGCAGATGGACAGTAAGAGCGAAGGAATAGATAGCAAGAGAGGGAAAACGCAACAGAGGCACGCAGAAGGTCAGATGGAGCGATGAAATTAAAGAGTCTCTGGGCAAAAAGTGGAACTGACTCGCTCAGGATGAGGTGGATTAGAAATCGTTGGGAGAGGCCTTCGTCCTACAGTGGACCTAAAATAGGTTGCTGCTCCTGCTGCTGCTGATGATGATACTTTCTGGGAGGAGTTGATGCGGCAATAACTTCGCAGCAGCAAGAAGACAACCAAGCTTGCACAACTCACTGATCAAATTCCTGAAACGGCAAGCAGTAAATGCGCCGAAGGTGTTTTCAAGGTGTCTTCATTGCGTTAACGGAATGATATTCTCTGTCGAATTCTCTGTCGAGAAAACATCTCTTCGGCAGAACAGAGCTATGTGTTCGTCGTCCCCGAAAGTCTGTGCAGGTAGCCACATGCAGGACACATGTGGCCACCTCGGCTACAATAGATTGTTGCGGCGAATCGACAACAAATGCAACTGGGCAAGGCTCGATGTAGGAGGTCGAGGATTAAGTTCGGACCTGCATTGTCCGCCAAAACCGCAAAGTGCGAAATTAAACCAACTAAGGACAACTAAGCCTGTTGTTCTACGACATCGCATTAATGCGCCAGAAACGCCGTTGGACCAAGTTGAATTACGTCTTCTCGGCCCATTTACATTGTCTAAAAGCGATTCATTGTACAAGACTTGGGCACACAGAAACACAAGGACACTTACAGAAGGAAACAAAATATAGACCAATTGTCAGGTAATCCGGCTCCCCTCGCTCAGGGTGCAAATAAAATTGTAAGAGATGATAGGTGAAAATACAAGAAAAAAAGAAGGAAAACCAGAGCCCCAAAACTATAGAAGCTGAACACACCGTTTCGTAGGTCACACACTCAGACTGCAGGTAAGGTAGGCATATTCTTTTTCTGTTAGTGAGATGGCAGAAGCGCTTCCGCATTACGCATTGTTTTAGCGCTCCTCCTGATATGAATTGCCTCTATCAGCTCTCGGGTGGTTTGATTTGGATGTTGTGATAAAACGGAGCTATCCTGAAAAATTGGGGTACAGCCGCACCAGTTACAACGTTGCGGAAGGTAGGGATTGTCCTTTCAATATACCGATCTGTCGTGTTCCTTCCTTATTACAGTGCTCATTCGGCCTTTCGTCTACACTCCTGAGGGTTTGGCCTTTGTAACTTCTGCTACAGGAAAAAGGAATTCGGTAAATGACACAAGTCCTACAGTCGACACCACTACTTCATCTGTGCTTCTTCCCGCACCCATCCTTTCTTGTATCATAAGGTCTGGTCTTTGTGTGTAATAACGTTAGCAAGTCCGAGCACGATGGATTTCTTGCAATTCATTGTCGCGAGTGTGGATGCGTGCCGTGTGTCGAAAATACTGTGATTATAGGAAGAAGAAAATCTCAATTAACGCCATTCATCACTGAAACTGCGCACATAAAAGAGCTGGGGGACGCATGTGTTAGTAATTCATCTCTCATGCTGCATTTTTTGAGCATGCATGAAATATGAATCTTGCTTATTGTATACTCCGGTTGTGTTTTTTTCAAGCACGAGCCCCTTATTTGCTCTGGCAGTAGAGACGTGCTTGGTAGAAGAGCGGATACAAAATTCGCACAGTTTCCGAAAATAAAAATGGCAGATCCCACGTGCAGTGGGAATCAACGAAATGCGAAGTACGCATGAGGAACGTAAACTGGATCTGCGTTGTTGTCTCGCTATACCGATCTTGGTACATATGAAGTTAACGAAACAGCCGCAAGAGCACCAAAACCGTGGCACATAAATCATGCCGCTCATGAAATGCATGTCACAATTTTTGTGTTTTGACGTGTCATTTATGTTCATCATGCAGTCATGTTGCGGCACACCAATTTTCGTATACATCCTATTAGAAAACGGCCAGGAGAGCACCAAGACCGTGGCATGTTAACCGTGGATATGTTAACGAGATTGATAGTTGAAGCTGCAGAAATGAAACGGGATGATATTGATTGTGTCAGTGCACCGTCTATCTCGCTTACGAAGAAGGAACTTCGTTTTTTGGATGGTGTGTTGGGCAATAATGGATGAGCAATAACCGATATGACACGTGGGCTTTTTGTTTTGTTTGCCTTCTTTCCTTTTTATATGTCGCGCTTCCGAATAAACGCTGAGTTGCAGTCAAGCGCTTGTGTTGCGTCTTTCTAGCTGTCCCTGTGTGTAGTTTTTGCGCTTCCTACGAAGATGGATACACCCTGTTAGTTATGTTCGTCCTGCAGTCATGTTGTGGCGTATCAATTTTCGTATACATCCCATTAACGAAAAGGCCAGTAGAGCACCAAGACCGTGGCATGTAAATCATGCCGCTCATGATTTTCAAGTTATGACCCGTCATTTATGTTCTCTACAGCCATGTTGTGGCATAACAATTTTCGCTTACGTTTCACTAATGAAACGGCCGGGAAAGCACACCGTAGCAAGTAAATCATGCCGCTCATGACATGCATGTCATGATTTTCATGTTATGCCCTGTCACGTTCATCATGCAGTCATGTTGTGGCGTATCAATTTTCACCTACATCCCATTAACGAAACGGCCAGGAGAGCACCAAGAGCGTGGCATGTAAATCATGCCGCTCATGACATGCATATCATGATTTTCATCTTATGACCTGTCATTTATGTTCGTCGTGCGGTCATGTTGTGGCATACCAATTTTCGTATACATCCCATTAAGGACACAGCCAGGAGAGCACAAAGTCGTAGGCGGCTAGATAGATAGATAGATAGATAGATAGATAGATAGATAGATAGATAGATAGATAGATAGATAGATAGATAGATAGATAGATAGATACGGTCAAAGTCGCCGAAGTTTGCTAAGAAATGCTTCGCATTTAAAAACTGTGGTTGGAAGTTAAAGCTGTGTGTGTCCTTCTACGTCTTTGTGCTAATTTGCGCTGCAACATTTTTCCGATTATCATGCACCAAGAAGCCTAAATTTCCACTCTGTCAGTCTAACACATGTCATGCACTTTAAGTACCTCTGTATAACTCTAACAAATTTAAAATCTCACAATCGCGTCGCAATAGTTTCCAATAAGGCTCTTCGAAACTTTTCTATCTTCCACGCACGTTAACCAGCTCGACAAAACATTAAGGTCGCGAAAAATCGGGGCGTATGGTGATGAAAATGGACTGAAAGTGATCAGTCTTCAAGCTTCCTCGTGTAAGCATTCAAGGTGGCCGAGATGTGACGAATACGTATTGCCTCACGGGGACAGACATTGTGTAGGATGACTTTGAATAAGTGCGTAATGAAAGAAAACAAGGATTTCGGTTGAAATGTAAGGCCGTGTTTTAATAATGACATGGATTAGGGACTCAGAATGACCACGGAATTTTATGTTTATCTAAGACTTCAGCAATTTTGCGGACGCAGAGGTTCCATTGATGTGTCCTTTAGGGGTCACCGTTAGGGATGAAATGTTTGGCAATAGGTGAGCGGAAACTTACCTGCATCTTACCGGTACTCACCTACGGGGCAGAAACTTGGGGCCTAACTAAAAGGGTTCAGCTTAAATTCAGGACGATGCAGCGAGCTATGGAACGAAATATGGTAGGTGTAACATTAAGGGACAATAAGAGAGCGGAATGAGTTAGGGAACAAACATGTGTTAGGGACATATTAATAGAAATTAAGAACAAGAAATGGGCGTGGGCGGCCACGTAATTCGAAGACAAGACAACAGTTGGTGATTAAATACAATGCCACTCCTCTCTGTAACGTCGCAAATGGCAGTGTGAGTATTTATATAAATAAACAAATAAATAAATAAATAAATAAGGGTAACAGAGTGGATTCCTAGAGAAAGCAAGAGCGGCAGGGAGCGGCAGAAAGTTAGGTGGGCAGATGAGATTAGGAAGTTTGCGGGGATAAATTGGGCCCAAGTAGCACAGGACAGGGATAATTGGAGATCTATGGGAGAGGCCTTTGACCTGCAGTGGGCGTAGACGGCTGACGATGATTAGCAGAAGGAAACAACACGAAATTAGTCCTCGATGAATTTATTCTTAATGCCTTCGATTCGCAACATGAGTGGACGTTATGTAGGTCGACATTTAATAGCTGTTGGAGCATGATTGCGTCGTTATGTGAGGAAAAAATTGCGGTATCATCAGGGTAGAAAAGACAGTTGGTGTGTTTCAAATGAAGTGGCAAGTCATTAAGCAAAAGCAAAAGCAAGAGGGGTCCCAAGATTGATCCTTGGGGCACGCCTTTTTTAGTGGTTTTGGGTGTTGAGAAACGGTCATGTATTTGAGCAACCTGTGTCCAATTATTAGAAGAGCTTTGAATCAGTTGATAGTTGTTGTTATTGATAGTTGTCATTTGTGCAGACTTAACCGCAGTCGACATTTTTTATTGAAATGAGAAAGATGCCTCAGACGGCTTTTTATCTACTCGAGCGAAACAATATATGAAAGGTTCACTCACGCGGGGAGGTTCAAAATGAAGGCTATACTCTTGTAAATTGCATGCGGCTGCCATGGCATACCAAACACAATTGCCTTCAACAATGCTGTAGTAGCTGCGACGCGCTTTACATTTTCGAGATTATAAAGCTGCACGAATTAACTACACGCTGGAAATTTGTTGCGTCGTTTCGGGCCATTACGCCTTCGCGACCGTAGCTGCAGCGTAGGGGCACAGCCTCTAGCAGGGGCTACGTGCGCGTTCTTGGCGGTAATTAAAGATCCTCATCCTTGCTTTTCCTTTTTTCTGCGTTATAACAGCACTGATAGCGTCACGTTCATCGCTCTCTTCGTAGGCTTGAGTAACTAATGCGATGCAGTTGTATGTGCGCAAGGATTTAGCGTAGCGATTAGAAGCCTGAGTCCCTAACACTGTTTTTAGCAAAGGCATTTTCAAGTCATATTTAAAGATGTCTCGCTGTAATGGGTTGTTCATGCTTCCGCTAGTTACTGAATGAAAACGTAAACGCCTGACCGAAACTACGTCGACAATATAGCTCGTGAGCCGTTCACATCCTTGTTGGCCAGATGTTTTCAGTTTACCACAGCTTGTCATAGCTGCTCACCGACGTATTTTTCCTTATTCATTTGCTACTTTCTACAGAGCTACTTCCTCTCTCGCCTCTGCCCTTTGGAAATATTTTTGTAAACAGGCCGGCTGTGCTGGGATGCCTTGTGCTCGGAAGCAGGTTTCGCGCATGCTAAAGCTGCGGCAGTGGCATGACCGCTGAGGCCGGCGGCGAGCATTGGGCGGACCCTCCACGTCGCGACGTCGCTGCAAGCACCTGGATATATCGCCTTGCGTACCACTGTTTAATAACGCAAAATAGCTCTATAGGTTGCAGACGTACTTGATTAGGTGTCGATAAATTGCACAAAATATGCGTGCTGTTTTTAACAATGAAGCTGTTCTTGTTCTTCGTAAAGTGAACCGCGCCGGACAATACCATCATCGTCATTTGTTCTGGTCCTCACGAGTGCGTGTGGTCTTCTTCTATGCAAGGTCCAACGAGCGGTGTTTGTACGCGCGCTCTTTCATTCTTTGGGCTCGTGCCCTCAGCCCACTACTACGCCGGCAACACTGAGGATGGCGGGTGCACGTTTTGGAATTGCAAGGAGGAGAAGAAGACAAACACAATGTGCTTCGTGAAAAATGCAACCTAAAACTAACATTCCCAGGTGTTGGCCAATCCGCCGGCCGCCGTGGGTATGCGCCATAGGAGAATTATGATCATGTGCTTCGATTTGTCCTATGCACAGGGTCTCGCCAAGTTATGCACAATCCTAGAGTGTACCATAGCAAAGGGCTGGGACGGCGTCAAGCCGAGACGACACGTGCCGCATCTGCCACCGTCTGTGATTCGACGCGAACGTCTTTACGCTGAACTCGGTGCGAAAATTTGAGGAGCGTTGGCTGGGGCTATAGCAGTGCTTTGGAAGACGTTTCGCGAAGCCTCGGACCACGACGAAATGCGCGTCTGACCGAGACAAACCGGACCTGCTAAGTTCCATTGAGCTTCGCACATTCGCTAGCCTTGCGCTACTAATGCAGGCTTCACAAAATTTTTTTACTAGCTGCGCTGCTGGTGAGTGCCTTAAGGTGGTAGTTGAATATATCACACCCACTGTTCTTACGCGATTCACGACTTCGGTGAGAGCGTTGTTAAGGTAGGGAGATGATGCTACCTGCACCTACTTTCCTTTAACTCGAAAAACAACTCAGTTAGTTTGCTTTAATTAGCAACCATTCAAGCAGGCTCAATCATATGATTTCTCCAGTGTCTGATCGCTCTTCTGAGTGAATTGATTACATCATCGTGTGCGAAAAATGCAGTTTTGTGGCTGGCATAAACGATGAATTTTACTGAAAAGTTTATGTATACGACATCGTTTATGTACAGCTTAAACAGAAAAGGGCCTGAGATACCACCCTGAGGAACATGAGGAGGGTGTGTTTTAATCACTAAATGAAAATCATATAGAGACGCGCATTGTTTTAGTTCGCTTAGCTATGAACAGAAAATGTCTGACGCAACGCCGCGTACTCCTTATCAACCTAACTTGCTTGTTGGCAATTTTATGCTGAGAGACTCCAAAGCTTTGCTCACATCAAAGACTGTACCGGGTACGAATTCTTTGCTACGTGTATTATGTAAGATAATCTTTTTCTGGTGAAGCAGTGCGAGTTCAGCCGATAGATATTCCTGCTGCCATATTGTGTCTCACATGGTAGTTTATCATTATTATGATGAATCCTACTAAGTGTCAAAGAATAATAATTGTTCTAAAGTATACTGGAAAATACCGGAAAAATTGACACGGGTCTGCAGTTCGCTAAATTGTATCTCCATTTTTGTAGAATATGCGTACTTCAACCGTCCTTGACATTGACGAAAACGTTCCTGCTGACAGGCAGAGATAAAGGAGATGACAGAGCGACTTTGAAATTCCTTCAGCGACGTTCTTATTGGTCGGCTCATAGTCTAAAATAATAAAAATAATTACTATTTTTAAGCTGCATGATTTTCCCATGAACGTAGCTTTCGTAAGTACGCCTTATGAGCAAAGCACATCGATTTGTCTTGTATATATAACTTTGCATTCTGAGATTTTTTAGAACCAGTTGAAGTTCAGTAGACAGTTATCAACCGTATTAGATAACTAGTTATCACTAATACCTTGGCCGCTGATCGTAAGTTCTGTGTAATTACATGGTCCGTTCCCTAGAGCTTACGGCCCCGCCACGGCGGTCTGGTGGCTAAGGTACTCGGCTGCAGATCCGAGGGTCGCAGGATCGAATCCCGGACGCGGCGGCTGCATTTCGATGGAGGCGAAATGTTGAGGCCCGTGTGCTGTGCGATGTCAGTGCACGTTAAAGAACCCCAGGTGGTCGAAATTTCCGGAGCCCTCCACTACGGCGTCTCTCATAATCATAGCTGGTTTTGGGACGTTAAACGCCGCAAGTCAACCAATCAAATCCCTAGAGCTTACGAACATTTTTCCAAGTGGAAGTTTCATTACCGCACGACTGCACAAAAATTTATGAAGGCACAGTTTCTAGCCTTCTCATTGGCTTTATTCAGGTGCTTGCAGATTTTTTAAATGGAGCTATACAGTTGTGGGCCAAGACAAGCACGAAATTCATTGCACATACAGTCTTTTTGTTGAAAAAAAAAGCACGTGCTGTACGTACTAGCTTGCCTGCTCCTTCAATACAAGCAAAGTTACTTCGTGAAACGCGATATCAGGTGCACAATCGGAGGTACTCGTATTATTCATATAAAGAACAATGACCTGGGAATTAAACATAATAAGTATTTCTATTTTATTAGTAGAAGCAGCAAATTGTTGATTAAACAAACCATCATCATCAGCCTATTTTAAGGGCACTGGATGACGTTGGCCTTTTTCGACGATTTCTAATTTGTGATATCCTCACCGAGTTTTTTTTTGCACTTTATGCCGCGAATTCATTGATTTCAGCGCACCATCTAACCTTTTGCCTCTTACCGCTGCAGTTGCCCTCTCTGTGTATCCATTCCGTCGCTCTTACTGTCCATCTGTTATCTTTCCTCCTCATGGCATGTCCAGACCAGGTCCACTTCTTTCTTTTAATTGATATAATAATATCAGCTACTACTGTCTGTTTCCTGATCCGCTACGCTTGGTTTTTATGTCCTAGCGTTACACCTACCATTTTTCTTTCTATAGCACGCTGCGTGCTTCTTAATTTCATCTCTATTTTTTTTCTTATCCTCAAGGTTTCTGCACTGTACTTCAGTACCAGAATAATGCAGTGATTAAATATTTCTTGCTTAAGTGACAGCGGCAAGTTGTCGGGCATGGTTTGGGATTGGCTCCTGTTAGCGCTCCAGCCCATCCTTATTCCACGGAGAATTTCCTTTTCATGGGTAGGCTTACCTGTCAGTAACTGTCCGGCACATACATATTCTTTCGCACATTCCTGGAGCTGATTGCTAATGAAAATCTACTGTTTTTAGCTAGATTGATGAGCATACTTTTGGTTTTTCGTCTATTAATTTTGAGCCCTATTTGAGCATTTTCCCTGTTTGGGCCCCATCCAGTTTTGCAATTCATCACCATCTTTATTAAAGAGGTCAGAAAACTGAACCAATTTTCTTTTCAGAATAAAACCTTCCGCAACACTACGTATGTGAGCAATTTTCTGTATTCTTGGAAGTTTTCATGAGAACGGCTGAGTATTTTTAGGAGCCTGTCGTATGTTTACCTCACACCCCTTTAAATCATTCACGTTTCCATACTTGTGCAGTTTTGACATTTTGGGATTTTATGAAGAAATCAGTATGTGTTGTAATAAGACATTTTTAATAATGTAGAATTCATTTCCATAAATATTTCCAAGTTATTAGCTTAGCTAAACTATAGTGAAAAAAAAACTCCCAAATTGTGGTCTGCGAGAGGCAGTTGCTATATACTTAAGAGACGGGTTTTGGGAAAACGCACCGTGGGTGACATAAACTTACCTTATTCTGCACCAGCGGTACTATGAGCATAAACTAACCTAAAAAATTTGGGCGGGTAGAATGAATACCTTGACTTTAAAATTCTAGGGCTTCTGTAATGGAACATCTGCAACACACAAGTGGTATTTTCAGCGTGAACTGATATATAACCTTTTTTTCAGAAATCGGTGCGAAATTGCGCAGAATTAAAGTTCATTCCGTTGCCAGCAGGCATTTTGCCCACCTCATGGAAAAAACATCGCGCTAAACAAAATATAGTCGGGATCTCTTTTGGTCTGTGTTTACATGAACACACCCAGTTTCATATTAGCAGTACTGGCCGGTGGTGCACCAAACTGGCGACTAATGGAAGGGGTTGAAAAAAATGCTATTACATTCTTGTGAAAGATATTGCTCGATATTTGTGTGCTGATAACTGGTTCTCATTTTAAGCACTCTAAATGTGAGCGTTACATAACTGCTAGAAATAATTCGGCGATGGGAGAAAATAGGGGAAAGGTGAACCTATAAACGTGTTCGGCCGTTTTTTCAAGGATTGTGTTTAATATCCACACTGGCACTGAGACGCCCAACATCGCCGCGCTATGCATGCCCTAAACGTCAATGGCGGCGCTTTCAGAAGCCTCACACAAAAGTAAAGAAATGCATGCTTCAATGAGCCGAAGGCACCTTCCCGGTCTTTGTCAAGCAGTTGAGAAAAAAAAATATCCAGCAGATCGCACACTTTATGAGAATCGATGCCCTGCGAAGCAACCAGCGTGGAATTTGGCTATGCCGAACTGTTTGGCATTCAACTGTTGGTACGAGTAGGACCAACGCCTACGCGTAAATTGATCATAACTACCATCACCATAACTAATGGTGGGGTCATTCACGGCATGTTGCGCGTGCGAACAGCCGCCGTTGCCGAGTGGTAGCGGGCTTTTTTTCACCTCGATGCCCCAGTTTCTATTCCTATCCCTCTGACATTTGATAGCTCCACTCTTCTTTCTGTCTGTCCGCTTCCTATGTATATATTGCAACTGTAAGCGGTGATAAAAAGCGCGCATTCCTCTTGTTTACTCGACGCAAAGTTTGCTGTCGGGAAGTTTCTAATGACCATTTAGGTTGTGCTTTGACTGACGCAACCTGCACTGTTTCGAACGCCTGTGGCACATATCCGTATAATAACCCGCCCCAAGCACTGCGCGTATGAGCCACGAGTGATCGTGTCCCGCTGCACACGACGAGCATATCATTTTAGCGATGTCTAGATCGATCATTCGTGTTCATCACGCGTTGATACACTGCCATTCCAATTTTGCTATGCACCAAGTAAACGAGACGACCAAGAGAGCGCTGACACGTGGTCGGCTAGATAGATAGATAGATAGATAGATAGATAGATAGATAGATAGATAGATAGATAGATAGATAGATAGATAGATAGATAGATAGATAGATAGATAGATAGATACGGTAAAAGTTGCTCAAACTCGCCAAGAAATGCTTGGCATTTCTTCGCAGTTTAAGCAACGTCGAAAAAGGCATGCCTATAAAAGCTAGCCATGTTATTATTTACTTATTTATTAATTACCTGAATCGCCCCGTAGGGCATTACGGCAGGGAGGTTACAGGCTATACAAAATAGCAGAAGGAATTATTGCAATGCGTGGTAAAAGGGACCATTTTCTCTGATGTATACAACGCGCAATGGCAAACTGTTTCAATCTGGAACAGTTCTAACAAAAAAAGAACAACGAAAAACGTTACCCCTGCCAGAAAAGTGCCTGACCTTCAAACAGTGTTCCAAGAAAAAGAGCATAAGAAACGTTCTCCTTGAGTGAGGGTAAAACTTACTTCTGAGGGCCCAAGGCTCGAAATTTTCCAATGCTCGTATAAATTGTAGGATTCCAATGAGGCAGTCTGCAGAGATGTCAGCCTGAAGGAGTTGTCGCGTCAGCCCAGCGCCCATGGACGCGATCATCCTTTTAAGTGAGAGGCGAATTTTTTCCAAGAATTTGGACCGCTTTGGGCGTTCTGTTGCCGGCCCTGTCTCATGAGGCACTGTTGTCATTTGATCATCTGTTGAGGTGTCGGCAACACTTGGGGTAACATTCGGCATCGACTCGGTAGAAATAATCACCTCTTCTTTCGACTCTATGGAGGCGCGTTGCATGTCCTGTGAAAAGTCGTTCGTGTCGCTGGTTCTTTCAAGCTCTACACTATCTTGAGAGTTATTTCCTGCCACGCCCAATCCAGTAATCGGTGTAGCTGCTGCACCTCCACTGTTCCTCTCTTGAGAACTGCCATTCTTCGCTCTAGCGTTAACAACCGGCGAGCCAGAGTCAAAAGCAATGTTCCACTCATCGGCAGGCCTAGACAGCACATCCGTTGACATTCTCTTTGAAGTGACGGTATCCGCACATTTTGCCACTGTGAAAACGCACGTAAGTAGCAGTAACTTCAGCACTTCGCCATGGTGAGCACCTCTGCGCCTTGGCAGCACTCGTTGCATCATTTCAATAAGATGGAAAAATCACGGCTCACCTCAGACGCGTGCGTGCTTGTCTGGTTCGGCAAGAAGGCATGGAAGCCGTATACTGAAAGTAATGAAGCTATTCTTAAGGTAGCTACGAGAGAGCGGCGTCTTAGCTGCCCAAAAAGCACGGAGCCAGTGCTGGCCACCGGAAACTGGTGGGCTTTCTCTCAATCGGGACTGTGGCGCAGCGAGCTGCGCTTTGCGAAATGCTATTTACTGCGAAGGCGAAGCGCATTCAACCTATTACGCACGTCTCTCATTCCCTTTCTTGGATTTCCCAACGTATATTTTCAATTATTGCGAGGTCTGCCTGAAGCAATACTCATCCTCTCTCGCAGGCGGGTTTCCTTAACCATTTTTTTCCCTTACATATTACTACTCAACTCACTTTCTAATAGTCGACCAATAGCAGTGAAGGTCGTGCGAGAAGAGCAACACACGGACAGCTTGAAACGTATAATCACGCTGTGTTTGTGCTAACAAAGCCCCTTTTATGGCGTCAAGAAAATCTCGTGTCATCCAGTTTGCGGGTGCGGATGAGCTCATGGCGTATTGCAAATTCCAGAATATATTCCTTCATTTGAAAACACTGCTCAAGTAAAAAAAAAATATGGATCAGGGCCGCACTTTCGCGTAGCGCTCTGCCGAAATTTCCTTCTCGTTGCATAGAGTCGAGGTGTTTTGTCGTGGGTAAGAAAGGTGCGTGCTGCCATTGAACTGGTGCGAAGTATTCCAGTGGCGAAATGACAGAAATAGTTGCGTTGTACGTCCAGCCGTCTAGCCTGCTCGGCTAGTCCCTCCATGTTATCACTGGTATAAGTGCCTGGCAAGGCGCCGCACTTACAGTTAGAAAAATATTTGTGAGTAATAGCTCTCACGGAGATGCATTCAGTGGAAAATGTTTAATTTAGCAAGAACCACGGTGTTGGAAACCGACCTAGCAAAGCGTTCTTTATGCCGAATGCTTCAAAACGGGAAACAAGCGCTGGTTGCACTTGCTTCGGATTTTCCTGAGAGTTGATCAACTATTAATGTGCCTCTTTATATAAGGAAAGGTTGTCCGCCTACAATTGAAAACGAAGTCACGTATGACGCGTATGGGTCAATGGTAAATGCACTTACCGCTTCACTACTACTCTCTGTGCGAGAGTATGTCTGCCACTTGCGGTTAGCATCAGCAGCATTATAGATAGCGCATTAACCGAGCAAAACGAAATTTCGCGTACATTTTCATTCCTTTCATTTTCATTTTATTTTACTGTTAGCCTGATCGGGCTATTACCGGGGTGGAAAAATAAAGAATACAAACATACACATTGAAAAATAAGGACTCCTATACAATCATCTATATTAAACATGGAACAGTGATTAACAAAGGATAGCCAAGAACACTTCTCAGAAGCACAAGCATAAAATAAGCAATATATATAAACATAAACAAGCATAAAATCAACTGTATATCTTGGACAAATGCGTTATTTAGGTTTGTCACAAAAGAAGGTGCACATTCAATTGACACAATGGAGTTTGGCAGCCTATTCCGCTCACTGATCGCCCGCGGAAGGACACTGCACTTAATGGAATCGTTGTGCGAACTGGACGGGGGGTGGGGGGATATACATGTTGTGGCAGTGCCTTGATGTTCCCCCAGTTTTTATTTCTATGCACTTTGATTTGTTAACTTTTACTTCTTCTTTAATTCTTATAAAGATGAATTTTAGCCTTTAGCCTCATACTCAGTCCTTTTTTTTTCTAGTGTTTGAAGGTGGGCTGGTTTGCAAAGCACAGAAGGGGAGTTTAAATGCTGGTACTTAATCAATATGAAACCTGAAGCGAGTCTTTGTATTTTGTCAAGCTTACTGCAATTAGTTTTTGTATACGGATCCCATACTACCTTTGCGAACTCCATGACTGGCCATAAGAGTGACTCGTAAGACAAGCATTTGATTTCTGGGCTGGCCCTATGCACGTTTCTCCGAAGTTTCCGCGGCGCTTTGTAGGCCTTAGCGCAAACGGAGTCGATATGCAGATTCCATCGTAGATCTGAAGTTACGAATAAAGCAAGGTATTTGTGTTGTCTGACCCTGGCAATCTCATGGTCACTTATGGAGTAGATCCATTCTGGGATGCGTTTTTTTCCTGGATACGGTCATCGCAACGGATTTTGAGGCACTTATATCCATATGCCAAATATTACACCACTTATTTATTTTCTGGAGTCTTAAATTTAGTTCCCATTGATCAGAAGCAGAGTTAACTGTATTGTACAATACGCAGTCGCCCGCAAAAAACTTAATCCTAAATATTTAAAGCGTTTGCCTGAACTGTACCAGCACCTCCCAGCGCCTTCCCAGTACCTTTTCCTTAGCAAAGGCACTGGAGACGTTCTGGGACATATGAGATTTCGCTGGGCGGTGCGCTCTGGCATTGTACTGGGGACGAGTTGGAATCGCTGGGAAATCACTAGTTCCAGTTAGAGGCTCGCTGGAGTGTACGGAACACTGGGAGGCTGCGCGCTCGCATCAGTGCTCGCAACACACTGGAAGCAGCTCAACATAAGCTGGCGCTGGTTTCGCTCAGTGGTAGTTTATTTCGCTAGGGGTGTGGACATTGGGCACATGTACGGCTTGGCCCCACTTCATCGCTGCGAGAGTATTCAGTAATACGCGGCGTACGATTCCTACGGGCATTATGCGCTAGCAGCTGTGAACGTTTACATTTCGAGCAAATGTTTGCAGCTAGCCTATATGTACTTACATGCAGTGTCAAGTCGGCGAAGAATTCCGCCGATAGTTTTATTGTAGCGTTTTAAGGTCTGCGACAGTCGGATGCAAAGAGTAACGGTAGAATTTCACCTCGCCGCGCAGTTGACCTCAACGCCTTCCAACGGCAATCAAGGAAAAGCCACCGATCGGTATCTGTCATGGGAGACGTGCGCGCCTGTGATGTTTGTTCCTGTGGCGAAGCCGCAATGGAAAGAGCGGCCACGAACAAGCGCCGGCTCAGCACGTGAGCCAGTGAGGAAGATGAGAACAGGAAGAGAAATGCAGCCGCAAGGAGTAAAGACGGAGCGTGGCGCGTGGAGCGCGCACGTGAAGGCGCCATATGGAGAGAAGCGAAGCGGCGTTCCAGCAGGGCGGACGTGGCAGGGGAGCTCTCCGCCAGTACCACGGTCGCGGCGTAGTCCCGAGTGGCTGGCGGGTGCCAAGAGTCGGGGTGTATGGCTCCGCTTGGCAAAGAGCTCCTGACGTCGTCTCCTTCCGTCGCCTGACGAGCCGCCCAAGCTTCTGACAGCACCGTCGGGTGTAGACCCGAGTGCTGCCCTCTTTCTTGGAGCCCCGAGCGGCGACGCAACGCTTGTCGCGACGCCGGTGCCCGACGTCCTCCTCGTCTCCGTCCCTGGCCCGCACCGCAGTAGCATCAGACGTGACGCAGCACCGTTCATCAAACGACAGCGAGACCTCCCGTCCGCACTGACGCCTCGCCTGCGTGGACTTCTTCCACGCGTCAGCCATGCAGCCTCGGTGAGACTGTTTCACGATGGCCAAACTGACGCGTTCGTTTGCATGCTCGTTGTCTTTCTTTCCTGCTCGAGAGTGTCGCGGTTTGCTTAGTTGTTGTGTTGGTTGTTCTGTGTTCGTGTTCGTTTGTATTTTCATAAACTCTTCACAGAAAACAGCCTCGCCGTATTCTTGAACACGTTGCCGTCGTAAGACGCAACGTGCGTTCACATCTAACTTCAAAGAACCCCATCACAGTATCACTATGTTCCCAGCAAACCTCACGCCAGCGTGCGGCAGAGTCCGTGGGCAGCTGAACGGCGCTTCAATTCATAAGGAGACGCCGTACTGGAAATAAAAATTCTTATTGAGTACAACTTTGCCGTCGGTTAACCTGCACGAACAATTTTTATTTCTGTACAGTAACAAGCGGTCACCATCGACGCGGCGCACTTTCAGTAGAAACGTACATGTTGTCAATGGAAGTTGCCAGCGCACTCGGCGGCGCTTCAGTGACTCACGCGTATCATCACAAAAGCTTGTCGATTAGTTCGCTTTACAGAACAAATAAGAGGATGTGTTTTCCACTACAATGCAGCTGCTGTTTGCCAAGCAATGAACAATTGTGAGCTTCAGTGTAGCTGCATGCCAGACGCTGGCACCGCCGCGGAACTGACTTTGCGTCGTTTGAGCCAGAGAACCGCACATAAGTCAGTCCTGAAGTACACGTGCATTTACCGAGCGGCGTTACTGTCGTCACACAGCACATCTAAAAATATGCCGAGTATTCCAAGAAGCGAGAAAATGCTACCAGGCTCTGCCGCAACAGCGGATATTTTGTGCCGGTCGGTCTCTTTTATATTTTCCGCAATTGAGATATGAATTACAAAAGAGGCTAGGTCCTATAGCAGCTATTATTACGATGACGTTCGTTACCGACAGCTTTTCTCTTGCGTCTGAAACAAGACGCAGGTTTTATTCACATAGAAGAAGCGTGTCCCTCTTGCATGCATTGCATAGAAAGATTGTCAAGTGAACGCTTCCTATTGGTTCACCGAGATGTCTAAACTTTTGATGTCTGCGAATTTACGAATTTCATCGACTGATCTTAACTGTCTGTCGCCGACGGCTACGCTCACTCTCTCTTGTCATCCATTCCATCGGTTATCCAGCCTTCCCATCACGTGGCCTTCCCAAGTTCATTTTTTTCTTCTTAACAGCGAATATTATGTCGTCTACCTCTCTCTGTTAGCTGTCCCACTCAGCTGTCTTCCGACCACTTCATACGACGCCCATAATTTTCCGTTCCATCGCCCCTTGTGTGATCATCAACTTACTTCCTTTCGAGGTTTTACAGCGTAAGCTATTATGAGATCACAACGGCTGTTTTGGCGCCGTAGTTGTTCGCCGCCGCCGGTGTCAGTAACCACAATTGCACAAATTTTAGAATAAAATAACCGAGGAGGATTCGAACCCACGTCCTTCTGCGTAGCAGTCAAGCATTCTACCATTGACCTTCGCCTGTGCTTGAAAAATTATCACCAAAAGCCTAAACAGGTATAAACCTACCGAGGAATCACATTAACAAATGTATTGTTGCGTAGCAAAATAATAATACGCCACTACGCGTCGCGGAAAGCAGATTACATTAAGAGTGCGAGGAATCATTTTTAAGAAGACAGGGGTGCATGCTTTGTAGCTCTGCACCCATTGCAGAGCCGTCATCAACATCATCATTAGGAAACTATTTTCTTCAACATTGCCGTCATCATTATCACGAAGCCCTGTCCTTTGAAGCAGTTTTGTCGCATCGCGTCCTGCGTTACGAGACGGGCGACGTGCGCAGCTCCGACAGCAACCTGACTTTGCTCTTCGATATATCTGATGGCGCCTCCTCGGAAGGTGCGGACCGCTGCTGAAGAAGTGAATCGCAGAACTACGCGCGCCACCAAACCGCAGAGTTATGGCACAGAGGACCCCTACCACCTTTACTTGCACTACTTTCCCCAAGCGTTCACAGTGGCCTCTAAGAAGGTCGCCCGTCCTGCTTACGCGGTCACTGTCCTGCGATTCTGCGCTGCCTGGCTCTTTGTTCGCGATTCCCTAAGTTTCTGTCCCGTATGTAACTACTGGCTAAATTCTGTCGTTATATAATTTCTCCTTGAGTGGTAACGGCCAGTTTCCCTTCATAAGTTAGGAACCCTTTCCATATGCGCGCCAACCCATGCTTATTCTATGGTGCAATTGTTTAACGTGAGTGGGCTCTGCTGTCAGTAGTTCTCCTAAGTATATGTTGTTGACCTGTAACGTCTGGTTTTCATTAGGGAAGCATCGTTTTTCGCCGTGTCACCTAACATTATCTTTTCTTCCGCATGTTCATTCTTAGCCCTACTTTGTCACTTTGTGGGCTTAAATCTTCAATCATATTCTCCAGTTCATCGCATGATTAAGAACACTGTGTCTTTGTGCAAACCGCAAGTTACACAAATATCCGCCGTTACTCCTTAGCCCTGTTTCTTCCCCCTCTGGACGTTTCAAGATTACTTCCAAGCATGTAGTAAATAGCATAGGAGAAATAGTATCTTCTCGTCTGAGAGCTATGGGTATCAGGATTTCACTGTTTTCTTAAGCAAAAGTGGGGTGGCTGAACAATCTTTACAGATGCTGGCTATAGTACATACGTTATCACATAATCCATGACGGCACATTGCCTCAAAAACTGCTGTTATCTCTACCGAGTCAAAATGCCTTTCGCAGTCTATGAATACTATTTGAGGGGTTTGTTGAATCGGGCGGATTACGCGATTATTTGATTGATCGCATGAAGGCGGTCTATCCTCTTGATTTTTTGGTTGATTCAATTGAACAGTGGTTCTCATTCTAGTTGAAAAAACCTTTTTGAGTGTTTTCTATAGTAATGAAAGTAGACTGATCGCCCTGTAGTTCTTCAAGTCCTTTACATGTCCCTTATTTTGTAATAATAAAATACTTCCACTTTCCCTATTAACTGGTACATTTGAAGTTTTGAGGGATCATGTGTGCAGTGTGGGAAGCTCTCTAGAAAGGAAGTCCCTCCATCTTTGATCAAGTCGGCGGTTATGCTATCTTCTCTAGCTGCTTTCCCGCGGGATACGACCTGAGTTGCTTTCTTAACCTCGCCCACAGTGACGCAGGTCACTGTGATAGGAGAAGCGCGCGAGTGCTGTGTTTCGGGGTGTGGCGACGATGGCAAGTGCAAAGCGACCACGCAAAAGCGAGGAAAAATGACAACGACGACAAGCTGTCGCACGGGGCAAGAAAAAAACACGAAGAGTGGCGCGTAGAAAGGGTTCGTGAGGCGCCTTGAGGGTAGGAGGCTGGTGGCGTTCGACCAGCGCGGACATGCGATGGAAGCTTTCCGCGAGAATGATGGTAGAGCATAGTCTCGCGGACCTGGCGTGTACCGCGGGTCAAGGCGCATTGTTCCTCTTGGCTCCAGCTACCTATATGATGTCCCTGGAGCATAGGTGGAGACATTTTCATTTTCCGGAGGGGGCGGGGGCGCCGGGATCTTTGTTGCGGTCTTCTGTCCTCATTCTCCAATTACTCTTTCTCGTCCTTCTTTCTCTAATTTTCCTCCTCACCCTCTCCCATATTTTTCAAAAACGCGGGGGAGCCCAGGCAATTTAAATTTTTTTTTCTGATGATGCAAACAGGTAAACTGCCACACGGCCGGACTGAACGAGCGACGCGCGCGCACTTGCGTGCGTCGCTTCTTGAGTCCGGCCGCGAGCACATCAACATTGCTGTAAATTCACATCCGACATTTTTTCCAAGAAATATTTATTTTACAATAAATATATAAATGTATTCCCAAATGATACAGAAAGCACAAGAGAAGAAAAAAACGTCACAGGAAGTCACTTTCGTGCAAATAATTTTCAACCTTACGTGATTATTTGCACTGCACATTTGTTACATTGTCATGCTATCATCACCCAGTGAATCAACCACCAGTTAAAGGAGTACTGACACAAAATTTAAGGCGATCGAGGTAACTTGCGGGATAGATTTGCGTCGACACACACGCATCATCTACAAAATATCAACGGCTGGTATAGCTTAGAACATATTTAATATCAATTTTAACATGTGTGTCGCGCCACTGCATGCGAATCGCGCTTTTGTGTTTCATGTAAACAACCAGTCGCCACCTGCGTGGCGAGTTTGTGTTGCTGTCATGCTTCTTGGGAGAGCGCTCATCCTAGCAGACGTTTCCGACGGAAAGAAGGGGCAGAATTGCACCGGTCTACAAATGAACGTCCTCGGTCTCAGCAGTGATTTTTGAGGGAGCACGCATGTTTGAAACTTCCCAGAGGGGATGACAGCAGCGCCCAGGGAGGCTTCACTCAAGAGTTGTCCGCGCGGTGCTCATGTGAACACGGTTTTGTGTGCACATGTAGTCAGCTATGTTTACATGAATACCATCCTGGGTGCCGCCTCACTCATCGCTCTTTGAAACGGAAAGTGCGTCCGGGGTCCACAAAACCGTATACAAAATATCAACAATCGCGCGCTCGAGCCCCCGAGGTTTACAGCTAGAGTAAGTGGGTAATTAGCTACTTATTGCAAAAGAAAAAAAAAACAAGATGCAGAATTTTTGTGTCAGTATTCATACAACGTATCGATTACGTAATTGAAAAATGATTTAAAAAACACCGGCTGCCAAAAGAAAGATTCCCCAGGCTAGTGCACGAGGTTCCGTGCGCCGATTGCCACGCCACTTACATCGGCGGGACAAAAAACTTTCCGGAAAGGATACGGCAACACCAAAATGACGTACGCAGCTTCAACGCCGCGGAACGCCCTCGTAGAACAGAGCGAAAAGAAAGACCATCACATCAACTTCGACGACGCCCGGGTCCTCGACACGGAAGGTAACCGCACCAAAACGCAGTTCTTAGAGTCGTGGAACGTCCAAACAACACCTGGAAATATCAACGACTCAACTGGGACCTTGCCGTGTGTGTATATACATGGTCTTCGGACAGTAGAGCACCCAGGATCCCTGCCAGGGGGGGTTCAATTTTTCAGGAAGGGCCGGGATTGCGATTACACAGTTGTTGCGTGTAAAAAAAAAGTAAATAAAATGCCAAATAATAGTAACATCAATAATGATGATTATCTTTATTATTTTTTCGGCGTTTTGCAGAGAGAGACATTAGCTCCACAATCTTCTGGGACATAGGAGCAGTTACGGAGTGGGATGGGGGTTAGGTCGGCCTTAGGGGGGGGGGGGGTTACAACACCCGAAACCCCCCCCCCCCCGTCGGTGCGCCACTGTCTCCAGAACCAATGGAGAAACTAACACCGCAACAAGAAAGGCGGGAGGAACGACGGAGGAGAGAGGGACAATCACTATGAAAAGTCGCTAGCTTCGGAGCTGGCCGGACAGTCACCCCCTGATGAAGAGACCGAATGGGTCTCGAAACGTTGGGCCAGTTTTTAATTTCAATATGAAAAACTTAGATTAAGAAAAGTGGCTGGAGAGTTTTTTTCGTATAGGCCAATTATTGTACTTCCGCCGCCCCTGCAGCGAACCGCTTGAACAAGAGGCCTCCCTTGGCGCCGCCATTATCCCCTTAAAAGGCGTAACCCCCCAAAAACCCGCTGTCGAGGCTGTGCAGTCGGTCTTTGTACTCCCGTGGTACCGTTCCGAAAGGAGGTGTTTCTTCTTTAATCGCCGGTCGTTGACACACCAGGCACGTGGATCGGCGAGTGTGGCCTCGCCGCAAACTGTGGTTGCTAGCCGGACCTATGCGCAACTCACAAGGGGAGGAAGGCAATGCATGCGCATGCTTTACTACCCATGTGAGTTCATCATCTTCGCGTGTATTGGCGCATCATTTATCAATATTAAAAACGCTTTGCTGAGAGTTTTCAGCCCGTTACGATTATACTTCTGAACTACACATAACGATCCTCCTCTCCGGGCACCGGCGGGGCGCTATGCCCCCCCTGGAAAGTTCAGGGGGGCTCGAGCCCCCGAGCCCCCCCCCCCCCCCCCCCCCGTAGTCTCCGCCTATGCCCTGGAGCGCCTGACGCGCCGCCCGTGCCACCAACAGCAGCGTCGGGAGTAGGCGCGAGTGCTGCGCCGCCGGCCTAGGACCTCGTAGCCAGGTCTACGACTCGGTGAGGCCTCATCTCCATCGCTACCTGCAGCACGGTTGGGCATAGTCCCAAATGCCGCCCTGCCTCTTTGGGCCACAACTGCCTTGAGTACTGTGCCGGCTTCGGTACCTCGTGGTCTCTTCGCCGGCACCACGGAGACACCAGTGTCGACCTAGCACCACTCGTCGACGACCTACCGCAACGACCCCCGGCTCACGCCGACGCTTCACCTGCGTAGATTCCTCCCGTACCAGTGGAGCACCCTCGGTGAGACTGTTTCGAACTGTGACTTTCCTCGCGTGTTCGTATGCGTTCTTTCACTCTGTTCCAAAGTGTAAAATCCTTTTCAGTTATTAGTTTGTTTAGTCCGTGTCGATGTTTGTTGCTGTTTATTTTATAATGCTTTCACAGAAATCAGCCTCTCTGTATTATTGAACACGTTGCTGTGGGCAGACGCAAAGTACGTTGGCCTAATTCCAAAGAATCCCATTACATTCACTCACTCTACGTTTCTTGATGAGCTTAGAGAGTTCGGCGTATTCTATTTTGTTTCTTGAGTTAGTTATTCTCATACCTTGACCTTATTCAATCAAATTTTAGCAGTTTGAGACCTTATTTGCATCTTGCCTTAGTGATTTGCCTCCGACTTCAGTTGATGGTTCGGAGCTCATTCCAGTAACGTTTTCGTTCCTCTTCTCTATGTAGTCCTTTTCTTCCTGTCCTAGACCCTCAAATTTGTTGTCCAGTACAATTTTGAATTCTTCTGTTTATGCCCTGACGGCATCCGGTTTGGCGTGTTTCCACGTGGTTAAATTTCTTCTTGTCTGTCTTAGATTGAGAGTTATCTGCGCCCATGCAAACGGGCAGCGCAAAGCAGTCCACGAAGTCAGCGTGCAGTGCTGCGCACTCTAAGCTGGGCCTGTGGGCTGGACTGCCAGCAGCCCTTTGCACTTGCACTCGTGAAGAACTTCGGATGCCACATAGATGAATTATGATAGCGCCTACTGTACGGTTTCCTGAACTAAAAATTTGCCAGCACACCAACAAAATAGAAGGGCACTGCTGTATGCAGAAGAAATCTGAGAACCCTAGCTCATTTTCGTCCAGAAAGAAGTCTTAATAGTTCATCCAACCAAGACATATCGCTGGGCCGTATCATAGTGGATCATCATACTGAATTCCACCTCTCTTCGCTAACACCTCGTAAAGTTCGAGCCAAAAGATAAGTAGTTGCAGAGAAGGAAACAACTTGTCCTGTGGTATAAGTCGATGAAATTCTTGCTGCTTCTGCAGTGCAGCCGAACTCTCTTGCTTTGACACTAAAAACCTCCTTAACTTCGAGAGTTCGGCACCAGCTGGCGTCACCACCGCTTACCGCGAACAATCCTTCGTCGCAGACAGGTACGATCGCCGTTGTAATACATGCCTCAGGGGGACCAGTCAGCTAACGATACGCGTGCATGTTGACGCCGTTGCGGAGTACTCCCGGCCGCACTTTGCCCCTGTGAAGCAAAATTTTTTATGCGCGCTCTCTTCATAGATGAAACTTCAGATTTGTGCACTTGAGTGATGGAACTTGACAGTAGTTGAATCCGCCATGAAGCAACTAGGCTGACACGGTTAATAGGTTCTCCTAATTTATTATTTTCATTTCTTGTAGTGACCATCACGGGCGAAGTCCTGCCCTAAGTCATACTGCAGCTCTGCAGAGGTGTTACCACAGTCGGTACGGTTCTAGTAGGCGGAACTGTTAGCCAGATACGTTATGATTCGAAGGCGCAGCGCGACAGAGGGGACACACAACCTCATCAGAGGCGCCAACAGCTGGTTTAGTTTGGATTAGTACCTATCGATTTAAGCGCAAAAGTTTGGCACAAGGAATCGCGCTACAAAAGTATGAATTCACTACAAAACGAATACCAACTTATAATGCTAAATGAACAACAATAGTAATTTCTGGGTTCGTACGTTCCAGAACCCCTATATTATCATGAGAGACGCAGTAATGTGAGATGCACCGGTAAATTAGACCACCTTGGGTTCCTTACCGTACACTGACATCGCACAGCACACGGCCCTCAACATCTCCCCTCCATCGAAGCGCAGCCGACGCGGCCGCGATTCCTTCCCGAAATCTTTAGGTCTGCAGCCGTGTGCCATAGCTACTAGGCCACTATAGTGGGGCTAATAAACAACAAGACTAAAGAATACCAAAAATAAATTAATCAAAATATGATTGACTCTAAGCCAGTGTATTAAAAGACCGATAACTGGCCAGAACGTGTGAGTGGACATTTGCGGATTTCGAATAAGCTTGAATTATAGTGATGGAATCGAGCACCCTATCGTGATTTGAACAGGAAATGTATTTTTAAATTGAGCTTAAAAATTTCGGCAACTGAAATTTGGCGCGGACTCGTGGAGACGCCTTGGTACTACTATTTGGAGTCTTTGAATCGTCGTACGTCGCCTGTTGGTGTTCATAGGACCGTAACTCAGCCTTAAAGTTGCAATCGACACATGAAAACGCATCTCGGCCCTACTATTTGCTTGCTATGCAGTAAAAGTAGTCGACGCTGAGAAGCGGCGCTGCCTTCGCGGCAACCGAAAACCTGTTTTTAACCTCGGCGCAGACGTTCAGAGGCTCCCAGGTATAGCGCGCATGCGCTGCGTGGAGGCACAGCCTGGCGCGAACACGTTCGACGCTTGTCGGCCACCGTTTGCAACATGTGTTGCATGCAAGACTCCATAGGCCAAAAATTCTCATAAAAATGTTTTACGGCGTTTTCCCTGTTGTCATTGTGTGACAGGACACTCTGACCGGTAAGCTTTACCTTGACATAAAGAAAACAAGTACCTTAAAAATTGGTTGTTGGTCCCTTTAAAGCTGGAACAAAGTTACTACACATTGAAGGAATAAATAATCAATGAATACATAAGTAAGTAAATACATCTTCTGTGTATTTTATTCAGGCCTTTACCTTTTATTTGCTCAAATTGTGGCGTTATTTTTGTCGGTTATTTCATCCTGATGTTCGATCAAAGCAAAAATTTTATGATTGTTCACTGCACCTTGATGTGTACGAGCACGTAAATTCATTTTTGTTTATTACCTGAGGTGCGACGTGTGTTTCTTCGCTTACACTTGACATTTTTCATTTAATCTCCCCTTGTGTTCGTGTCTTGCACGCCTCTTCTTTTGACTATGGTCTGTGATAGAGATGCGCTTCAAATTTCGTTCCTCAAAACACAGTTGTAGAGCACCTTTATAGAAAATAACGGCCCCAATTTTTTTCCTTTGCAGGGATACATGCGGTTTAATCGGTTGTATGGATAACCTTATAGTGCGCCAACTGCGTTCTACCGCGGCCCCACCGCTGTTCTACATTGAAAGCATTGCCGCGACGGCGGTTTCAGCGTGTCATATGATGCCACTAGCATCGTATTCACCAGCTGCACTAAGCCTGGACATTACAACTAGTTTTTGATGAGTGTGAACGTGAACTAGTTGCACGTTTGGTAGAGGTTGCATTCTCAATCAATCAATCAATCAATCAATCAATCAATCAATGAATATTTATTAGTCGTGTCAAAAAATGTAATACAATGGAGGTAAATATGCAGGAGGAGGTCCCAAGGTTACAAACCGCAGGCGGGACCTCCTATGCTAATACAATAGAAAAACTCAATTAAGAACAAGGAATAACATCACTGAATAACATCAAGAACATCACTGAATGTTCAGTTTATATAGATAGCAATTTCACGAAATCAATGAAATGCAGCTGTTATACAATGAATAAACACTTTTAAATTTTCCTTCAAAAACATGAATGGGCATTATATCTTTCAAATCGCGTGATAGCAAATTCCATAAGGAAATTGATGAAAAAACAATGCTCATTTTTCCCTAATTAGTGCGAACTTTTGGTAACAAGAGGTTATTAGAGACCGCAAATCTAGTTCTATTGGGATTACACAAGAAGACAGAAGGAAATATGTCGATAACGAGGGTGTGGTGAAAAACCTTAAAAAACAAAACACACAGATTATAAACATACAGTTCGGAGATGGGTAGTATATCAAGTTGAAAAAAAATAGGATGTGATGGCGTCTGACGTGAGGCGAAAGTTATGAGTCGCACTGCTTGCTTTTGCAGTACTTTAAGGGCCAGACGCTCACTGAATATGAATTACCCCATGATGTAACGCAATAACTGAGATGGCTGTGTATGAATGCATAATACAGTGCCTTCAGTGTTTCGATGCTAAAATACATTCGTGACTTGATCAATGCCCTGATACCATATGAAATCTTTTTACAAACAGAATTAATATGTTGGTGAAATTTCAAATGTATGTCAACTATAACTCCTAAAATGATGTATGATCACTCAAAGGAATGACTTCTGAGTTGACAAAGAGGTGGGGAATGAATGGTAATTTTTTGTTCAGTGAATGAAAAAGCATGAAACAAGTCTTGGAAGGACTAATCAATAATCTGTTACTGTCGCACCATTCAAAAAGTGAATTAAGGTCACCTTGAAGTCTGGACACGAGTGTCGCAGAATCCGAGTGCTCAGAAAAAAAAGAGTCATGTCATCAGCGTAAAATAAACAAGAAAAATAGTTAAGGCAACGCGGTAAATCATTTATATACAATAAAAATAATAAAGGGCCCAAAATCGAACCTTGAGGAACACCTCTATTAATGGGGTAGGACTGGATGTAAAGTTTGGGACCGACACCACCTGAAACCTATGAAGGAGAAAGCTCTGTAATAGCGTTAGTGCCGGACCAGATATACCGTAGTACTCTAATTTACGAAAAAGTATGAAATGGTCAATACTATCAAACGCTTTCGAGAAGTCGACAAAGATGGAACCTGCGATGTTACCATTGTCAATGAATGAGCTAATTTTGTCAGTCAAACATACAATTGCAGTATCAGTGGATAGACCAGCCCTAAAGCCAAACTGACTAGGAGAAAGTATGTTAAATTTGCTTAAATATTTGGAAAGCCTTATTTCAACAAGTTTTTCCAAAACTTTCATCTAGGAAGGGAAGGACGGATATGGGCCTGTAATTACCGATGCTGAGTGGATCACCTTTTTTAAATACTGGCACTACCTTAGCAACTTTTAATTTGTGTAGAAAAACACCATTTTTGAAACAGCGGTTAAAAATGTGGCTTACGATAGGGGCACCGAAATACCTGACGAGTTTAATATGTTTAGAGTGGACATTGTCTAGTCCAGCTCCGGTAGCTTTTAATCCTGAAATAATTGAACAAACTTCAGAAGCGCAATGAGGAAAAAGATACATCGATTGAGGACTGCGAGAAACTGTTAGGTCAGGATAGCTGTTCGAAGTGTTTTGTTTAATGACTAGGTATAAGGTAACATTGTTTTTTGTAAATGTCAAACCGGGCAAAATTCGGAGACTCTCAGCTTGATCCCGCACATGTCGACCTGATGGTGATTTGAAGTCCTTTTTAGAAGTAGCTTCATGTGCTGTACCAAAATGTTTTTTTTTTGGCTTCCAACTGATGCTTGCCAGTCGGATTACCGTTCATGTCAGATTTGCATAGATATGCGTAATACAGTGCTTTGTAGAGAGCCACATCTGTATTTTGCATATATGTAAGTGAGAATATTGCTTCTTTTTTTTCTTTTTCGTCGCCTCAACACTGTCTCCAGTGTATTGAACTTCAAGCACGTATGTAGCTCCATTATGAAACTGAGGTTGCTTCGATCTAACGTTGCTAGCTGTGACATATTGTGCGCTGCATTGCGACTGCGACGTTGCTCATGATATTGATATTGTTAATATTTCATGCAGTACTTTCTTTGAAGGTCACTTTGGTCAATATTCATTGAGACTTGATTGATGTTTTTGGTTGTCTTTTAAAGTTTGCTTCAATACATCAGCTGATGTCCTAGGCAAATTTTCACTTTTCACGCGACCAAATTTCACGCGAACATATACGGCCGACAGGAGAGCATGCAGCGCCCGCGCTCGCTTTCCGTACGGGCGGAGGGCAGCGGCGAGGGAAGTACAGCTAAAGTGCTAAAGTACATCAGGGACGGAGCGACCCCACCGGTGTGTCTGGTGGGAGGCGGCGACAGCGGCACTGCGGTGGAAAGAGCGCGCGCCTCTCCGGACCGGCCCTGCTCATGTACACACGCGTGGCGGGGAGATACGCAACTGAAATAATATATAAGCGGTGCCTTGTGCGACCACACATATTCAGCGGTTACTCATCAGTATGCGTTGCGTCGGCCCTCGTAGCTGAAACATTCCAATGGACAACTCACCGGTGCTGTCTTCGGGTGAACGAACATGCATTTATTATGATGGCCCGTGAACGGCACTCCTGGAACGTGCCAGCTGATTTGCTTAATTCTGACGCATTTCCTCCCGCTCTGATGTGGTTAGTGCTGTGTTCTGCACTGTGCGTTTTAGTTAGTATTAGGTTTATAACAGGAAACATTATGAGGACACCTAACTTTACACATTTGACTCATCTCGTGCGCAACCTTCAGAAATTTCAGCGGTTTTCCTGATGTGCTGCCAAGTTCGAGGTTGCTTCTCCGACGCTAGCCGCATTTCAATGGTGACAAATCGCGTGAACAGCTTTGGACAGTGAAACTCAGACGCACTGCATGAAACAAGTGTGGTGAAGTTTATTACGTAGTGCTCCACTAAGGTCTCCGCAATGAAAATATGGTACTGCAGCAGCGTAAAATACGAAAATTTGATTTGTTTTTATTTTAATGCGAAATTATCACTACATGATGACAGACCTCACAGCCGCGAGCGCTCATACAGCTCCTTATTAAATCACAAAGAACGGCGCAGAGCGGGTAAATGAGAGTCTAAGCCCATTTCAAAACGGCGCGCGATGACGGGTACGAGTTATCCTTATTTCTCTCCAGTTCAGTAGCACTGTAGGTGAATAATTTTCCCACATGACGTTTCGTATTCCAAACGTAATGCGACAGTAGATATATTACAGTTTTAATGGCAAGTGGTTCATTTGGAATATTTGCTCCATCATGAATCTCTTGATATTTCGCAATTGCCAGATACTCCAAATAAATGCGAACGCCTCATTTCAACGCAAAAACCTTCTTTTTAAGGTATAGGGCACTTGGCTGCTCGGCGTACTTTCAAACAAGGTTCAGAAATACCAAGCACAGACAAATCGCGCGGGCGTGTGAGTGTGTTAATAGAGCATGCATTCAGCGCGCCAGCTACGTGTACGGTGAATTACGACCAAATCTACGCTTCCCAACTGGCTTGCATTTGTTCTTAAAACGTATGAAGCACTTGCAGATCAAAATATTTGAGGTTTATGCAAAGATCGTCGTTCTTCTTGCTCGATTGCAGAAGTTTTGCTTGATCAACAAAGGTCACAATGCCATGTACGCCGGCCATGTCTGGAAGAACTAAAAAAAGCTGAAGCACCTTCGCTGACCTAACCTCGTGAAGACTGTTCATATAACTCAGCTGGTGGCATCGCCTTGCTTATCGGTCTTTTAGCCTTTACATTGCTCGTCGGTACTTAACTACCCAGCTAGCACACACGACCAAACAGACGTCTTATAGGGGGATTGAAGTCTTAGTTTGCGTGGTTGACGTGTCAAAGACGTCGCGAGTGGGCGCGACATCAAAAGGACGTTAAAGCCGTCTTCGAAACGTCTTCGCGAGACTCAAAGTAAACGTGGAAGTATACCCCCCCCCCCCCCCTCCGGAGATAGGAACGCAGGGCGTGACTCAAAGCGTCGGCGGGCGTCGACACAGTGCTCGGCGCGAGATGCAGCCGGCTGCCATGGGCCCGGGAGAGAGGCGCCAAAATGTCTGGCTCCTTCTCTCGCCGTTCCTGGGCAGAAGAGGTGAGAGGGCGCAGGCTGGCGCAGACAGCCGCAGACACCCGTGCTCGGTGCTCGGCGCGAGATGTAGCCGGCACTGCGCCGAGCGCTGGTGTCTGAGCAGACGAGAGGTATTCATGTACTAGACCTACTGTTGACAACCCAACCTCATTTGGTGATATCTACCACAGTGGCTCCTGGAATTAGTGACCACAGTGTTGTAATCTCTGAAATGCAAGTCAAGCATGTAAAATGTGCTAGTAGTGTGCCGAGACGGGTGTATGACTATTTGAAAGCGCAGTTACATCAACTAAATGAGGCTTTGGATGCGTATTATGATGTTTTTGCAACAGAAGCGGAGTATAAGAACAAATGAATTGTGGGATTGCTTTAAAACGAGGCTGCTAGATCTTCGTGACCGTTTTATATCATCAAGACTTCTAAATGAAAGACAACATAGAAGTAAGCCTTGGTTTTCGAAAGCATTGCGCGAACTTACACAGAAAAGGCAGACTTTACCAGAATTTACTTCGTGTAGCATCAAGTGATAATTCAAAGAAAGTAAAAGAAGTTACGATTGAAATGAAGAGAGAAATTTGCGCAGCCAAGAGTCCCTTTAGTGAATCTATACAGTTGAAAATTAAGGATGACCCAAAGCAATTCTGGAAACATGTGAAAAAAATGGCAAAGAAACAGCAACTCTTCCGTCGATCATAACAAAAGGTAGGGTAGTTTCCGATGAGAAAGATAAGGTGGAACATTTCAATGAGTATTTTGCTTCTGTCTTTTCTACTGAGATGCCAGGTAACGTTTAGGGCCAGAGTACACCAGGAGATCAGATAGCCTCGGTAAGTGACATGGATGACGTTATCAGAACACGTGGCATAGAATTGTTGCTCTTAAAACTAAATGCTGGTAAAGGTGGAGGAACTGGTGGTTGGACAACTTACTTATTTAAAATTTGCGCACAACGCATAGCTTGCTTTTTGAAAATAATTTTTTGAGAAATCTCTGGCGGAAGCTTCCCTGCCCAGCGATTGGAAGATTGGAGCAATCGTTCTCGTCCATAAAGCTGGCCCGCGAAGTTACGTGGGTAATCACCGTCCCATTTCTTTAACGTGTGTAGCATGTAAAGTGTTAGAGCATATTTTATATTCAAGTATTGTTGCACATATAAACGACTACCCCCTTTTTAATCCATATCAATAATCAGGTAAAGTGTTAGAGCATATTTTATATTCAAGTATTGTTGCACATATGAATGACTACTCCCTGTTTAATCCATATTAACACGGTTTTAGAAAGAATTTTTCTTGTACAACACAATTAATTGAGTTCACTCATGATATCAGCAGTGCTCTTGACAAGCGACTATCTGTCGATTGTTTCTTTCTAGACTTTAGGAAGGGGTTCGACACTGTGCCTCATTCTCCGTTAATTGAAAAATTGCATTCCTACAGCATTAACACGCGAGTTATTGCCTGGATTATCGAATACCTTAAAATGCGCAAACTATACGTTGTTATGAACGGTTTTCAGTCATGAGAAAAGGGAAGCCATACCGCCAGCAAATAGCTCTCCACCCAGCATTCTTTTTAAGCAATGAACCACTTATTAATTTTAATGTCATCATAAATTTTCAGAGAAACTCGCACCTTGCAAATTATCTGGCCAGGGTCCTTTTAGCGCGGCCTCCATGTGGAGGCCGTTGCTTCAACGGGATGATATTCGTAGAGCACAATGTACCTCCCAACCCTTATTTCTAAGGGCCTTGCCGAGCTGCTAGTGCTACAGCAACAGCACATAAACTCTTAATCTTTCATCACTAACTGTCACGATCATGAAACTCGCTGATCAGTCCCATTGTTTTATGATGTATGTGTTTTACGGTATCTACACCGATTATTTTAAGGCCATTATACAGCCGTATACCAGACATCATACGAACTCATTCCATCATTGACACTTATCTCCATGGCACATGGCACTCTTTGGCCATAACTGGCCCTTGCGCCAAGAAACACATCATCAAAAAGGGACGTCACTTCTGCTTTCCTAGGGCTCAGTTTTGGGACCAATTCTGTTTCATTTATAAACGACATCGGGGAAAGAGTCATGTCACGTATGAGATTGTACGCTGATGATTGTGTTTTATATAGGCCCATTACGAGTGAAGACGACTGTCGCGTTTTACAACGTGACCTAAACCTCATAAGTCAGTGGTGCCGCAAGTGGAATATGACTTTAAATCCAGATAAGACTGTTTTCATGTCATTTACCAAGAAAAAGAATACACGTTTATGCGGGCATACTTTATATAATGTTCCCTTATCCCAAATGTATGAATTCAAGTATCTCGGAGTACATTTTACTCATGACTTAAATTTCATCGTCATGTTGATCACATAGTCGCCAGCGCAGGCAAGTCATTGGGGAATTTACGGCGTAATGCAAAATCTTTCAATATGGCTACAAAGAACTGCTGTTCAAGATGTTTGTTAGATCGATTTTAGAATATGCCTGCGAGGTGTGGGACCCACCGATGATAGGTGAAAGGAGCGCATAGAAAAAATGCAAAATTTAGCTGCAAGGTTCATGACTTAAATCTACACACTTACCTTTAGCGCTACCCAAGCGAAGGCGGATCTGAAATGGGAGTCAGCAGAAAATCGCGGGAAGAAACTTGGTTTAAAGATTTTCATATTATTATACACTCAAAAGTTGGCATTGATCAGCAACAGCATATAAAAGGACCTTATTATGTATCCACACGGGGCGATCATTCACATAAGGCACGTGAAATGTTTTCCAACACAGAATCCTTCAGAATGTCGTTCTTTCCAAGAACAATATGGGAGTGGAATAGATTACCTGCGGCTGTAGTTAATAAAATATCAAATGATAGGTTTTATGCCTTGTTAACTTAGTGCTTTATGACTTCTCGTTATGTGTTTCTTTGCATACTGGCTGTGTGTGTAATTCATTTATTGTTTTGCCTACTTTTTGATCTCTACTGTTTATACGTGATGTGTAAACCCGCTTATATTGTGTTCCCCCTCACTGTAATGCCTCTGATGGCGCTGTGAGTACTGCGTAAATAAATAAAAGAGCCAGCGAAGCTCATTTGGGTGGTTGGCGGTGGAGTCAGTGTGGTTAAGTTGTTGGCGGCTGGCTCTTCCTTTGTTGCTGGAGAAAATTCCGTTACTGTGCTACAACTGCTGCGTGTGATTGTGTGGTGGCATTATGTTCTTTCTACTTTCCTCCTTGCGTTAACCCTGGTTCAGTCCCGGCGCTTCTTTAACTGGATCCTGTAACATCAATGGCTACGTCTCGCCGAAAATAAATGTAAGTACCACATTCGAATAGCGCAGAAGGATGCCTGTGAGATCACTCATGTGTTTCGCGCATATGACAAACCCGTCTGTAACAACACAATGAGCATTAAAGCTTTCCAAGCTGTAAAATAGTGGACGCATCAACTTAAACACTAAGCGACGCAGCTGTGGTTTTATTTTTAGAAACCTAAAGGCACTGGCGCAACGAGACGACACAAGAAGAGGGAAACGGACGCATGAGCGCGGACTAACAACTGGCTTTATTTGGAAAAAATGACGTGCTTTATAAGTGTCTCAATGAAGCATGGGAAATTGAGGGGGAAAGAGAATAAAGGGGGGGGGGGATAGAGGGAAACCTGTCAACAACGCAAGCGCGCAAGCGCGAAAATTCATTTTGAGTGTTTATCTGTTGCAAGTTGCAGGATATTATGATCTCTCCCTGTGAAGGGCGCAACGTCTGTGACACAGATGCATTTCAAATTCCGTTCCTCAAAACACAGCTGCAGAACAGATTTAAAGGAAATGATGGCCCCATTTTTTCCCTTTGCAGGAATACATGCGGTTTAATCGGTTGCTTGGATAACATGATCAAGTGCACCAACTGCGTTTTACAACGGCCCGACTGCGGTTCTACATTGAAAGAATTTCCGCGACGGGCGGTTTCAGCGTGTCATATGATGCCAGTAGGATCGTAATCATCAGCTGCACTAAGCCTGGACACTACAACTAGTTTTTGATGACTGTGAACGTGAACTAGTTGCGCGTTTGGTAGAGGCTGCATTCTCAATGGAGTTGGCTGTTCGATGTGTTTTGTTTAATGACTAGGTATAAGGTAACAGTGTCTTTTTAATGTGAAAGAGGGCAAAATTCGGAGACCCTGAGTTTGATCCTGCACATGTAGACCTGATGGTTATTTAAAGTCCTTTTTAGCAGTAGCTTTGGCTTCCAAATGATGCTTGCCAGTCTGATCGCCGTTCATGTCAGATTTGCACAGATGTGCGTAATACAGTGCTTTGTAGAGAGCCACATCTGTATTTTGCATATATGTAAGTGAGAATATTGCTTCTTTTTTTTTCTTTTTCATCGCCTCAACACTGTCTCCAGTGTATTCGACTTCAAGCACGTATGTAGCTTCATTATGAAACTGAGGTTTCTTCGATGTAAAGTTGCTAGCTGTGACATATTGTGCGCTGCATTGCGACTGCGACGTTGCTCATGATATTGATATTGTTAATATTTCATGCACTACTTTCTTTGAAGGTCACTTTGGTCAATATTTATTGAGACTTGATTGATGCTTTTGGTTGTCTTTTAAAGCTTGCCTCATTACATCAGCTGATGTCCTAGGTAAATTTTCACTTTCATATCTGAGTCATATTTGACTTCTCTTGTTTATATCCTTTATTTTATGCGAAAGTACTGCATAACATGATTGAAAGCGGCTATCACACAGTCATCCATTGTTCTGTCTGTGCTCATATAAGAGGACGCGCTGCTCTCATGCTGAAAAGCGCATAGTCGTTTGGCTATTGATTACTGTGTGGCTACTAGTGTTGTTTCTATAAGCCTCGAGTCGTTAATAAGTTCCAAATATATTTAAATTATTTCTTC
Organism: Hyalomma asiaticum; assembly: GCA_013339685.2. Taxonomy (NCBI): domain Eukaryota; kingdom Metazoa; phylum Arthropoda; class Arachnida; order Ixodida; family Ixodidae; genus Hyalomma; species Hyalomma asiaticum. Next base: position 50,956,191 of record CM023481.1, read on the forward strand.
TCTAGTTCCTTTTGAATATTTGTGGTTTCATTTTTCTCGCAATTCTGTCTTTTTTAACCTTGCACAAGTTAGTTTCTCAATGAAATGTTGATGTAGCAGTGTTTCGACTTCATGATCATTGGCACAGGGACCTCTTGTTAGGCCCCTTGCCATGAACCTGTCCACCCTTCACTGTAGAATTTTACGTCCTTACTATTTTTGGTAGATTTGCTTCATACTCTACAAATTACATGCTAGATTGATTTTTGTATTCATGACAACCAATTGTGACTTAAATGCTAAGGCTGATGAAGCCTTTGTAGAGAACTGTGTGCCTACCTTACTGCACTATTTTTGCTATGTTGCACTCAGTGCTGATGCCTTTAACCACCACAACAAAAGTCTTCTAGGCAAGTGCGACGCCAGGACTTCTTCCTAGAACGTAACTACGAAAGTATTCAGCTGGCACTATCCCCCACTCTGCATCACCGAAAAGCTTATGGTGCAGCTGGTAACATAGCAGGTCGCAGCTACTACCACAAAGGCAGGGAGGGCGTCCGCGGATCGGGGGTGCCCCCCAAAATTACTATCGCGTTGACACCTTCAGAACCGGACAGTTAATTCCTTAGGGGCGCAAAGAATGCCTTGGCGTCATTGAACCCCTAAGGCGTTAGTTCCAAGGTCAAATTTTCATTTATATATTCTGACGGTGGCAACCAGAACAAAATTTTGGTGGGCGCGCCCCGTTCCCGAGCGCGATTCGAGCTTCGTTTTTCAGATTACGTCTAACGTTTCAGGAACAGCTTTTTCATGACGTCTTTGGTAAGTCTTTAAACGGCTTCAGAAATCCCGTAAGTGGGATTAATCGAGTCTCCTCTCGGCAGTCGAAAAGACAGCTTTTTGAAGACGTTTCGAAGACGCTAAGGAAACGTCTCCTTTATGTGCAAGAAGCTGGACATGACACGAAATATACGATCCATCCTACACTAAAGCTTCTTAGGCGTGCCGTTTCTGCGACGTCGTTAACTTGTCGGATATCCGTATCGAAGACGTCATACATCCTTTGTGTGCTAGCTGAGTAGCGGAGAGGAGTGTACTGCCGATACACGGCACGGCGTGCGTTGTGTCGTGTCTCGAACTCGTCTTCACTTTCTTTACTCTCTAATTCGTCTTCTCCTTCGTAGTTAATGTTGTACTATCACTCCTGATATCCCCATCATGGTACCACTCTCATGTAGAACTATGTTTACCAATGTCACTACCATGCAGCATTCGCCTGAGGGCGATGGCGCGGGCAGTGGATCGAGGCGAAGCGCAAGTGCGCTTATGCCTTCTGCGCACCCGGTGTGTATCGGGCCATGAATCAACAGGACACCCAGTGTGTGTGTGTGTGTGTGTGTGTGTGTGTGTGTGTGTGTGTGTGTGTGTGTGTGTGTGTGTGTGTGTGTGTGTGTGTGTGTGTGTGTGTGTGTGTGTGTGTGTGTGTGTGTGTGTGTGTGTGTGTGTGTGTGTGTGTGTGTGTGTGTGTGTGTGTGTGATCAAGTAGACGCCAAGTTATTCAGCTGGTCACATTTATAGTACACTCTGAGCAACGCCCCTCAGATGAACAAGCGATAGCATCAAGAAAGTTGGGCTACGCCCCATGAGCTTATCGTGCGTAGTGCACGAGTATACGATGCACGGAGAACTTTATTTCTTTCTTTCTTGCTTCTTATTATTTATCTGTTGGTCTGTTGGCTTGTTTTATTTTTCCTTTATTTTTTTTGGCAGTAAATCAAAGGTATTCATATGGCTCAGATATGTTCACGTCTTCGTCTGCAGAGCGCGCACTGGATATCGCCCAAGTGTTACGGTGCTCGTGCCTGACGCGGTGGCTACTGCACAAAAAACTCGCTTTAAAGCGCCCGTATGATGAACCTGACATTTTGCGAAGTTACTGATGTGTACTGATTGTTGTACGCTTATTGAGGCATCGTTGGCTAGCTTTCTTCGCTTTGTGTACTTAAAGTCTAATGAATACCATTAAAGAAAAAAAACCGGCAGTGGCCTAATCAGTTAGCGTACCGAACTCGCAATTGCTCGGTCGATGGTTGGAATCCACAGTCCGCCGATCACTTTTGTTTATATTTCCGCAGCTTGGGTTTTTTTTTCGTACGCCGTAGTCGACGGCTACGGCGAAAGCGACACAATTTAGGCAACACAAGCTTCGCCTATATATCTAACCAGGTTCAGGAACTTGAGAACGAGATGCGCAACTGGGCTTTACTGTACTAATTTTGTCCGCACTTATAGCTTAGGATTGAGAGAGCGCACTTTTGTTGCAATGCCTCTAAGGCAGTCCGCACATTAAAGCATCCTCTTAGTTTCCCCAGAATGGCATCAGACGCCCTTCGCGACGTACTAACGTGCGAGTAGCAACAACACCGGAATGTCGACATCCAAAGAAGCCGGCACGTGGCAGCACGCCGCAAGCGTTGCGAAAGCTGACACAGAATTCGACGACAGAGGCAGGAGCTGAAAGCACGGTGCAAGAGTGCATCCTGGAAAAGTTTTGAAGGACTGACTACAAGAGCGCAGTTTTAAAGGATCAGTAGAATGACGAATAACCACCAACGTGAATAACCACCAATGACGAATAACCACCAAGACTGCTACACGACTCTGCGTCGGTGGGAATAATTCCCCTAGAATATTCCGTAAATACTGTTAGGCTCTCACTCAGACTTGAAATACTCGAGTAAAGGATGTCTACCGAAAGCTTCGCGTTGCGTTGACGTAGTGAGCGCATGCGCGGCATGCCAATAGAGTCCACGTTGCGCGAGAGGATGCATCTCAAAGGTCGCGGGACAAATACCAATTCGGCCGTCCACAACACGACGCTGGCTATCAGTCCGGTTATCAGGTTACTTGTGCATTGAAGAACGCCGTGAGGACTCGCTAAATCGACAGCTTGATTGAAGGGCTGTGAAGGAACACTAGCTCACTATATAATCGGCGTGGCGAGGATCTCATATGCGAAAAGCTCTGTTTGAGCGTTTGAACTAGCGTGGGAAACTTTCCGCGAAACCTATGTGCTGTGTACAGGCGAGGAAAAAGTTTTCGGGACATAATAACTTCCTTTGCTATTTAACCTGAAGACAGGGTGAGATGGTTGGTTACCAGCCTTGACACAAACAGTGTTGAACATGTGCGCGCACTTGCCACGCCACGGTGGTGCAGTGCATATTGCAATCGGCTGCTGGTCCGAGGGAAGCGGGATCGAATCCCGGCCGCGGCGGCTGCATTTCGATGGAGGCGAAATGTTGAGGCCCGTGTGCTGTGCGATGTCAGTGGACGTTAAAGAACCCCAGGTAGTCCAAATTTCCGGAGACCTCCACTACGGGTCTCTCATAATCATAGCTGGTTTTGGGGCGTCAAACACCGCAAATAAATCAAATGAACAACAATACCCAGGTGACCAGTATTGCGACCACGTTCAGGTTGAAAATGACAGATGATTTTCCCTGTGAGACGGCTGTCATTTATTTTCAGTCATCTACTGTAAATACATTAAACAGAAACAGCTTTCGGTCTTCCTTTAACAGTTATAAAGCACATATTCATGCCTTGCTTACTTACCACTGTCAACAGGTATTACTGACACAGATGCTTCATTCCCCTAATAATGAGGTCACAAAACTTCAAGCACGTTTTAAATCACGCGATTGATGCTAAATTAGAGAATAAATTTCAATGCGTAAATTTAGCGCTCTGTCTAACAGCTTCAAAGAAAGCCCAGGCACTCATAATTGCATGTGAAAATGTTAGATCACTGCCTTTTGACTCATGCTGATGTATTATATCACGAGCTCGTTTTTAACGATTGCACTGTTCTGAACCACATAATGAGAGCATCACCTCTTGGTGTTGTGTACACTCATTATGCTTCTCGCTTACTTTTTTAACTTCTGAATTATGTAGAGCGCTTTGAAATATAGATTATAGCACGTCTCATCACATGAAATATTGTATGTGTACTCCATAGTGTCCCCATAAAACATAATGAATGAAGATGAATGTACCTAACACTTAAAGCACTTTGCGACGCTTGAATACGATGGGGCGGTTTCACAGTAATTGGACAGTTACTGATGTAGCTTTACACGTAAGCAAAGCACCCATATTTTTGTAAAAACTGTGCGGCATATGTAAAACTCGTAGATTGAACGCATCCTCCCGCATGGTCTTTTATATATATATAGATACGTGCGGTCGTTTTCGTCAACGCCGTTGTCGCCTTCCTGCGAATCGCGCGCTTGCTTTGTTGGCGGGAGCGCTGTTATCACTTTCTGTTACGCGCAACGCAAGCAGCGTTTATCTTGCATGTGACTTCGGGAACCGTATTGACCATTCCTGAAATTTTGCATGCTTCACGGTCACATTTCAGTGACTTCTGGTATTCCAGAGATAATGCGAGGACGCGTTATGACGCGTGTATAAAAGGCGACGCGTTACGCTGCTTGTCAGCATTTCCGTCGACCGACGACTGTTCACGCCGCTATTGCTGTGCATTGTCATTGGCTTTATTTGCTGGGCACAAGTTCGCCCACTAAACAGTTCCCCTGACATCGCTTGAGTTCTGCGTGCTTCACCTTGAGGGCTAGCTGCGTGCGTCACGACCACGTGACATCTGGTGGAGGTCTTTCTCGGTCCATGTACCGTACGCCCCCTTCCAGCCGTGAGCCAAGCCCAAGCCGCCAAGGGGAGGACTCGAACCCGGTCCTTCGAGCTAGCCGTAGACAATAAGGCCTCCCGCCAGAATACGTGCCGCTCCCCGACAAGGACAAAAAGACAAGGGCTGCAACGAAACCAGCATCCACAATGACGGAAGCAAGATCTTCGGCAACCGTGATCGTGCACCACCCCAAAGAGCCGCCTACCTTCCGCGGACTTGTCATACGAAGACCCTGAAAGCTGGCTGGACATCGACCGCGTCGCAGGCCTTAACAAGTCGACCCCGACGATAAGCTCCGCCATGTATATTTCTATTTGGAGGACGCCGCAAGGACTTGGTTCGAGAACCGCGAGTCAACGCTTCGAACTTGGGATAATTTCTGTGCTGCTTTCCTGCCAACCTTTGCAAGCGTCGTACGGAAGGAAAGAGCCGCATCTTTGCTTGAGACTCGTGCGGAGCTCCCCAACGAAAACGTAACGATCTTTACGGAGGAGATGACGCGGCTTTTCAGGCGCGCCTACGCCAACATGTCCGAGATGTCCGAGGAGGACAAGGTTGGCATCCTCATGCAAGGTGTTAAGCAGGAGCTTTTCGCCGGGCTAATAACAAACCCTCCAAAGACGGTAGACGAGTTCCTATCCGAGGCGACGACCATTGAGAAGACTTGAAATGCGCACCCGTCAATGCAATTGGTGCATGTCCCCAGACGTCGCAGAAGTCCGAGGACTCGGCCCCGACGACCTACGCGAGACTATACGGGCTATTGTTCGTGAAGAACTGCTCCGGATGCTTCTGTCATCTCAGCCCCAGGTCGCCTTCCTTAAAGACATCGTTCGTGAGGAAGTACAGCTCTCGCTGAATGTTCCCGAACCACCGCAGCCCCTTCCGGAGGCGATCACCTACGCCGCTGCTGCACGCCGAGCTGCCCCCGCTCCTCGCCGAGGCCAGGACCCAACGCCTCCGCAATTTCGTCGCCAGCCACCGGCGTCACCTCCGACGCCATCCCGGTCACCAGTAATCCAGCGCACACCGAGGAACACTGATGTTAGGCGCACTTCTAACCACCGCCCACTATGCTACCACTGTGGCGAAGCTGGGCACACCTACGGCTACTGCCAGTACCGTGAGATGGGACTGCCTGGCTTCGACGTCAAAGCGCCGTGTCCGCGCGCAGGTGAACGACCTTGCGACATCGCCGACTACATTGCCGGAGCCCAGTGGCAACGACGACGACCATCCCGTTCACCTTCACCTGGCCGCTGCATTTCCCCGGATCACCGCCAGTACACCGGCCCCACCCGGGGCCGCTCTCGAAGCCTCTACCCGGGAAACTAAAGGCAGGAACCGATGCAGGTGCGGTGGCTGCACGATGCGATGCCGGAGACCCTCCGCCACTACCGACGACGACGACCACGACGCACGAACCCTCCCGACATAGTCTGAGCACGCCGTCTGACCAGAGTCTTCAAGACAAAGCCTCGCCGTAGAAATATTTGCCGATGCGACATAGCAGCACCGGAGCGAGCCGACGCAGCCGTGATCCGACGCCCCGACCATACCGGAACGCCAGAAGAAGAACCACCGACCTCGACGTGATTATCGACGGCCAGAGCGTCATTGCCTTAGTCGATACTGGCGCCGACTACCCTGTCATCAGTGGTCTCTTCGCCGCTAAGCTGAAGAGGGTAAAGACTGCCTGGGAAGGCCCAGATATCCCAACAGCAGGGGGCCACCTTACATCGACTGGAACCTGTCCGGCAAGTCACAACTGACAGCCAGACGTATCCGTGTGTGTTGTGGTCCTGCAGCAATGCTCGCAAGACGTCATTTTAGGCATGAATTTCCTGCACCATCATGGCGCAGTCATTGACCTAAGATCCAGATCAGTCAGGCTGTCCACGGATAATGCAACACCGTCAGACAGCAACGTCGCTTATCATGCCTTGAATGCGACAGAAGAGCAGGTAACAGTGCCGCACACTGTCCAGCGTCACCATTTCCGTCGGCACCAAAGCGCCTACAAACTTACAAGGCGTCATCGAAAGCGACCAGCACTTGCTCCTAAACCGTCAGATGTGCGTCGCAAGAGGCATATCCAAGCTGCATAACGGCGAAGCCAAGGCAATGGTGACGAACTGAGCAACGAATACAGGCACCTGATAGGGGAACGACGCTAGCGCACGTAAGTGAATTGTGGAAGTAAGCAATGCCTTCGCCCTCAGCGACTCTCGGGGAGCCGCAACGACAACCGCAGTGTCGGCACACGCCTTCGGCGTCAGTCAAGGCCTTTCAAGGCAACAAGAAAAGGAGCTGAATGCCCTACTCCAGCAAAGCAAGGACTGCTTCTCGTCGTCATCGAAGCTTCGTCAGACCCCTTCACACGGATGCACACGGATGCAAACACCACAGATGCAATTCACACGGATGCAAACAGCACAGGGCCCGGCGCGGTGCTCGTTCAGAGTACCGACGGACTTAGAAGGGTTATCAGTTACGCTAGGTGGTCACTTTCGAACGCGGAAGCGAATTATTCCACCACAGAAAAGGAATGCCTTGCCATCATCTGGGCTACATCAAAGCTCCGGCCTACCTGTACGGCAGGTCTTTCAAAGTCGTGAGTGACCACCACGGCTCGTGTTGGCTAGCTTACTTGAAAGATCCATCAGAACACATCGCACGATGGAGTCTTACACTACAAGAATTTGACATTACCGTCGTCTACAAGAGCGGACGAAAGCACTCCGACGCGAACTGCTTGTCTCGCGACCCCGTCGATCCGCCGCCCCAGGGTGACCAGGACGATGACCCTTTCTTGGGACCCATAAATACCGACGATTTCGCGGAACGCCAACGAGCTGACCCAGAGCTCCAGAGCCTCATGGATTACCTGGAAGGCAAGAGCGTCACCCGTGCCAAAGGTATTCCGCCGAGGACTGACTTCCTGTTTCCTGCGGAACAACGTTTTCCTGAAGGGGAACTTCTCGCATCTCCTCGTGGTGTCTTCAGGGTTACGTCCGGAGGTTCTGGAAGCTTTGCACGATGACCCGACATCCGGGCAGCTGGGTTTTTGCCGCGCACTATCAAGAATTATTGGCTATGATTGGCCTCAGTTCACTGGCGACGTCGCCCATTACGTAAAGACACGCAGAGACTGTCAGGGACGCAGGACGCCAACAACTAGGCCAGCCGGACTTTTCAACTCTTCGAACCGCCTCGACGGCTGTTCCAGCAAATCGGCATGGACTTACTGGGGCCGTTCCCGACGTCGGCTTTCGGCAATAAATGGATCGTCGTAGCGACTGGCTACCTCACCCGCTATGCCGACACAAGGGCCCTGCCTAAGGGCAGTGCCGCCGGGGTCGCCTAGTTCCTCATTGAGAACATCGTCCTGTGTCACGGAGCCCCGGAGGGCCTCATCACCGAGAGAGGTACGGCCTTCACAGCTGACCTAATGCAGGCGACCTTGATGTGCAGTCACACAAACTACCGCCGAACCACCGCCTACCACCCGCAGACGAATGGCCTCACTGAGCGTCTAAATAAGACCATCGCCGACATTCTGTCCATGTACAGTCTGTTTCACACTTAGGGGAAATCTCGGAGCGCGTGGCATCGCGATGCGGCCATGATACGGCGAGCGCTGGAGTCGGCCAGCAGCGGCTGCTCGAGCAAGCGCAGACGCGCGGTGCGTGCAGCCTTGAAGCGCGTCGTCTGCTACGACAGCGCGTGCTGGCTGTATTGTCAGGAAGCGTGCTACTGTGTGCGGCATCGCGCTGATTTCATCGTTAACGTGAGAAGTCAGCCGATATTCTTCACTAAAGGTTGGGCGGCGCCATACTTTTTGGCCTGCATTGGCAAGAAAGAAGCTCTGCAAACCTAATTTGACGACACACTTGCCTTGTGTTGCCGGAGGGCCGGGGTATTGAGCGGCTGCACGTATGCTTCGTCACCGCGTCTGCTACCGTAGTGCGCAGCGACAATAAACGCTGCGCCAGTTTTACTCAAAGCATCCTTGAATCCCGTATCTACAGATAGCCGTGTGGTTTTAGCGTCACGAATGGACGAAGGAATGCGGTGCTGCTGCATTTTGTCCTTTTCAATATCATTTTAACCTTTTTATCTCACGGAGTTTAAAGAGCGCCGAATCACCAATAAGCCAAAAATCGTCAACTAGTGGGCCACGTTCCGACGGGACACATCGCTCAATCAGTACCTTGACGCCTTGCTTCCTTCCGTCAAGAATGAGCGCTGTCCTGGCTGCTGCTGGGGGCATGACCCGACATGAAATAAGCGAAGTTGGAAGTGCGACGCGTGCATTTCCCGCCGACGGAGAGCGCCTGTCTCGTGTCACTGCAATGTTGTAGAGAAGAGCTGCTTCCCTCTTAATTTCGTCACCTAAAGCGTTACTTTATTCCGATCCATTTGTCTGATCATGATCGACCTGCGTAGTTATGTGGAATGCTTTCTTTTCGTTCCCCGTCAAGAAAAGACCGAGCACGACGTGCACACATGTAGCCTTTATTGTCGTTTCGCGTTACGGTAGCACACGCGGTGACGAAGCATACGTGCACCCGCTCAGTACCCCGGCCCTCCGGCAACACAAAGCAAGTGTGTTGTCAAAATAGATTTGCAGAGCTCAATTCTTGCCAATGCAGGCCCGAAAGTATGACGCCGCGCAACCTTTTAGTGAAGAATATCGGCTGATTTCTCACGTTAACGATGAAATCAGCGCGATGCCGCACACAGTAGCACGCACGCGCTGTCGTAGCAGACGACGCGTTTCAAGGCTGCACGAATCGCGCGTCTGCGCCTGCGCGAGCAGCCGCTGCTGGCCGACTCCAGCGCTCGCCGCATCATGGCCGCATCGCGATGCCACGCGCTCCGAGATTTCCCCTAAGTGTGAAACAGACTGTACGTCGACGTCGAACACATGTTGTGGGACTCCATACTTCCGTATGTGACCTTCGCGTACAACACGGCCGTGCAAGAAACCACGCAGCTTACGCCATACAAGCTTGTGTACGGCGGAGTCAAACAACGACGCTTGACGCCATGCAACTGGTCGGCACCGACGAAGAAGACCTCGACGTTGCGATCCACTTGGGACGCGCCGAGGAAGCTCGACAGCTCGCTCGCTTGCGTATCAAGAGGCAGCAGACGGTCGACAGGCGCCACTACAACCTTCGACAACGCCACACCGAATACCAAGCCGGCGACCTCATCTGGGTCTGGACGCCAATAAGACGACGCGGACTGTGTGAGAAGCTCTTGCGCCGCTACTTTGGACCCTACAAGGTACTCCGACGTTGTGGTGAACTGAACTATGAGGTCGTGCCCGATGGCTTAACATCATCCCAGCGGTGCCGTGCAACCCCTGAAGTTGTGCATGTGGCATGACTGAAACGTTATTACCCGCGCCGATTAACTGTGACGTGTGGTTTATTGCATGTACAGTCAGCGTCAAGTGAAAGCCGAACAACGGAGCGCGTGGCCAAAGCATTAGCAACAGTATAGTGCGCGCCGTCCTGTTATCACCGCTGACGCCCGCACATCCGGTTAGGTAGCACTCCGCGATCCCCTTATTGTGCGTTATCTTCGCTTCTGTTCTACTTCGCACATGGGGTTAATCGCGGCTGGCGTTCCAAACGCCTCTGGGTTCTCACCTGCACTCATTCGATTTTACTCTAGCGTCACAATGTAATCTGCTACAACAATATTCGCCGTAAACTGCAGCATTTTATCTCCTGTCTTCTTTTTTTATTTTCTTCCCTTCATTTATCAAAACTGGAGAACAGGAAAAAATATCGCATACGGGGATCGCGCGCAGTGCTGCCAAACCGGATGTGCGGGCATTGCGACGGTGATAACTGGACGGCGCGCACTATACCATTGCTAATAACTGGAACACGCCCTTCGCTGTTCGGCTTTCATTTGACGCTGACTGTACTCTCACTTGCATGTTCTGTGTTTAGACACACAGTCACCCCACACAGTGACCCGTCTTACCCGTGTCCAGTGACCCGTGTCCAACTGCAACCCTTCACTGTGTATACCCAATACGAACAGGATAATCTGTCGTACTTTTAAGACTTCCGTGACAATTAGGAGCTGCCCTTCAAGCTCTTGTGAGCCCCGCTTTCATGACGTGCGGATTATTCTCACAAACAAAGGTAATAAAGCCAGATAATTGATGGAAGCGTTTCTCACCAGCAGAAAGGCTCACCTGCGCGTCAGTGATACTTTAATAGTATTGTATAAATTGGAACAAAAGTGTGTTAGCATGCGTTGCTTTATCGCAACTGATGTTAGAATGTTCTCTGCGCAGATTCTGACTAACGACACACGTGTACGTGTTTTTCAGCGAAATAAAGCAGTTATCAGTGGCGCTCTGTGCTGTCTGCTCTCTTGTGGTTCCTGTCTTTTGACGCTTTAAAGCTAATAAGAATGCATTCAACTAGCACAGCAAAAAGTTTGGCCCCATGATACGACAGGGGCTGCCTTTTTCCCGTGCATACCTGACAACCGACGATTACTTTCGCCCTTTATACACCGTTTCCACTAAGATATGTCGCGTTATATTTCTCTAAGTATGCTTATCATGTTTTTTTTAATTCTTACTGCTGTATCTTTGCCTTTTTTACTTGTTTATGCTCCTGAGATGTATCACGTCGTTTCTCAATCACATCCCGAATTTCCTTATTCCACCCTCTTCATTGCTTTCTCTATCCTTGCCCTATCCACCCTCTATCCTTGCCAGCAGTTGTTTGACTTATCTTTCCTTATTTCTACCGTGAATGCATGCAAGAGCTCAATAAACGCCCAGTTCTCCCACAGTGTTTCGTACATTTCTTTCTGCACCCCTTGTGCGTAAATTTTTCTTTTATTTTATTTAACTATGAACTTTACAACTTTGCATGCATTCTTTTCTACCAGCTACATATCCTATTTGTGCTATTAAGGTGTTATGATCGGTTCTTAAGCTGCCGCTCCTTTCTTCCTCTCTTCTAATTTCTATCACCTGGTCACATGTTTTTCAGTCGTGAGATAATAACAAATGATTGACTGCTCATTTTTTATTGCTACATAAAGGCCTCTCCTGCGAAACAAAAAATAACGCTCTTTCTTCACGACTTGCACAATAACCTTTACAGTATTATGGAGACCGATGTAAACTTTCTAGACTACACCAGAGCTTTTGATGAAATTCCTCACCGCCGTCTTTTGCTTAAACTTTCACAGCTTCACCTGCACCCTAACATGGATTCAACAATTGTTCACTAATCGTGCCCAGTCAGTCTTTGTTGATGGTCATCTATCTAACTCTCTCCCAGTCACAGCAGGCGTTCCCCAAGGATATGTCCTTGGTCTCCTCCTATTCCTAATATATATTAACAACTTTCCTGATAATACATCCTGCAGAATTCGCATGTTCGCCGACGACTGGGCCATTTATCACATTAACTCGCATTATCACCTGGACCTACAAATCGTAACAGCGTGCCTAATTGGTGTAACACCTGGTTGACGACCCTTAATCCTTCTAAATGTAAACTTGTTTCTTTTTCCAGTCGCCAAAGCCCATATATTTTCCAGTATTCCATCGTTAACACCCTAACTGATTCAGTACCATTTTGTAAATATCTTGGAATAGCCTTGTCTTATGATATATCATGGCGCACCCACATCGCTATAAAATTTCGGCAACCAAAAAAGCACCCGGTGTCCTCAAGCGCCATCTCTGCCTAGCTCCTCCACATGTAATATTACTGGCGTATCAATCACTAATGAGACTGCAATTAGAATATGCGTCTGGCATTAGAAGCGGTACAAAATCGTGCCGTCAGATTCATTTGCTCATCTTACTCAGACGATATTACTGTTTCAACCCTGAAAGCGAAATGTGGGTTGCCGCCCACAGCCGCACCACGCATCTAATCGAACCAGTCATCCATTTCAGGTTTCCCGCCTATCATCGCGAACCACCATTTTTTCTGCATCTTTCATTTTTCGAGCAGCCACAGTCTGGAACGGTCTTCCTCGGTGAATCGTCACCATCGCCTAATCATTAAATTGGACACATCATGTAGATAACATATGTTCGTCAGCATACCAAGAATTATGTTTCTTGAGGAAGAAAATACCGAAAGCAACGAGAGGGGTGAAATTATTGGCATATAAAACTTATATACGTCCTATTCTAGAATATGCTAGCGCAGTTTGGAGCCCGCATCAGAAGGTTGTAAGAAAAAATTGGAGCGTATTCAGAGACTGTCAGTACGCTTTATTTGTTCGAAATACAGGCGAACAGACTCGGTAACGGACATGTTAAAGGCATGTGATTTGGAACTGTTAGAAGTGAGAAGACAGAAGTGTCGATTGAAATTATTCTTTCAGATATTACATGGAAAGGTAAAATTGAACAGAGATGCATATATCAAACAGCTGCTTGAAAAACGGCCTCTGCGAACAACACATCCCCTGATTGTGCAACCAATACATACCCGTTCGGATTTATTTCGTTTTTCATTTTTCCCTGATGTCATTACCTTGTGGAACAGTTTGCCAGAGGAAGCTGTACAAACAAATGATGTATCCGATTTTCAAGTATTGTTAGATAGACATTTGTAATAGCTATGGTGTTACTTGTTAATTGGCCGTTGCTCCATGTAAGTGTGTGAAGAGTTATTCATTGTGCCCTTCCTGTAACAACCCTCAAGAGAGGGTTAACAGTATCAGTAAATAAATAAATAAATAAATAAATAAATAAATAAATCTGCCTTTCAAGACCGTATTATTCATCGCGTTGAATACTAAAAACTATGTGCACGACTTATTATTAACCTAAATAAAACCCCACCCCTTATATATTGGCCCTCAAAGAAAGCGGGGCCTTTAATGTAATAAAAAGACCTCACCTGATATTTACCATTATGACATAGCCCCGCAGGGGCGTCTGGTTTTTGAGGCGTGGCGACACCTGGGACCCGAGATAACGGGGGAGGAGGTTCGACCCGCCTCCCACGTGTCGCCATGCCGCGCGTAGCCATGTGTGGAGAAATGGGGGTCCTGGGGTTGTGTCCATGCCGTGTTTTTGATCCGTTAAGACCCCCTGGTAGAGGCAACACACCCCTGTCGTCCCAGATTCGCGTAGACGGCACCCCGGACGTGGGACGGAACCGACCTGGGGAAATTAGTATTCGCCTTTTCCTGTCTCTTTGTCCCGACATCTTCGTCTTTTTATCCCACTTTACATGTCTCCTGTCTGCTACTCTGTTTACTTCCAGCTTTCATGGCAGCAAGGTTTAGAGGCGTGGAAATAGCCAGCCTTGGTTAGGCGCATTTGGTTATAGCAGCGATACCGCCACCGAATTATTACAGCGCAAGCCCTTATGAGACCACAACAACATCCGTTTTTGGCGCCGTAGTTGTGCGCCACCGCCTGTGTCCGTAACGACTATCACGGACATTAAAAAAAAGCCCGGACCGAGGAGGATTCGAACCCACGTACCACTGAGTTACGTCTGTGCTTTAAAAATCGTCGCTAAGAGACCTAAACGCGTACAAAACCTGCCGAGGAATCGTATTATGAAATGTAATGTTACGTGCAAAATAGAAATACGCCACTACGTGTCGCGGAAAGTTGATTGCATAACGAGTGCGAGGAATCATTTGAAAGGACACAGGGGTGCATGCTTTGCAGCTCTGCACCCATTACAGAGGCGCCATGAATATCATTATCAAATGACCTTCTTCAACTTTTCCGTCATTATTATTACGAAGCGCTGCCTCAGTACGCCTATACTATGACCAACCTAGACAAGGGAAACTGTACCTTCGACAGTGCAACGAAAATGAGGGTAGCGGGGGTGTCGTGAGCTAAAGTATACGACCGAGAGATGGCGCTGCGCAAGATATCATCACGCAATGCAATATGGCGGCTGCGTTGTTGTTGCGTGCGGCTGGTCGCGGTGCTCGCTCGCTGGTGCTAAGCGTGCGGTTACTGATATCCCGAAGTGTCATTCTCTGGTACAGTACTCTAATATGAGTATAAATATTTCTGTTGTGTTGCCAGGTGACCGAGAGGCCTCAACTGGCAATAAACGCACCAAGCAAGTAAGGTTATGTCCTTTATTGGCAGTCGCGATGGATGCAGCATACATATAAGCGAGCACTGCTGTCGCTGACAGGTTTGAACATAGATGCAACGTAAATAGCCATCTGTTTAATACAATTGCCAGCTGAAATTGACCTCATCCTGTTCTGAAGCAGAGCGATGGGCTGCCCTTGAAAGGCAGTTCTCAAAGTACGTGGCTGACGATGCTTTTTGCGTCGTCGCTTTGCTCTGAGGCCATCGAGGTGATTCGTTGGTGTACTCAATGAAAACGTGAAACTTTCTGAAGCATTGTGATTCGTTTCGGTTCCCCTGTGATTAGCAAACGCACTCCAATAGCACGTAATGAGCCGGCCATCGCGCGATTCGTTGCATAGCATAGCACTGCATACATACTGTATTTGTGTACGCTGTCGCCCGTTGTCGTTCACTGCATTTAACTATTTCAGCGTTACTAATCAGGCAGCATCAAAATTTCGCCATAGGTGAAGTGTCAGCAAGATTAGCCTGGTATATGATTTTGACAACACTTGGCGAGGGGCACATGACTGTAAAAAAAGTGAAAATAAACCACTATTTTTGTGGACATACTGTGATCTTGATACTGCGTTTCGTTTCCCTTTTCCTGCGTCTCTGTCTGAACTGCTTTCTTATAACCAATTGCTACCAATTATCTCATCTTTCAATGGCTCTCAATTCCTACATATCATACAGTACTTGTAAAGCAAAATTTCCCGTTTCCCGTTCAAATATCAGTTTGGTTTATGTATTCTAAAGGGGGTTTGCACTTCAATCAAGTGACAGTTGGCTGACAAAGAAAGCCTCAGCCTGAAGCCAGCATTTGAACTGGCACATATATTTCTCAAGGCCGTTACAGAAGACAAGTTGCAAGGACCAAGCTATACTCCTGCTTGTCCTTTGTTGATCAACTGATAAATAAGTAAACGAGTCAACCTTTTCTGATTATGTGAGTGTGTAGTTGTCAAGGTCGCTGCTAAATTTACAGTTTTCTTCACTACCGTTTAGCTGTGCCTCATTCTTAGCATGGGTGTCACACAAAACCAGAGGTTTCCCCAGGATTTGAAATTAGGAGGTGGGTCTAGGCATCAGTGGGAGGTGTGAAGCACCAGGTATTTGGAATTTGTCAAAAACATTTAAAAATTAAGGGGGTTCTTTTAGAAAGACAACGAGGTGTGAACACCTCCCCTAGGGGGCCTGTAGGAAAATCTTCGCTTAAAACAGGCATTTTTGAGCTGCATAGTAGTTCAAGAAAATAGCAGTCAGTGGACATTCAAATCTAAAATACGAGCAAATGCTAGCCAAACAGCTCTAATGAGATCTGAGTATACCTCTTGTGTGTAATGTATAAACACACCTTTCAAAACTTGATGCCGTACTTCAGGCCTCTTGTCTAGAAGTGATTTTATTATTTGCGGCATTCATGTGACTAAGCCTCACAGAAAAACCAAATTGCTTCCACACATGCAACAGTGCTTTGCGGATGGAATGTCTCTCCTCACATAAGCCCCTTAACAGACCAGCAGAATTCATTCACTGCAACTAGGAACGACCTTTATAAATGCATGACAAATTACACATCCTGTTTAACAAAATACTGCCTGAAGTTCTATGTGTAGCCTTCCTTCTGCCCTAATGCTCAAACTGTACTTGGGAGTAGAGTCATGGCTGCTATTCTCCAGGTGACCACTACATGGCATGTCTCTTTTAACAAAGGGTCAAGTGACTGTACACAATTTTCACTTTATTTTTTTATTTACAATACTGCCAGCCTCTACTGAGACCATAGCAGGTGGGCACTATGTACACATACTATGAATACTCATCATATGAACCAATCAGCAATACATACAAAAAAGAGTAACATCAACTTTGCTCATTATACATCTGCAACTTACAATACAAAACATATAAACAAAATACGAGTAGATATAAATGGCAGAGGAACATTAGAAACTGAACACACGACTACATGCAAAATGTGCAAGTACATATGCCTGTTGCATGAACGATGCCACTGCCCATTTAACATACTAAGATATTTTTTCAATCTCTGACTAAAACTGAGCCAGTGACTCAGTGTTAGTAACGAGAGGCGCTAACATATTCCATTCACGAATGGCAACCGGAAAAAAGGAATGTTTAAACACACCACTGTTGCACTTGTACTCTACTAATATGTTTGAATGTTTGTGCCTGGTAGGTCGAGTTTGTGAGTAGGAAACATAATTTGAAATATATATTTTATAATATTTATGCAGGAGTTGATAAAGAAATTTTAAACGTGCTTGTTTCCCTCGTCCTTCTAGCGTAGGAAGTCCATAAATATCTAGAAGGTTAGTGGGCGAGTCGTCGCGTTTAAATTTGCTGTAGATGAATCGTATGGCTTTCCTTTGTACTGCTTCTATTTTCTTTATGTTAGTCCGAGTATGAGGAAACCATACGGTGTTTCCGTATTCGAGGATCGGCCTGACAAATGTTTTGTAAGCTAGGAGTTTTGTTGACAAGGGTGCCAGTTGAAGTGATTTGCGAAGAAAAAATAATTTTTGCATGGCAGATGAAGTAATGTGATTAATATGCTCGTCCCACCTTGAGTCTGACGTTATCGTTAAGCCGCCCCGCCACGGTGGTCTAGTGGCTAAGGTACTCGGCTGCTGATCCGAGGGTCGCGGGATCGAATCCCGGCCGCGGCGGCTGCATTTCGATGGAGGCGAAATGTTGAGGCCCGTGTGCTGTGCGATGTCAGTGCACGTTAAAGAACCCCAGGTGGTCGAAATTTCCGGAGCCCTCCACTACGGCGTCTCTCATAATCAGAACTGGTTTTGGGACGTAAAACCCCACAAAACAACAACGTTATCGTTAAGCCTAGATATTTATGTTTGTGTACTCTGGTCAAAGCTGTGCCATTTATAGTGTAGCAAAAGTTTGAAGGGTCTCTTTTCCTCGTAATCATCATAAAAGCTGATTTCTTTACGTTGATTTTCATCTGCCAGTCTGAGCACTATTCGGTAATAGTATTAAGTCATTCGTTGAGCGAATAGTGATCTTGGTCATTTTTTGAATTTCCCTATAAATGATGCAGTCATCAGCGAATAACTTTATTTTACAGTTTATATTAGTAGTTATATCATTAATATACACGAGAAATAAAAAGGGTCCGAGCACGGAACCCTGGGGCACTCCTGATGTAACTGGTACTCTAGTTGACGCGATATGTTCGAAAACAACAAACTGAGACATATTAAACAAAAACCCACGCACCCAAGCAAGAATTTCTCCGTCTCAAATAATGTTTTCTAGTTTAATTATTAGCTTGCTGTGACAAACGCAGTCAAATGCTTTAGAAAAATCCAGTGGAATTATGTACGTTTGGCTATGATTGTCAATACCCAGCGCGAGATCGTGTATGACTTCGGTTAACTGCGTTATGGTCGATAAACCCCTGCGAAAACCGTGCTGGTTAGGAGACAAGATACCTTCGTTTAAAAAAAAGTGTCAAATGTTTTAAAATGATATCTTCGAGTAATTTGCATGCCCTGCTCCTTAACGATATTGGTCGGAAATTTGATTCATTGGATTTGTCTCCCGATTTGTAGATGGGAATAATTTTAGCTATTTTCCAATCTTCGCGTAGTTGTGATGTTGAAAGGGATTTACGGAAAATACAGCCGAGGTATCTGCTGCACCACTGTGCGTACCTTTTAAGAAATTGGTTGGGTATATTGTCCGGGCCACACGCTTTTTTAGTATCTAGGCCAAGAAGAAGATTAAGAACTCCAGTGTCTGTGATAACGAGTGGCTCGATAGTGGAAACAGTCCGTGGAACCAAGTCCGGCATGACGCCATTATCATTTGTGAAGACCGAATGAAAGTATTGGTTATATCTATCGGCTTTATCAGCTTTTTCAAGTGATGATAGCTGAGTTGTGAGTGTGTTTTTTCGGCAAAGTGGTTCCAGAATCTGTGTGAGTTATCTTTTAGAAAGCGGGGGAGTACAGTGTTGAAGTAGTGGTGTTTCGCTTCTTTCGATTTTTGTTTGAAATGTTTTGCTACAAGCGCCAGCCTATGTGTGTTAAATGGGTTTTTGCCGGCTGCCTTGTTAACTTTTCGTAATATTTTGAGTTGGCGTTTTGCGTGTATTACTTCACGCGTAATCCACGGGTTATGTTTCAATCTCTTTTTTAATTTAACGGGAATAAAATTTGTTACACACTGTGACACTATGCCTTTAAAACGCAACCAGACAGCATTTACATCAGTTAAAGAATCTGAAGCCATTGCCGAAAGGTCTTGGAATTCATGAGCTAAATAGGTTTGTATGTGGATGTCGTCAGCTTTATCAAAATCGATTATAGTTTGGGCTGCTGTTGCACTGATATTTTGTAAGCTAGAGGTAAAGTGCACATTGGAATATCGTGATATTCCTTCTATTCCTTCTATTCCACCCTTCACTTGTTCTAAGAGAAAGTTACCACTTAGAAAGATTAGGTCGAGTATACTCCGAGACTCACTCTGCACCCTTGTAGGTCATTCAACAATTTGGCGAAGGTTAAAATTCAACAGCATATCGAGAAGGGCTTCTGAGGCTTTTCTGAGCACCATTCGGTAATAGTATTAAGTGATTCGTTGAGCGAATAGTGATCTTGGTCATTTTTAATTTCCCTATAAATGATACAGTCATCCGCGAATATTCAAAAGCTTTCACAATGTAGCTCACCAGAAGACAGCATTATGCCTTACTGTATCATTCCTGGGCATTGCTGTGCAAAATAATGTTCTCATTTACAACGACCTACACTCAGTACAAGGAAGAAATGCTGTGCTCAGACACGCTACTGTCGGCTTGTTTTCCACCATGTTATATGCAATACTCGATACAAGTATGGACACACACCTACAGAAGCATACCATGCGATATTCACTATCAAAGGAATTCTAAGCCGGCACGTTTCACTTGCACTGGTTACTTCATGCATTAAAAATCACACGTGCAGCCAATCTTGCACCGGTTCAACATACCACACACTACTGCTGCATTTTGGTATACAGTTCCCATTCCTTCACCTAGTGAGCTTGTAAATTGTTTTTGGTAACGGATGGGAGTTCAGGAAGACCTCTTGTCACCATGGTGACTTTTGAGCTTGTTGTGGCTTGGTAGGGGTAGCCTGAAAACTAGCAATCCTTTTGTTGTCCACTGTCCTGAATAGAAAAAATAAATGAGGTGATGAGGAAGCCATAAAAAGGAAATGGTGAATCAAAACTTGATCTAATAAATAAGCGAATCCGAACCACAAATGAAATGTCCACAAACATAGTGTGAGGATTTCGGTCCCTGAGGTTACTTCCAGTGGCACCACAATCCCTGCTGACTTGTGGGAAGTCCAGAGATAACAGCAGCCAAGTGTATGCAGATATGCGCAGTTTCTTGAAGGCTTTGGTTGATAATCAAAAAAGAAAGAGCCACTATTACTATGGTAGAAGCATGGATAACTTTGTAATTGATGTCTAACAATGCATACAAAAAGGCTACAAACATGAATAACATGCGTATAAGATTTATATGAGCATCTATTTCAGTGGTATGCTTGAACAACATCACTCAAGGGACATTTGTTTCTTTAGTAAGCAATTAAATTGTCCCACTGCATAAACGTGCCATAATAACACTTACGAACTTATTTTGTATACTGAAATATAGAATTCCTCCTCCATACTCTTATGTACATTTGCTTCTAACATACCATGAATATATGCAAATTTACTACTGTAACTCGCTTGGTACAGAGAAGCAAAGCTTATGCTGCGGTCTGTAACACATTTTTCACGGTAAAAATATTTATACATTTGTGAGATATTTCAATAAACATTTTTATACAACATTATTGGTATGCAGAAGCTGTGCTTCTGATTAGCCGCACAAATAATAAAACTTCATGAAATGTGTTCTTTAGCCGTTTTGCAAGCAATAGCGGTGTTACACGGGCACCAAACTCGATACAGGAGTGAGCTGTATCGAGTTTGGCGCTGACATTAGCCAAATCGTGATATGGCATCCAGATCGCGATCATCACGGCTCCATCGGGGCTGATCACACTCAAGAATAACCATATAGCAGCAGCTGAGCACCATCCAGGCTTATCGAAATCAGCCCTGATCGCGATCAGATGTGCGCGTGTGACACAGGTGTAACGTAACAATAATTAGCATTGAACATGCACAGCAGCGCAATTTTACTCACCGGTGCTTATGTCCACATAGCGCAAGGTCAATCCATTTTCCTAGGTTATCTTCCGGCACACTATCATTAGTTCTGGCAATCAATTTTTCACGCGAAAGCTATGCAGCCGTCATGCCTATGAACTGTCGCAGCTGGCAAAATTCACCGTTGTTAGACACGTTCGCTTTGTGGCAGCGGCTATCTAAACAAGGAAACGTAAACGAACCTGCATGGTGAAAGGAAATGACCGCGGTACACATTGAATCAAACAAGCGGCCGAAATGTAATCGATACCAATGGGCTGCTGCTCATCGCACGTCAACGTAATTTCAAAACTTAGACTCGAGCACGTGCGTTATCTTTAAAATTCAAGAAAATCATATTCCTACTTACTTTATGAAAAATGACACTGTAACCCAGGTTGTCAAGTATTTTCAATACGGTTTTATATCAATTTTTTGCTCACGTTGAGCACCCCGAGGAGAGAAGATTCAAACTAAAGAATCCGATCGCTAAAAGAGGACTTAGGAGCTGTACTTTGTGCGCAACTCGATGGAACGCGCCGCGGTTGATTTTTTTCGCAATCCGTGGCGATCGCGGGAACTTGAGACTTTCCCAGGCCTGGCGCTGCCTCGTGAAGCAGGCCTGTCGTATCGTACCATGCGCAGGCGACTTGCGCAGTCCCGACAGCAACTTGACTTGTCTCTTCGATATATACCTGATGGCCCGATCACTTGGCCAGATCCCCACCAAGCGTTTACAATGGCTTCTAAGAAGGTCGCTCCTCAGCTTACGCTGTCACTGCCCTTCGATTCCGCGCAGGATAACTCCTATTTTTAACTGAACAGCGCGAGCGGCGACCGTTTTGTTCGTCAGCGCTGCATGACGGAGCCAACTTGCGAGCACGTGGAATCTATGCGCTCGGCTAGGGTGGCTAGAATGTGGAGGTGTGAAAAGTGAGCCAGGGCTACGTCAGCTAGTATACCCCCCCCCCCCCCCAGGTAAGCGATAATAGCACCACTAGCGCCAATTTCTCCCCTGGTGTTTGGTAGGCCAAACTGTGAAGCCAAAAAACAAAAAATTGCTGATGCTGCTATGGCAACGCTTTTGTTGATGAGAGAGGAGGAAGCGCCGAGGTGCTTGTCGTCTGCTATGCGCTCGACGAGTGTGCGACCGCTTGCGATTTTTTTTAGGTTGCGTTGCTGCTCCATATCTTGTTTTCGACAACTTTCGTTTGCTATTTTTTCGGACTTTCAGCACATCCACAAAACACTTGTTTGTAAATATTTCTCGTTTTAATGCGTGCGAGCCAGCAAGTCTTGAAGCGTGACAGTTTTGTATGAGCAAGAAAACGGAGTAGTCAGAAAATGTGGTTTATTCACTCGCTTTATTAGCAACGTATTGCAAACGATGAAACTCAATAGATCCCACAATAGCACAGAGCAGTGTATCTCGTACGATAAATACAAATGTTCGCATTCTGTATCGGTTACACAAGCATAAGTGAAGGCTTCACACAATTCATCGTATACAGAATATCGCTGCAGGGGGTCACCACGTTTATTCGCTGTATACAATACAATTCTCCAGAAACGACGGTTCACAGTAACACGTTTGTGAATAATGAACTGATCATGCATGCAGATGACCTGCATGTTGAGTCCAACACTACCAGCCCTTTCTATGAAGCTTGCTAGTCGAAATAACCTTCTATAGCAAGCTAACTTCCTATATAACTTAGCTTGTGTTAATGTACCATTACATACTGAGCAAATTATATTTACGTTATAACACTTGGCTATGTTTCTCGATACGCCGCTTAAACCCTCGTTCAAAGCTGCAGCATTGCTAACAGGGCATCATTACAGAATTTTGCAGCAGTACATTGCAGTTATTCCTCGCAATTTTTAATGCCCATATATTCTATCACAGTTTAGGCATGAGTATCACAATCCTACAACATCAAACAAGAAATGACACCCTGCAGACATAGCTTTCTATTGAGAAAAATAAATGCACTATAGGTAAGCGTCGATGGTTAATCATCATTGGAAACTGGTCTAGGACAGAGTCATGCACAAAGGTATTACGGAACGCGCACCTTCGGGACATGGAAAAATGATCACAAAAGTAACTCAGATCGACTGCATTTAATGAATCAGCCTGGTCAGATAGCTCAGAACAAGCCTACTCTGGGCGGTTTTCAAGACATTCCTCTAATATGCCTGAATCATATAAAGTATTTATTTTATAGAGCTCATAAGCTCAGCTTCGTGCATGATGTTGGAAGCATAGGACAAATCTGAGCTGTACTATTAGTTTTGTAATTGGCTGGAGGTAATTTGTGATTTGACTTTCGAAGACGCCTTAACAAACCGGTGAAAGCCCCTCAACTTTGCTGGTATACTTGCTTGTGGCACAACGTGCTTTCTTGACTTACTAAGACATTTCTGACTTTTCTAGAAGGGGCTTCTTCCTCCTCATTTGATATTAAAATTAAAGTATGCGTGGCAAGAATGTCGAGTACTATTAGTACTTGTGCAACTTCACCACAACGAGTACAAGATCTCAAAATTCGTGTTCGTAGAAGTGAATTATAGCGCAACAATGTGAGCTATGAATGTCTTCACAAAGACAATACCTTGCACGCTGTTTGCGCAGACATCGAGATGCGCTAAAGTGTTTTGTTTTGGCAGGGTTCGCGTAGGCACTTTCGGCGAAGTGGTCCGAACAGAGGCAGTAGCCGTCGTACAGTTGCTCCTGTGTGAGTCCCTCGAGGTCTGCCCTTTTGGCGTAATCTCGCCCTACGTCACACCTAGAAAATGAAACAAATACCACCATGGATATCAATAAACAACACGGAAAAGCGACACTAATATAGAGAGTGCGAAAAAGGGAGAAAAGAATGTGTCACAGGTTCAAAAGCAAAGCTCAGCTTGGCCTTAGCGCAGGAAACACGAACTTCACGTTACACGGAATGTAAGCAGTCACTGCTGCGTAAATGATTTTGGGGGCTTATTTCTTAAGCATTCAAATGTGGTAGTGTCGCTACAAGGAATTGGTCGTCGGAATGCTCTAACGCCGAACCAGTTCGTCAAAGAAGCGCATTCGGCGAACAGACTTTGCAAGAGTTCTCCTCGAAGAAAAAGGAATTAAGAGCCACCGCTAACAAAACCGATACCGAAGCGAAATTTCCGTCCTCGCGTCAGCTGGCATCAATCCGCTCACGAGAAACTGTCCACAAGTAGCTTTACATGCTTGCTACATTACTGAAAAATGCGCAGTGCAAAAAAAAAACCACTGTGAAACGCCAACAGAAATCTTTCGGTTCGCCCTGTAGCTGATTTGATAAGGATAGCCTTCGCTTCTTCGTACCGAAGAAAAAGTGTACTTACCTTCCGTCCGCTGGGAAATGGAAAAAAATTCGCTGGGCTGTTTCTTCCCGAGTTGTGGCACCAAAAAGCACCGCTGCACGCCTTGTGTGCTTTTCCTAGTTTCGGCGACAGTTTGAGCGCGTTCGTACTCACAAACACCGAAATGTTCACCTTCAAGGCACTTCAAAGAAATTCCACACGTGCACAGTGAAAACGGCAGAAGCAGACGGACGCAGTGGCAGCAGAAGAGATAAGAGCGAAGGCGCCGCCCGTTGGCGTAACGAATACAGCGTCTCGATAAATGTATAGGGTGTTAAAAAAAAGAAAAACCCGAAGACACGTTTTATTTCTACACATAATTGCATAATTTTACTTTATTCATGCGTAGGTTGTATACAGATAAGGCCAGACATGCAAACGTTGCTGAATTTTCGCTTCCTACCAAAACAATGGCGGACGCTTTATTTCCAATACCGAAACTAGTCGAAGTGTCCGGCCCCTGAGTGAGCCGTGTTTCCCTTGCCCAGGCTCCGCGGTGCGCGATCTCTCCGCTAGGTTGAGATATGGCGCGACGATTGAAGGCGCTGCCTGCTAGCGCGGCGGAGACTGCGGCAGCAGCAGTGTACTACGTTGGTGTAGGCTGCTGATCACTTGCGGCAAGAGCTTGACAGCATCGCCGAAGTTCCACACGGTTTGATGAATTATTTGTGTGTGCCCTTAGTGGATTGAATGGCGTCCATAAAGAAGAAAGAAACGCTGCGGACTTGTTTTGTGCCAGGGTGCAACTCATGATACAGATCCTGCGCGGGAGACCGTTGTTGTTGTTGTTTTGTGGGGTTTTACGTCCCAAAACCAGTTCTGATTATGAGAGACGCCGTAGTGGAGGGCTCCGGAAACTTCGACCACCTGGGGTTCTTTAACGTGCACTGACATCGCACAGCACACGGGCCTCAACATTGCGCCTCCATCGAAATGCAGCCGCCGCG
Organism: Hyalomma asiaticum; assembly: GCA_013339685.2. Classification (NCBI taxonomy): domain Eukaryota; kingdom Metazoa; phylum Arthropoda; class Arachnida; order Ixodida; family Ixodidae; genus Hyalomma; species Hyalomma asiaticum. The sequence continues at coordinate 50,981,590 of CM023481.1, forward strand.
GCCGGGATTCGATCCCGCGACCCTCGGATCAGCAGCCGAGTACCTTAGCCACTAGACCACCGTGGCGGGGCCGCGGGAGACCGCGGAAAAGGTCTCCATTTTCCGTGCGCCGGCATGCCAAGACAGATTTGCAATATGGGAGCGGGCCATCCCAAGGGCCGACAAAGCTCTCTAGGAGAATTCCGCCGTATGCGAAACACATGTCGACGCAAGGTAAATATTTTGAACCTATTTAAGGGTAGCAAAGACCTTTGTGTTGGTGAGTGGAAAACATCGACAAGTGGAGTTATTGAACGCTTTGTGGCACTCGGCCATTGCTTTTACATAAATGCATTTATTTACCTGAAAATTATGTCTTCTTATTTGGTTTTTAGATTGATCGTGCGAGAATTCGTGCATATTGTGGGAGGCCAGGAAGTCAGAATGAAGCGCGATATGCCTAGTTTAAGAGATGATGCGGTACCCACCATATTCCCAAACCTGCCCAAGTACATTTCGAAGAGCTTGCCAAAAGAACGAAAAAGACGAAATTTTGTTTCACCAGACTGTGTACCAGCAAAGAAGTGTCGCGAAAGCCCTACCACATTGGAGGATTGCCAGTCTGACTCGATGAACGCTGCGGATCTTCCAAGTGCAGGCGATGGCCCTGCCAAACATTTTATATATGAGCTGCAATTGCCATCTGAGCATTCATCTCTGCAGGCATTCCAGAATCCAAAGCTCTGTGTCATACCATACGGCACAGCTTCTGAGTGGTCAAACACCACCTGTTTTTTTCACAAGATTGTTGTATTTGAGGTGGACAGAAGAGCATTTCAGTTACTTGCAAAATTTTCCTGGCTGGCCAACTTCACAGTCAGCATTAAATTCAATCGGAAAAATCCGCCCAGGATCTTCTCACACACTCAGACAGCCTATCTGAGTGTTGTGGCATTGGGAAGGCCAACAGGTACCAGCCAATAGACCCATCTGATGTGACCAAATTTCATTGTGATTGCTTGTTTGCTAGAGCATGCAATGGCTCTTCTGGCTCTGTGTAGCAAGGTATGTGGTGCTTCACGAACCTAAAACGTTGTTTCAATTCCCTCATCAGATATCTTGAACGTTGTGGTTAGCTGAATGGTTACATTGCTAGCATATGCAGTTCCTATCCTTTTGTTTTTTAGGGACATCCCACGCAGCTCAAAAGCGCTCCTCATGTAAAAGAGTATCAGAATCGCCACTGAACCGCTTGCATCGAGTGAAGCATCAGGTATGGCGCCCTCTCGCAAAATCTGCAGAAGAAAGACTAAAATGTGCCTTGCGTACTCTGAGACGCAAAAAGAGTCAAGTGCAGAGTGTACGTGCCACTATCAAAAAGTTACGCAAGGAGAACTCTGTGGTACAGGAGATTGTCTTTGAAAAAAAGGTGAAACTTAATATTTTCTAGTTCTACACCTTCCATGTAACTAACTTAACTTTTTTGTTTTATTCTAGATTATGCAGCTTCCCCAAAAAACAGCAAAGCGCCGTGCGAGCCTGTTTTGATGCATCAAAGCGGCGGTCCATGCGCGGGTACAAGTATGATAAGAAGTGGCTTCTAAAATGTATCATTTTAAGGATGAAAAGCCCGCGCTTATATAAGCATCTAAGGTGCCACAAAATCCTTGCCCTGCCAAGTCACGTATACCTGCAGAAATACACGAAGGTTTGTGTTCACTGCACTGTACCTTTAATTGAAAACTAACGCGCCTCTTATTTTTACAGGCTTTCAGATCATCATACGGCTTCAGCCAGAAACTCCTTGAATGTGTGAAGGAGAACGTGAAAGGCATGAATGAGATGCAATGGCATGGTGAGTTGGTGATAGATGAAATGAAGCTTTCAACCCACCTTGACCTTAAGTCATCTTTGGAAATTGAAGGCTTTGTCAATTTGGGCCAGTTCACCGATGAACGCGACAGGCACAGCAAGGCTCACCACGGCCTGGTTGTGATGTTCAAGCCCTTCATTGGAAAGTGGACGTAGATAAATGGTAATATTCATTACAAAGTGAACATTACTGTAACAGTGTTTAATGTTGATTTCCGTACTGTACGTCGCTTTTTTAGGCGTATTTACTTCCAGTGGAAATGTTAAATCCGACCTGCTCACAAAGATCATCTTGGAAGCTACACTTCTGCATGAGAACGCTGGACTACGCGTGGACTACATTTGCTGCGGCGGTGCGTCGTGGAATAGAGCGATGTGGCATAATATGGGCATTCACGGAAGCAACAAAAGTGTTCGGTGCAAGGTGCCGCACCTATCTGACAAGGAGAGATTTCTTCACTTCATATCTGACTACCCCCACTTGGTGAAATGTGTGCGGAACGCCATGTTGAAACAAGGCTTTAATACCCATATAGGCAGGGTATGCCGGATCTACTAATTCTTTTTATCCGACCGCAGTCTGACTCCGCCACCTTCACGTCAACGTCGGTACGCTGCTCCTGTCGGAATACGGTCACATCGGGAAACTCGGGTGTAACAGCTCATTATTGTATATAGTCATATTGTTTGCCAGTTGGTTTGTCCGCTAGACACAATCAACACAATGTGATGGAGCCAGCAGGTTTGATGCCAGAGTGCAAACTGCAGTATAAACAGTATTCCTGTTCAACCACCTCCATTGTGTTTATTACATTCTGAGCACATTGTACCAAGTCAAAACGAAAATGCCATTTCTTAACTGCTACTCATGCAGATGACACTGCATTGTAACTATCAACATGTTCATCAATGAGATCTGAAGGCTTGTGGAATGGGTATTACAAGCAGCAGCAAACGCATACATTAGGGCCATAAGGGCACAAACAGGCAGCAAACATAATTGCATGTCTCTACACTTCTCATTAATCACTGCTGTGAGGACTGCTTTCCTATACTTGGACATAAGTGCGACTTTTGCATTCTTGTGTCATGCATTTGTGACACTCTGCACTTAGCACTCTGAGAGAATTGTCTAAGTTAACCAATGTGTGGCTAAATAATATCAAAATCAACAAAATCTTGGCACAATTAAAGGGACCCTGGAATGGTTTTTGTGATCTTGTACAAATGGGTTGCTCTGATAGATCAAGTCCTAATCATTAGCTGGTCAATATCAACGCTCAGCATTAACTGGCCATTTTTACTGTAGGTTTTAAACATGCGCACTGTTAATGATCGATGCCACTCAACCTAAAGAGTTTTGAACCGCCCGTGCCCACAGGCTGTGTAATGGGCTTGAAATTATTGACTTTCCCGATCGATGTCATGAGCACTAAAGGGCCAGACAACAATATTGCCACAGCACCTGGTGGAGCACAGTAGTCTCAGTGATTACTATAGAGGCTAGCACTACTGAAGCCAGTGGTCTCAGTAGGGACATTGCAGTGCCATGTCGCTACTGAGGCCTCGGCCAGTGGCTGCCGTGGGAGGCACATCTGTCACCAGCGCACACTCCGCAGCTTAGCTAGTTGGGGAGGAACAGCAGTGGTAAAGAGGAAGGCAATAGAAATAAGCCGATAGCTGTCTTGGTTCAAGGTGCTTTGTTCACTTGATAGTGTGAATTACTTGACATAGAGTCTGAATTACCCAATTTTCTCAATTAGTAGTTGATGTAGTGATATGTTTATGGAGCTAGGGCCACAGTTTCTCTTCGACATGCGAAATTCACAACTGATAAATCTTAGTTAATACCAGTGAACTGGCAGGCAACCAATATTCTCTGCCACGCTACTGTCAACAAGTTGTTCTTCAGCAAACATTCTTTTGTAGTATTACATAGACATATATTCATCCAGTACTTTACCTGCATAGTGTATCTGTCGGGCCGGTATTTGTTCACCAAGCAGAATGTGAACAGCCTCTGACAGCTTCGCCAGGTGACGCCAGTGTTCTTGTGGGATTAGGTCCTCAAGACATGGCAGAGCATAGAAAAGAAGCCAGTGCTTCCATTCTGAAGCCTTCCAATGAGCCCTGTCATCAATGCGGCGGGGAAAACGCGTGATGCAGTGCGGAGGTTGAATGCCTAACAGGCGGCCATTAACTTCTCCCACATATGACGGGCTGCCTGCACACAAAAAAAATCACACAATGATGCAAAATGTTTAAGTGTGTCACAATTTCTCTCTACTGATATAGAAGAAAACTACAAGGTTACCATATTTATGAGATGTTTCATTCTTACTTTAATGTACAGTTCAACCACTCAATTTTCTGGCAATGCAGCAACAACCTCCGTGTCATGTTTATGGTGGTATGCATGTTTGTGAATGCTGCCCTATTTCTGTGTGTTTATATGGCTCGTTGTTATAAAAGTTGTTATTTTTGCTAGAGGGCAGCATCCCACTGGCAGCACATTTAACTTTCCCTGCCAAATTTTTGCCTGGAAGTGATGCAAAAATTCCAATTTCTTTCGTTAGTTTACTACCCATCTTGGAACATGAAGAAATAATATAAGGCACATTTTCGTAGTGTACTCGAAAATATATATATTTTTTTGAAGATATGAGAACACTGGCATCACACTAGTCTTCGGTACAGGCAATGTCTCCGAAATTTCAGAAAGCAAGACAGTGACGTGCAAGAAGTGATAGGGCAGTGGCCGTTTGTTTACATTATTGGCATCAAACTGCCGATCCTTCAAGGTGCTGTAGCTGTCTGATGCTTAAGAGAAGATATGCTGTTTTGTGCCATACACTGCCGCCTTTAAAGAAGTGAAATTCTTTTTCATTGTCAGAGTTCAACAAAACATCAACTAAAGAGCATTTTTTAAAAGTGCAGCCATTCGAGGTACGCATGCACATGGCACATGCATAGAGTAAAATATGGTTGCCAGCATTATATCATTTATAAGCCTAAATGCATGCTTTCAGGGAGACATCTATTGAAGCCAAAGCGATAAAAGCAAACTTGGTCACGGTATGCTGAGTGCAGCACTGCCAAAGCACTTTCGCAAAGTGGATGAGCACATTTTTGGAGGGAGTGGTATAAACCGTATAGATAGGCTGAACTGGTACACATAGAAAAATGGCTACAACAACTTGTATGCAGTTTAGATGGCACAAAACATCTGCAGTGCAGCAATTTTTCTTCCACTTGTGTTTCAAATGAAAGAGCTGCAAAGCCACCTGTGAAATCTTTTGTCAGCTTTTTAAATGATCATGCTTCCCATGTGCAGAATATGATGACAATGTTTTGCTCAACTTGCAGAGGTAAGTGTGCTAAGAAACCAGAAAAAGAAATTGTTCCTGCTGGCGATTCTGGTGTTTTTACATGCCCTGATGCAAGCAATGCATTGCGCATAACTCTAGCACCAGTTTTCAGCAAAATTGTTTGGTCATTATGGGTGACAGTGCCAGCATGAAGACAAGTGTGCTCTAAAAAAGATGATACCATTAAAACTTATTAAGCTTCCACCAATTCACTGCATAGGGTTAACTAGGGACAGACAATAGAAAAGTCGTTTCTCTGGTATGTTGTTGCAACAACACTTAGCCTTCACTACACTATATGTAGTGCAGTGGAAGCAAAGGATATATGCAGTGCAGTGAGAGGCCCTCTCCTGTGCTCTCCGTAGTTGCTGGTCACATACTCTATGCCATAAGTCACACTTATGCACAGCGTGGAGGCACAGCGTGCTGGGGAGGAATGAAAGACGGTAATGGCAGCATGCAGTACTGAGCAGTAAAACATTTGTGGGCTAGTGATCGGCCCTACTTGTTATTGCTGAACTTGGCTAAAAGTGCACAGGACAAAAGCGATGAAGGCCTCCTTGGCTTCTGTCCTCCACGCTGGCGAGAATAACATGCCTTATGGGCTTTTCCCAGCCTACACATGCAGCACAAACAGTTACTTCTTCATCAGGTTTCAGCTTCATTCCTGCAGTTTATTTGCTTATCTAAATTATTTTTTAATTGGTTGAGTACGTCTGTCACTAGCAAGACAGACACCTCTGTGCGGTGTACATTTATAATTGCCTTGTTATGGTCCTAAGAGCACCATAACTGCCACTGCATGGTTAATTCAGTACTAAAATCATAATATAAACCACTGTCTTTATAAGTGTAGCCGCTTAGTCACTGCTAATCATCTTTTTTATTTTATGCATCATATCAGTGCTTAAGAATACCAATAATTAAAGTACAGTCATTCAATCATAGAACATTTTGAGTAAATGCAATATATTCAGTTTTCTTAAGTCTCTCTTCTCTCATTCTAGTTTTCCCCATGTCATGGCGCACAGCTTGACATTGTTGTCATTTTGTTCACTGTCACATAACCACTTACTATTACATGTTTACAGTTGTTTTTATGAACCCTGCTATATATCAGTGTGGCAGAATTACTTATTCAGCTAGTCTTGCTTCAAATGCCATGCCTAACAGAAGCACCTTCTGTAGGTGTTTATTATAATTCATGCCTTCCTTAAAGGGACACTAAAAGAATATATTGAGTTGCATCAGAGTGATTTACTGTCTCTGCAGAAGATCACAGCATTGTGCAAACCAGGAAATCTGCTTAGGAGACGGCCAACAAAAGTTCCTTGTGCCACTATTCAATTTGAACTACCCGTGTCATAACCAAGCACTGTATACCACCATATCTGCTGCCATATACATGTTCTGTGATTCGGCTGCTGTCCTAAGGGGAGGACTGCAGTTAGCTGATAGATAGTTTTTAAAGGTATTTTGAATAGCTACTACCAATTTCACCACTACTAATGGTAACTAAAGCTGACAAAAGCTGACAGGAGCTTACTGCACGTTTTATAAAAACTCATATTATTGACTTTTCAACTTCAACCGGCAACAGTAGATGAGTAATCGGAAAATAGATGCTATGACATCACTTCTCAGCACCTGACAAGGAGTGCCACGCCAATTTGTAAATTTTGTCGTCCTCTTGCTTGCAAATGCTCTGTTATATTTATAAGTGGTGGATTGGTTAATACAAAATCCTAATCATCGAATCCAGCAAAAGTTATCCATTCCCTTTAGTGTCCTTTTAATGATTCCATGTATATGAATGATGCAAGAGTCTCAAATGTACGTACCGACATAAAACCTTTCAGAACAGCTGGTAGTACTGAACAAGACTTCAGTAATCTGCCTTGTGACCCCAAGGAGGACGCAGTGCATATATTCTGCACTGACTCCCTTGACAAGGTTGAAACCTGAAAAATTACATCAAGCACATGCGCTTAATGTTCAAAAACACTGACAACTGTGCTTATTTCACTGCATGTTTGGATTCCAAATATATCACTTCGTCGCTTCTAACTTTCAGGTTATGTTCAAAATAATGGTGAATTCATTTGGACGAGACTTATTTTCACTACATGATGACTATGATGAAAACGGTTAGGGGGGGGGGGGGGTGATAACCTGGTGTAGCACATATACACCTTTTCGCGGATGCACCCTCAAAGCAGCGACCTGCAGGGGGTCGACCGGGGTCGAGGCTATGCTCAGTGTTGCCATCTTTTCTCTGGGCTGTGCGCTTGCTGTGGGTTGTGTTGTTTCGGTAGGCTTTCGTGTGTGAGTGTGTCTGATACAAAGTGACCGTCATGGCAAAAGATTTATCGTAGTCGCACAGGAGATCGACAGGCCATCACTGTGTCGTGCACGGTTGCGCAAACAATCAGCGCAAGCGAAATATTTTGGGTGCAATCGTGTGTCCGCAGCACAGTACGCCACGCAATGAGTGCAAGTGCGAGATGTTTGCGCTGCATCGTTTTCCTTTGTCGCCTGATTTACGGCGGCAGTGGGCGGCTGTAGTAAATCGAAAGGACTTCACTGTTTCGTCATCGTCACGCGTCTGTTCCCAGCATTTCGTTGGCGGCAAGAAGACCGACGAGAACAACGTCCCCATGCTGCATCTTGGATACAGCAGAAAGGTACGCAAGTCGCCTATGATTCACAGTAGCTTGTGAATTTGTGAATGTTGTGCATTCGTATTTCGAAGTCTCAGTTTTTATTTTCTTCAGGTTGTCGTGGGACGGCGCCGCTTGGTGAGACAGCCATATTTCACACAATCAAAGAAGGTACGGGTGCATTTCGAGCATACGCTTCGCGATTGCGACGACGAACTGTTTCTCTTTACAGAAGCGTGCGAATGATGACTCCCTCTCGGGCTCGGCTGGGACGAGTGCGCAAGCATGCGAAGACACAGTAAGTGTTTTCGGTCCATTCACGGTCGACGCGAATTCCGCATGTGGTGTTGCACCGAAAGGCGAGCCTGGCGAATAAATAAAAAATAAAAAGAAGATTAAGCGAAACTAAGCGCTCACGCGCGGTTGCAGATAAAGCGGCAGGTCTGCGCGAACGCGTCTTCGCTTCGCTGTAGGCCATGCAGAGTGCACGCATGGCTTGGGCTACAGGATTGATTAAACGTGGGTAAAATTATGCGATACTACTACTGTTTCCTTTCTTCAGCGTTAGTACAACACACCACTCTCTGCGTACTTGTGCAGCTTTCTAAAGGGTCTTTTTAAACAGTGCGAAAATAGACGGTCTTCTAAAACGTCCAATTTAAAAGGAACGCAGCTTTGTTTTCAATTGACCATGGCAGAAGCCATGAGACAGCGTTGCATTCAGCAGTGGTCAAACTTCAGCAGCCAGAGAGGTTCGCTCTTAGCAACTCCCCTCGTGCGCGGCATTCGTGACAAATGGGCTCAAATCCCGAAGGTGAATATTGCTTGGTGAATAACGCGCTGTTCGTCAACATGATGAGGATAGCGCAGCAGCAAGTTTCGCAAGTCACTGTGCTGTCTCGAAACATCCTGCCATGTCACCTGAAATTAAGCTTAAAAGGACAGAAAATTGAGCGATTTGGTAAGGATTCATTATAAAAAGAACAGGCGTGCAGGTTGTCCACGTCTCTTCCCTTGTGTCCGTGTTTTGCATGCCTGTTCTTTACATAGTGTAGCCTAAAATATTTTAACGCTGAAGGCGGTGAAACTTCTACGTACAGTGTTTTCGTCTACTGTGACATAAACTTGTCACCACACGACTCACGTTCACGGTAGGTTAAAGGCCTCACCAAATATCCCTGTTCAGTGCTATGAATATTGTCTAGGCATGCAGATTGTCTAGTCCCACATAGAAACTCGTATGCAGAATATACAGTCATTAATATCTGGATTCATGATAAATTCCTGCACGAGATCTTAACAGCCCAGCCATAACGAGGGCCTCTTGAGCCTCATGTTGGCAGGTTTATATCTGCATTTGCCCATGTGCAGCACTAACTGGTCAGCTGTTATGCCTGAATGAAGCCTTAACCATCAGCAACATGCAACGAATATGGTATACCACATCTTAGTAGTGTTTTGCAGTGGCCAATTTTTCTCCCTGAACATGTCCTAAACATCCTGAATGTTAAGGTCTCATTTTGACTACAGAAATAATGAAGCCTAAGCAACATTTACGGATCCAGTGCACTTAGTTATTACAATGTGCACTAACTTATCAGAATGTTCGTCTTGATCTGCAGCCTCTCTCAGACACTAAGGATGATGAAACACGCCACCTGATCTATGCGAGTCTTCCTTGGTAAGGGCGTGCATAGCACTTCCTTGACGCCCTATGTTATTGTTGGAGTGTGATAACTGCAAGTGCATTTCGCATTCACTGCTTCTTTAGTTCGTGTGATCTGCTTAAGGTGGAAAAACGTACCTTTGCATGCATCATTATTGTCTTAACTAGCATCATATGAATTTGATACATAGTAGAAGCTACAAATTATTCAGTTATATGGTCCAATTGTGTGTGGCTGTAGGGGTTAATATGAGTGGCTATGCAGAGACACGTGTAGTTTTCAAATGACCGAATTGCTTCAGTGTGCTCTGTGATCACTGTTGCTTTGTTCTTTAGTCCACGTCTGGTACCGACACGGATGACAAACGACATGACATGCTCGAGGCTGCCACTGTAATGGTAAGTATGCAAATAGTACTGCATGGAGCTTAGGGTTCTGACACTGCAGCTATACATAAATGTCCAAAATACTGTTTATTCAAAAAGATGTAGGGGTAGCAAACCACCAAAATCAAGTCTGCCTCTGACACAAATGTGAGCACTACTCTTGATGGAGAAGCACAAAATTTTAAGGACAGAATTAGGCCAGACATACGGGATTCAGTTTATCACTTTTAAAAGAAATGTTTGCGATGTCTTGACGGGACTTATGCAAGCTATTGTGTAGCACAGTTAACAACCTTGCATAAGAGCATGTTCTGTTTCTGCATCGCAATTAGCTGATCAAGATGGTTATGTCAAGACATTTCAAGTTGTTCATTGGCCGCACTACTTAAAAGTATGCTGAAATCTACGTTCCTATTGCCTTGCAGTGCATGTCTGACAGTGACACTGAGCAAGCACCCGTCCACATGCACGAGGCTGCCATGGTAGTGGTAAGTGCACTAATAAAGCTACAACAGTGCATAAGGTTTGGAATCTGATACAAAAACACGATTCTGTGGCCAAATGGAAAATTACACAAGCGCAAAGTCTCAACTGAATATTAATGCCAAGAAGTAAGACATTCTCATACACAGCACTTACCACATACCAACACATACCATATATGCAACATAGTATCGATTATGTAAATTGCTATGAAAAAGCCAAAGCACAATCACTCATACGCTTTGTAGTCAATAAAAACCATTAACCGAAATATGCGGAAAAGAGGGCCTTAAAATGAGACATGAGCACATCCACGCACCGATCACCTTGCATTATTGGATGTGGCCTTATTGAGATACTGGAGTAGCCCCAGTGAGGCCATACTGATGCAATAATTTCCTAGGCGGATAATTTCAGACGCCTCACTTATCTTGCGTCATCTTAGTTTCATGTCTGGTGACCGCCTTGCCTCCGTAGAGCCTAGGCTTACACCCACAAACCCAACGGTGCAACCTAGATGCCCTTGGACAGAATTACGCATGTTGTTGTTGTGTTCCTTTAGTCTGTCATTGAGGCTGCCTCTGGTTTGTCGCGTACACCCTCAATGCAATCCACATATGGATCCTTGTGAGTTTTGGGCAAGTACTTGTCCTTGTCCCGCTTCTCACGTTCACCTTACAGAACGACGAAAGCTTCCGAGGCACTGGAAAGGCACCTTGACATTGACCTGCCTTATGTCTGTGGTTATTTCTGCGCCCTTTGTTCTTAAGCAGTGCACAAGTAGCCTTACTATGAATTGCTACAAACTAGCCCAAATCAATGCCCTTCTAAGGTAGGACCATTTGTGATACCAGACAGTTATTGAGCTTGATTTAGGTGATGCAGGCAGGCTTTATTTTTGCATATTTTAATACAGTTTCTATGTTGTGCAGCCCATGAATGTCACTGAGGCTGAGGATGAAGTGTCCCCTGTAATACTCGAGGCTGCCACAGTAAGTATGCACATTGTACTGCACTGTGAAGCCCATATCTTGGCTTTCACCTCAACCTGATGAAGCCACCTTACAATTTGAAGACAATTTGTGTAGATTACTTGGCTAGTATTCGTTGTCAGCAGGAATTTTATTTACATTTATTGTAACACTATTGTTCTACCCAGCCCACGACCATCATTAAGGCTGAGGACGAAGTCTCCCCTATCATATTTGAGGCTTCCACAGTAAGTATGCACATGATACTGCATACTGAGACCCATACCTTGACTTTCACCTCAGCCTGATTAAGCCACCGTACTGTTCGAAGACAAATGGTGTAGATTGCCGAAATAGATATTGGTTCTTGGCTGGCATTTCATTTTCATTTATTGCAACTTTTCTTGTTCTGCACAGTCCGTGGCTGTCAATGAGACTGAAGAAGTCCCACCTATTGTACTTGAGGCTTCTTCGGTAAGTATGAACATCAGACTGCATTCTAAGGCCCAAATATTGATATTCACCATGAGTGTGGAAATATTAGAATGTCTTAAATATTTTAATATTAAATTTTCAGTATTCATATTCAATCCAAAAGTGAGGTATTCCATATTTTCAAATATTCAAGGTGATTTGAATAATTGCTAAGATTGATTGTACGATCCAGTAACCTTGCTAAAAAATGACTGACCTTCCGTGCTTACAAGCGGTGCCGAGACTGCCAATCCTTTAACGAGTAGGTATTGCACAGAGGCACAACGGCAGCTAACAACGACCGCACCTGTATGCACAACTTTTGCGGGCCAACATGCGCTATCATGACAAATACAAGTACATGTTTGGCGGTGCTGTAGGTGCTCATGTAAGCATGCTGGTGTGCTACTTTTTTAACAAGCAGGACAACGTGCTGGCCTGGCATTCGCAGCCGCGTCATTGCAGAGGATCTCTTGAGCATGCACTGCACCAGCCTGATCTCGTGGAACAACTTCCTTTAAAATACTACGTAAAGTCTTATTGTATCAAACTTGGAGAGACCCCAAAATTTTGTTTGAATTATCAGATACAAACAGACGTACGGATTGGCGCAGCGCAATGGGAAAAGCACAGATGGCCAGCTATGCATTGTATTGTTGCCATATTTTTTATGCTAGTGGATCTGAATAATTTCACAAGTGCTGGCATGGAAGTGGCTTTATTTCTGGCTGTTAAAAATTTTATGGGCATGAATGTTCAACTAAAAGGAACCAAACCAGCTCATATTTATTGTAAGGATTAGCAATAAGTATGCATTAACATGATTAATTGAATGACTCAGTTTGAATTAGGCAGCTTTTGGATGCATTGAAAAGATAGTAGGCGAAGAAGAAATATATTTGAGTTAATAGACAGTTTTAATTGGTGTTTGAATTACTGAGTCTGATGTATCCATTATATGTTATCATAGGCTTTACCATGTGATATGTTGTCAATACAGTTACGATCTAATAAAGTCCCCAACGTATAGTGTTTCAGGCAGTGATCACATTGCTGGATGGTATAATGGTGTATCTTCTTAACCTAATAGTGTATTAAACAGAGTATCATTAGTGAAAGTGTGATTGTGTTGCGATGTTCAATATTCGAAGCTGGATATGTGTATTCGGTTCATTTTTGTAGATTTTGACATTCACCTCGCTCTAATGAAGCCACTTTACAGTTTGAGGGCACATTGTGTATATTGCAATTCTAGAGAATAGTTGTTGGCATACTATCACTTTATGACATCCACCACTTCGTGATTGCTGAATGTAAGTTATATGGGCAGGCATTTCATTTAGTCTAACACTATGCTCATGCTGCGCAGCCCATGACCGTCACTGACACTAAGGATGAAGTGTCCCCTGTCATACACGAGGCTGCCACAGTAAGTATGCACGTCATACTGCATTCTGACGCTTTGTGAGGCCAATATATTTGATATTCACCTCACTCAATGAAGCCCCCTTTAAACCTTGAAGACAAATTGTGTATATTACAAAACTAGATACTGGTTATTAGCGTACTGTCAATTTCTGGTATTCAACACTTAGTGCTGAATGTAGGTGATGTGGGCACGTATTTATTGATGCCTCAAGGCCAAATGGCATTACATTGGCAGTGAGCAAACAAGTAAAACAAATAAGCAACAAACACATTAAAAGAAAAAAACGTACAAACTGTTAAACATCTAGTGATGAAGTATTAGGTAGCTTTGTTTTAAAAAGTTGATGGCGTTGAAAGTTGTCCTAGCAGTGAGAGCTACATGAGCTTGTAATTGCTCAACACAGTGTAGAAACATCTTGTCGGTGTTTGTAGTGAGGCGCTCAAATAATCTCAGATTTGCATGTTGTGAAGCTTTCGTTGCTAGATAGTGACATTTGATGTAACCCTTACAATTATAACACATCACGGTGTCCATCAATTCCTTCAGCTATGAATTGATCAAAATTATGTAGAAATGCCTTTCTAAAGAATTTTGTTTTCTGGCCAGTTACTCCATTTTAATTTAAGTATATTGAAATTTGCATGTTAGAAAATACAGGTAGTCAAAATTCAATATTAACCTATCACCTTCTGCTACATCACTTGTAATTAGAACTGGTATAGCATGTAAAACACCATAATTTTATTTAACTTAAAGCTAGCTGCATTATACGTGCAGGGATTTAACATTTTCTTGCTAATACTTCCCTGCTTTGTCCTTGCCGTTAATTGGTTCTGACACAAACCTGATCTTTTGGTCTTGCTCAACTTACTGCTTCCCTTTGTCTCTTTAAATATCAGGTTTAAGACTTCTGCACCTAAAAATGTAATGTTTTATGGATCTTCAAGATGAAAGGTAGGGTATTAGCCATTTCGTTGCTGCTGTTCTCACTTGTGGCAGTTCTTTTCTTCAGCAGCAGGAGCTCATGAATATCTGATTTCTGAGAACAGGTTGCAAAGAAAGAGCGAGGCACACAGTGGGAGGATGTATTGCCAAACGACCACAGATATGCAAGAACTAGTGCTGCAATCACCCTGTACAAGCGTGAAATGTCTTCGTTCACCCTGAAGGAGGAAGACTGTCTTTTTTATACAGGCATCACAAAAGACGTCTTTCATAGCTTGTCAAAGGCCATCACTGTTGAAGGATCGAAGAATTTCATGAACATCTGTGTTGAGCATCAACTCCTAATGACATTGCTTCGGCTACGGCTAGGCCTTCTTTATGGGCTCCTGGCCAGAATCTTTCATGTGTCCCTTGGCCGAGCACACAGCATTGTCGGGCACGCAATGTCTGTGCTCTTCAAGGTAATGAAGAAAGTGGTACTTTGGCTACCAAGAGACGTAATAAGAGATAGCATGCCAGATTTTTTTGTGAACAGTGATTACGAAAGAACTACATGCATCACTGACTGCACAGAAGTTTTCCTGCAGCGACCAAAAAATTAATGGCTCGAGCGCAGACGTACAGCAGCTACAAGGCCCTCAACACAGTGAAATTCCTTGTGGCTATTGCGCCGAATGGTTACATTATGTACGTCTCAAATGCATATGGAGGACGTGCATCGGACAAATTCATTACAAGCGACTGCGGAATTGAAGATCTGCTGGGCCCTGGAGATGAGGTCATGGCAGATATAGGATTCAGCCTTAGCCAAAACCTTGAGCTGCAGGGTGTCAAACTTAACATGCCCACCTTCACAAAAGGGAGACCTCAGCTCGCGGAAGGAGATGTTACAAGAACAAGGAGAATCGCTTCCCTACGTATCCATGTTGAAAGAGCTATTAACCGCATCAAAACCTACAGGATATTCAGACAGGCACTCTCTATCAAGTCCAAGAAGACCATCAGCCAGATGGTCTTTGTTTGTGCTGGACTGTGCAATATGAAGCCTGCTTTGATAGCAAACAAGGAGTGTGCACATGCATAGAGAAGTGCATCTGTAGAAATTAAGGGGCCCTGTAACACTCCTTCAAGTAATACTCGAGTAATACTTGGTTGTAGAAAAGGAAGTCCTCTGTAGAATAAGGATGGGATGGAGCGCATTCGGGAGACGATTCCCAAATCTGGAAACTTGCCACTGTCACTAAATCTAAAAGCATTTAATCACTGCATTCTCCCAGCACTAATGTATGGTACAGAACAGGGGTGGGCAGTATCTCCATAGTATTTTAGAGATACTTTTGAGTATTTGTATTGCTGTATCGAGATACATTTGGAAAATGCATTTGTATCTCGGTAGTGAAATACTTTGACGATGTATTGCCTGTATCACGACACTATGCAGGACAGGGGTATCTTGTTACTTTTTTTTCCGTGAAGGAGGCGAGAGTGTTTCCACGTGGAAATTAGGTGCCATTCCGCTGCTGTTCTGCTCTTTGACCCCTCTCTTGTGAGCGGTGTCCCGCCACGTGCGGGACAGGTGTGTGGATAACGCGTAACTCCACAGAAAATGTTTTTCCAGACTATTCTCGTTCGCGAGTCTTGTGTTGAGGCCGAACCGACAATGTCTAGATGACGGCCTATTTGAGGTGCTGCTGCTGCTTAAGTGTAATTACCACGCCAAACTTTTTAATAACACATATCTCTGATAAATAAATGCATACCTTTTCTCAATTCGTTCGTTAGTGATTCCAGCGCTTCGCTTGAGCTATGCTATGTGTAGCATAGCTAATACTGTTGCCGCCAAGCATGTCGATTTCTGTGTACAATGTGTGGTACTCTTCCTGTGATACAGTATAATTTTTGTTGTAACTGATATCTGTACATTTGTCTTTATTAACAATTATGTACAGTATAAGCCTCCTTTGTAATGCCTTAATGGCACTCAGAGTACTGTGATAAATTATGAATAAATTGCAAGTTTCAATGTGCTACAACGTTTTAAATATGCTGCACTTAATAAATGTATTAACGGAGTATGAACATCCTCGACATAGAAAACAGTATTTCAGTGTCAGTATTGCTGTATCTGAATTCCGGAATACTTTTTTCATCATTTTTGCAAAAGTGTTTCCGAAATATCCTGCTACGTCAATTACAAATGTGTCTCAGTATCTGTATTTTAGGCTTCCAAACCGTGTATTTCGATATCTGTATTCCGGAATACATTTTTGGCTATATCTGCCCAGCCCTGGTACAGAAACAAGGAGGATAACTGAACTATTCTTGAAGATGAAACTAAGGAACACATAGCGGGGGCGCATCCCAAGTGTGTTTCTGTAACCACAGCCTTCAATAATATTTCCGAGGTGCCTGCTCCAACTATTGTTTTCCGGCTTTGAAGTCGCAAATTTATCCTCAAAACGGCTATTTTTCCTTCTCTGTAAGTTGCTTGAAAAGAGCAAAGGCCACTTCCATCACTGTAATAGCCTTCTGCCATTCTGTTACTGCTAATAAAGAATGACTTAGGAAGTGTGGTGTGATGTTTGGTGTGGTTGAGTGCTGATATCACACTTCTTACACATAGTGACAAATTCAAAGCCCTGCCTCTCCGAGTGTGACTAGAGTGAGGCAGCAGACCAGAGTACCTGTTTTGCTGTTTTAATGCGGACACTTATGCAGAGAAAACAGCAGTAGGAAGTGCTACGTGCTCCACTTCATAGCCATCCACGTGTGTTCAGCATTGTTACAAGAAAGGCATGAGAAGCACCACAAACCTGGAACTGATTTGCTGTGGTCCAAACTGTGGGCTGATACTAGTAGTACTAGCTGGTACTGCTGCGCGCATACTCAAGTGAACTGGAAGACACCTTTGAGTTTTAAATTAGGCATGCTTGCAGTGAGTGCCACATTTCATTATGGAATAGCTGTACCAAGAATTATGGCAGTAGCAACCCTTACATCTGGCTGTTGAAACAGCTCGATGTAGTAGTTGTTCTGAATAAAGCGACATTTCTAGAGTAGTGTGTATAAAATTACAATATATTTATGTACATGAAGTGTATTATATACCTCTTGAAGAATGTGCATAAGATAACAAGCATATAATGAGGACTCTGGGCAGCAATTTGTGTTTCATACACCTTTTCTCAGCAGAAAAGTGTGCACAAACAGCGAGAACAGCTCCCCTGACTGACACACCGTTTGGCACAAACACAAGGCTACAGTTGCACAGTCACGAAATCCCGATACAGTGGTCACATGAGTCCAAGCTGCATATACATTCTCTCGCCAAAATATGTTATGAACAAACACACACTGAGAACAGTTAAACTAAAAGGCAACACAAATCTGAAGCTTTGCATAGTTTGTTGCAAAATCACACTAGTGTTCAGAAAGAAAAAATCCCATTGCAATGAAATATTGTCTATAATTCTAGCCCTATCCCAGCACAAAAGCACAGCAACTTCATACCGATTTGTGAAACAATCGAATAAGAACTTCAATAATGGCAACGTGAAACTGAACATTTTGTGAGAGTTAAACGAGACTTTAGAATGCAGGCATCAATAGTTCTCCCTGATATTTAGTAAAAATCGATAAATTTAAACCATACTAAAGATCAATACAATGTTAAACCTTACCAAAGAAGATCAACGCACTGTACCGAAATAAGCCCGTATACAGCACCAATTTCACTATTCGAAGTACTCTTTTGTCATAAACATGCTTTTGCTTGCTCGTCAGCATGTGAAAAAAAAAGGTGGTTTTCAAAAACAATTGTAGCATTGTGGTATGTTCAAAACACGAGTGAAGATGTTGTAAATCAGGACTCTACACAAGGAATATTACAGCAATGAGAGAAACAGTATTAAAGGGGCCCTGAAATCAAATTTTACTCGCCAAATTTTGCACTGAACTGGGTTCCTTGTATCGTCCCGAGATAAATGCCATTATCACTGGCGCTACAATCATGACTGAGTGTTGCATCCAGCCAACATACAATAAAAGAAAGTTCCCTAATTACTGTTAGAGCATCCAACTTGCAGCAAACTAAATTAAATGCTATCGCTTATACAGTGGAAAATGAGAAATGCAGAAGATTAGAAATCAACAACCTGGACATCGAAGCTGACATCTTCACAAACATTCAAATGTACATTACAGTTTACAAATGTTCACATAATCAGAGGAAAGCGGTAGCGATTTCTTAGCGTAGCGCCTCTCTGCTTCGGGAAGCAGCTCCTTAACATAGAATGTCTGGAGTCTTGCCATGCATGCACTCACAAAACCTTCAGAAAATGGTACTTGTAGTACTCTGTCACTTTCTACGCTCCAGACGTAAAAGTAACACATCTTCCTTCCCGTACAAAACATTTGAAATTGCACTTGTGAGTAATAGCCATTAGGGCCATTCTCAGCAAGGAAATAATTGCCTGCAGCAAATTTGACATCATAGTTGCCTTCTTTAACCAGTGTGATACAGTCAATCACGTAGGGGCATTTAATTTCCAATAGTGCTCCACAGCTGTTCAGAAGGCCGTCTGGAGATGCAGACAGCCACGGAACATCGCGACACACAACTGTGCCACAGGGTGTGACAGTCAGACCAGTATTCTCTGCGAACTGGGTACTCAGAACATGTTCATATTTTTTCCATGCTTTGTTGCAGCATTCCCTGAAAAGCTGGAGTTCAAAATTGAGTTGAATGCATTTGTGCAAGGCGTCTTGCTCCTTTTAGGGACTTTTTTGATGTTGGACGCAGTCAGGCGAATGCGCCTTGCCGCATGCCACACAGCTGAACTCTGGCTCCTGGTGTTTTCCTCGAGAGCTGCTGCCGCTGCAGGTGACAACTCCACAAACTCCTTATAAAAGGTGTTGCAAGGTGCACAGCTACCAGGGAGTATGTCAATGTCGTCGTGGGGGGCATGCAGCACAGGTTGATCACTTCCTGGTCTGGCCAGCCGGCGTGCAGCATTGAATGTCTCATACAACAGTGTCCCTGAAAATATAGCAAAATATACTGCTGCTGCAACACTGTGCTTAGCAAAAGCTATTTACCTTCACACAATTCACTTCAAGTCAGATGCTGTATGTGAACTCTGAAAATTAACAGCAAGTTTATATTCATAAAGATTTCACAACTTTAAGCAAGGAAGGCCATTAATGTAGTGCATACGTTCACCAGAAATGAAATCGGTGGCCCTGCCAGGTAAAGAGATCTGCTTATTTGTCTCTCACTGCACTGCTTTATCTCCCAATTTAGTTTCCGGCACATTTTTTTGTGTAACACTTTCCGCTTACCTGGAACGTTGAACAGTCCGGCGTAACCAGAATCACGATGCAATTCCTGTATTTCTTGCTTTCCGAGTGGCACAAGCATATCTCGCGGCTGACGCTGTGCCAAGGGGTCGGGGTCGACAGATGTCCTCGGCAATTTGAAGTTTATATCTTCTATGTTTGAGGGCTCGACGTTCCGTTTTGTGCCCTTATTCCACGCTGCCGCAAAATCCGTGCACGCTTTGCCGGTTAGGCCACGGGAAACAGCGCTTTCGATCTTCCATAACACAGCGCCGACGTGGCTACAAACTCTGCCTTGGCCAGCAACGCATGTGTAGCCCGCGCGAAGCACTTCGCCGGAGGGCCTTGCGGAAACCCAGGTGAGATGGGGCCTTCTGTTTACGGCTTGCGATGGTGTCACTTCACCAGAACAACCTCGTCGTTGACTTTATGCGCCAGTAACTGACCCACCCAGCCGGATTGCACGTAGTTGTACGACTCCAGTGCCTTGTAATTGCACACCTGGCGAAGATCACACGCATTCGCCTCGACGAGGTAGTAAGCAATGTTCAGTTGACCTATTTCCGGCCACTCGCGCGTGTCATCGACCCAGTCTTCTATACCGTCGGGGTGGGTGTAGGCCAATGTGTCTGTGAAAAACTAAGACAGCGAGATGTTCACTGCTGACAAATTTACGCGCTGTGAGAGAGCATGCGCGGAAGCGAGAAACAAGACCACAGTTTTCAATGCCAAGAGAGAAACGCGATAAAAAGCTGCAAGGAAAAAAAAAAACACTCGACTTACCAGTTATTAACACTTAACGCCGTGATCGACCTGCGCTTGCTGCTGCTGATGCCGACGACGAAGTACCGCCGTTCGCAGACGCGGAGCTCATCTTGCGTCGCGAGTGCCAATTTGCGCCGGTGAATGGTGAAGGAAGCAACAAATCGGTCACTCACAGCGACGATGCTTGCCAAAATAGAGAAGAACCAGCGAACACAGTCTCTGACACGACTCAACTTCCACAAACATAACGTGACGGCTCGTTTCTGCACAGCCCGTCATGGTGACTTCGCCAAACTTGCGCGTTAGGTGGCGCGCATGCCAATATGGTGCCCCCCTGGCGCAGAAATTTGAAAACTTGTATAGCCAGCAGGCAAACTGGCTACTTAACTGACTCCCTCTTTTGTCTAGCTAGTTTGAAAGACCTTGTGATCAGCAGCTATGTCGCATGATTTAGCAACATAAATGTCTAGGTTAGTTAGTCGGTTACCGTTAAAGCTTTCTGTTCAAACGTTGGGCCCATGACAACATGACTTAAATAGCGTTAATTAGCAGTGCGCATGACTAACCTTTGAGGTTCATTAAGGCCGACGGCCCCTTGAAGCCATGCACTGTACTTTCGCTGACAAATGCAATATGCATGTCTCTAATAACTTGGCTGTGTGTCCTTGCCTCAGCCGGTTGACCAGTGTAGCGCATGCCACCTGAAAATGTTGGCACGTTTTTACAAAGCTACTGCACTAAGTGAGCCACATTCAGCAATAACGAAGGCATTCAGACAAGAGTTCTACATACAATACAACCCTGCCTGAACTCTACACTTCCATCCTACAAAATGTAAGGGCATTCAAGGCTTATGCTTATGCAAATGTATTTTGCAGTGCTACATTAGCACTTTACACAAAGTCAAAAGTTTACTTTATGAAAAAAATGTTCGTAATAATAAGTACTTAAATATTGCAACGTAGACCTCCTGGAGGTTAAAGTGCACCACTTCAAAGGTAAGCATGTCTATTTTTATAGCGACACAGCTACCAAGCACTCTTGGCAGCTGTCACTAAATTCAGACAGCTGTGCTGTCAGGGCCTCTTAGCAGGTGCCTGTGTTTCTTTCCAACAAGCCTGCTCCTATTGTGGTGCCACGTCAGAATTTCTTGGCCATGATATCAAAATGGGCACACACATTTTGGTGCCATATCTATATGAGTTGTTATAGTCACAGGGACAGTGCGGTATTTTTGCTTCTGAAATCATAGGTAACTATGGCGTTGTTTTCTTCAAATAAAATTAACACCGACTTAAGCTTTTCTATGCTACTACAAAGATGGCCATCCCTAGCTACCGAAAGGCTTGTCTTCTTTTCATCATCACATGGTGTTTGTGTGTACGTGCACACAAGCTGATGCGCTCAGTCAACACATTAAGGGCATGAATAGACATGAATTTTTTCAAGGTTATGGAACCTTGAAAAAAGTAATTATCTTTTTTGGGGGGGGGGAGAGCATACGTAATGACAAAAAGCACAAGAATATGACATGGGAAGAGGATGCAAAGCAAGACAAGATCTTGTGACGGGAGAACAGCACAAACACACATGACAAGACAGACAGACTGCTTCTGGTTAGGGCACATGGTCCAGTTAGGATGCATGCATTGGACCCCTCCTCTTTTTTTCTCTTTTTCCTGGCCAAGAAAGCATATATATTTGTTCCACCAAAGTGAACACTTATGTTAGTCGGGACCTAGTCCAGCCTGTTTCTCTTGTTCAGTTTGTTTGCGCTGTTTTCTGTCATGAAGCCTTACCAACAAGCTCAAGCTCAAACCCTTCTAAACAAAATATCTAACACACCATGAATTGGCAATAAACACCCATGTCACACAGCCATTACCCTAACACTATGTAACATTGGCCCGAAAGAGACCATAAAGTTCTCAGATAACCTCAAGTACGAGATATTGATGCATAATGTGCCTGTCCTGTCCTCACTTATTCTCTCTTATTAGCTTCTATTCATTCTAGCACATCGCATCAGCTTCCTCAGAGGAACTGAAATCGTACATGATGCAATGAGTGGCAAGGCTGCCCTTTAACTTTTGAAGGTTGCTACTTCACAAACTATCACTGAGGAATCTAGCGGAAGGCTGTCCAGCAGAGTGTTTGCAGCACTCCAAAGGAATTCCGTACATGGCACGGTCGTGAGCAATATCAACGGACTTGGATTTACACTTACTTGATCATCTCCAAGATTTTCTTTCTGCAAAGGCTGCCAAGCAAGTTAGCACATAAAACCACAGATATAGCTGCATGAACAGATATTTTTTGTGATTATAAGATATGTTGTAAATGTACAGAATCTTATTTACTTGTTTTGTCAATGTGCTCAGTCATATGGGCAGTTGGCCTATAGAACAAATTTTCTACCATGGCAACCTGTGCATTGATCCAGATTTTTACAAGCATAGAACAGCATGTACCATAGTGTGGCAGAAAACAAGGCCAAAAGAAGAGATGGAAGCAAACAGTTGCGTCCATGTGCCCCTTCTTGTGTCTTTGTTTTCTGCTGCGCAGTGTTGCAAGCAATTCCATATTAGTAAGCAAAGCCTACAATAATACCCTCTTCAATAAGCAAGTTACCTGGATCTAAGCTAGCAACTTGCTCATCCAAAGTGGGAAATATGTTTTTAAGCTAGCTGTGCAGACTAACAAGCAACCTGATAGAACACAAAGTAACTGTGGCTACTCAAAAGCAACTGTGCAAGTCAATTGAATATTTTGAGCAAATAAACATTTGCGCCACACATTATGCATGATGTCTACACATTGAAGGCTTTCACTGCTTTGCAAGTCTTCGTTCAAGCCACACATTATAAGCGTTGTCCAAGCTCTTTCTGTGAGAGTACCGCTAAAGTTTTAGGGAGAATTTTAAGTGAAGTCACCACTAGAACAGAAGAACACCACTGCTGAACAGTAAAAAGGTGGTCAGCAGATGCCTACGCATCTCTTACCTTCTCTGTGTGTTGCCACAGCAAGGCAGCGGGGACAACCATGTTGACCATCGAATTGCACCATGTTGAGGACGGCAGCACGTGCTGGTGCGTCCACAGCACAACAGAGCACAAATGCTTTTGACCGGTGCATTTTTGATTCGGTCTTCCACACAAGTGGGTCCATGTTCTTCAAGTTATCGACAGACTTTGCCAAGAAAGGCTGCATATTGGGATGGGTGCTCCCGAACTACAGCGCAATCAAAATAGAATTCTGCAGTCGTGTGGCAGCTGGCAGTTCATTCACTACAATTTGTAGTGGCCACACTGATGTCTTCGATGACTTGAACACAGGACTACCATCTGTGTTTATGGTCAAAGTCAAGTCATCAGAGCCGAGGTTTTCTGCTGCTCTAAGTTCCACAAAACAGGCACCACTGGTAATGTCTGTAACTGTATCACTTTGCTGAGCTCTCCTTGACAAACCTTCTTCCAGGCTTTGCTTGGTCCTGTCGATGAGATAGCCTAGCTGGCTTCTTGTGTCCAATGTTACAAAAAACTATCCTCTAGCGTGCACTTTAGAGACGCTTTCTTTCTTGTCGCAAGCAGCGCACACTGCATCGCCGCTGTCCACAGACAACACAGATTGGCAAACATCGCATAAATACCAATAGGTCACTAAATCACTTTTTTTGTTGCCCACAGCTTTCTGACTGTGTACTTATTCCACGGCAACACGTCAACACCGGCTATAGCGTTCACAAGCGCAGCCAGATCGCCCAACGCTGTCCCTGTCAAGCGATGCGAAATTGCGAATTACATGGCCATCGCGGCAGCTCCTGCCTTTGAAGTGCCAAGGTTCGGTAGCTTTTGCGAGCTTAAAGAGGCAAATGCCGTGGCCAGAACCTCATCTTCACAATAGCGCGGTGGCGATCCGCCATCGTCAGATGCCGTGGTGTCAGACTCTTCTGCTTCATCGAGCAGAGCGCTTTCTGCAGCCTCGACAGGCGAAGTTTCCTGAAGGCGACGGTTGCTAGTGCAGGAAGATGGTGTGTCACCCGTGCACGTTGACGACTCTGCGTTTCCGCATGCGCTGTGAGACGGTCCCGCCAAGCTCTCTGCCTCTTGCAGGCTTTGCGCGTTTTGTCTACGTCTGTAAAAGTCGTCTTGGGCACGGCGAGCTGGCTGCTGTGATGCAAGTACCGCTTGCGCGGTTTCTTTGCAGGAACGGTCGCCATCGGCTAAGGCGACCGAAAGACGCCACAAACGTGGTGCTGCTACCCTTCAACCTGGTCGTAGCTGGAGGAGGACAGGTGGGACGGGTAGTACAATGTGGAAGAAGCGCCCTAGCTGCGTATGAGCTCACCGCGCTCACTGTCTGTGCGGAAGGGAATGGTGCTGCGAGTTGCCCGGCGTGGACTGGTTTGCAGCATTTCTGCACGGCAGATTCGTACACAATAGCGGCGACACCCGCCGGGACTGCATTTGTTAGGTGTAGCGCATGGGGTGTGCTGCACGCATGTTCTTGGCTACCAAAGACACCTGCATATAGTACCTCCATTCCTTCCTTCGCGCTCTTTAGGCTCCATACTACATTCTGCCTGGAGCTACTTGCAGCACAGGTTTTCGCGTAAGCTGAATCACCCGATCTAGGTCAACACGCGAAACGCTACATTGCACATAACAACCGCAGCGAGGGTGTGCTGCGTTGCAGGCTTTGCAAGACAAAAAACGAATTAGCAAGGAAGGAGACAAAGGAACAACTTTATTAAGTGAGATATTTGTTACGCATACATTTCTAATTGGTTGTTCCTACACGTGCATACAGTGTCTTATGCAGTATGTGTTATTTTCTTAGTCTTATGCAAAGTCAAAACTGTAGAGTATGCTGCCTGGATTGGTGGCTGTGCTGCCTCTTCTTCAAGGCACCATATTTTGTGCAACTGTAATAGATCCAGATTTTATGATAGTCAGAAAAACACAGCACTTTAGGCCATAACACACTTCTTGATTGAGCTCCTATAATATAGTGCAAGAATTGTTCTGGACAGCGCGACTGCAACCTTAATGGCAGCAAGCGCTTTTGTATGCATTAAAAAAGGCCCTTATAAAGTGAGAGGCCTTATGGTGTCTAGTATGGCCAGGGTAACATTTCATTAAACACGCAGGAATCAGTAAGAATTTGACAGTAAAGTTTACAAAGAATAACTTGCGGTAGTAGGACTCAAATCCACACCATCAACCAATCGGATGGGCATTGCTTTGTTGGTGTGTATGCTCGATCCTATCAATTACTGATTGTCACTTCATTTATTTTATTTATTTTTTTGCCAATTATTTGTTACCACTTCACGTCATGCAAGATTGCAGAAGATTCTCATTCTCTCAGTGATTTCTTTTGTCCGCAATGTGTACTGTGTTTATGTGGTTGTTGTAAAACTAAGTCTGCTTCCTTGCTCCCCCTTTCCCTTTCACTCATTTGCACAAGACACTTGTGTTTCAGCAGCAATTTCGGGCTGCTTGGTGTAAGTCACTGCAGGTACTGAGATCTTAATTACATCCCAATGCCCTTTGCGAGTGCTGTTTAATAGATAACATCTTTCTTACCTTGCTTGTGGTTTTCAATGGTTAAGGCTGGTGAACGACCTTCAAAAAGGGACCGAAGAAAAAGAAAGCGAGAAGCTTCTAGGGTGGAACTTGAAGGAATACTAAAAGCTTTCAAGGAGTCAGAGGACCATGACAGGGTAAGCAATATTTATGCAAGCACAGCAGTCTGTTGTAACATGGGATACCGAGAGGGACACAAAATAAGCAAAAATTATTTCTCTCATATTGGTATGCTGCCTCTTGACAGTACCAGAAGCATCACTTCTGTGAGAAGATGCTTGGTGAACTAGAAAACGCGGAAAAAAATGCAGAAGGCAGTGCGACTCTTGAGACCCATAGAGTAAAACACTGACGTCACAGCTGTTTCATGGCTTATGCTAAGGCCTACACAAGTGCTTGTTTGTAACAGAAAAAAGTTATATTACTGTAAGGAAGCTAGAGGCTTAGTATAGTATGTTTCAGAAAATTTATGAAACCATGCAGTGTGGCAAGCATACTAGAAAAAGAAATGGAGCGTGCGATGTCATCTCTTCTGAGTATCTGTGTGAACTTCAAATATGAACCATTGTCCTTCATATTCTCTTTTTATGCCTAACACATCAATATTAAAGATAATAAAAGTTTCCAAGGGACAAATTATCAGTCCAAACAGCTTCACCTTTTCGCTTTAGTGTCCCATTAAATGTGATAGCAAACCTTCAGTTAAGGAATGCTTCGATTGAACCTTCAAAGAATAGATTGCCTTGCTCCTTTATGTGTTGTGTGTCACTTGACAACAGGTACAGTGATTATGCCCATGTGTGCTCAGTTTGTAAACATTGTGTATTTTAATGTGATAGTGACAAGGAGCTCATGTTGCAGAAAGTCTGGTGTGCGGCGGAAGTGCCATTTTCCGTTGCAGGAAAAAAATACAAAAAAGAACATCCACAGCCACCTTTACCACGCAGGCCCTCCGCCAGGGTAAACATGCTTTAGTGAACAAAACTGAATTTCTCAAAGTAAAATCTATCAGGAAAATTGTAGCCTACTAAACAACAACGTAAACAAATGATAGCTTGGATTGTAATTGGAAAGTACATAATTCTGTTACAAGCCCGCTTTCCAGCATTTCAACCGTACCACAAGTGGTGTGCCCAGGCAGTGCCATCTATATAGAGAAGGCATTGGCCTGGGTAGGTTACTCGTGCAAACATCGGGCATGTAGTGCTTGCTTCCTTGGCAGCATCACTAATAGAGACGTATAAGAATGCCCTGGTTTGAATTAATGTTCTGCCCATTTTAACACAACAGCGTTGTGAACAAGGCCTGGTAACGCTATTCCGTTATGCTCTTAAAGGTGAAGCTTAAGCGTTCTCCAAATTCCTTGTTTGGTGTGTGGTGCAAGCCAACCTGGTAAATTACTGCTTGTTAATTAATGCTTTACCAGCAATCCTATGACAGTCCGTGGGATCTCAAACATTATGAAAGTGCATATATTCAAGACACTGGTAGGTTTTAGTGGGTCCTTTCATGAACACTGCATAGTCCTTACCCCCATCAAGTTTCCTTGTAATTGTCAGTTTTTAGTTGTGTACTACTGGTTTAGGGATATTAGTAAGTTGTGAATCATGATAAGAGAATGCCCCCCTTATGAGCATTAGTGCATCCTTATTCTTTGGTGAAATTGCATAAGTAGGCCTTGTGTGAATAATTGTCCTAGATACACAGGGCCTCTTGGGCATATTTTCGGATCTGGGAACCATTCTTGAACTCTTGTTTGCTCTCATGAAGCTTGCACTTAAGAAAGACAGTCCTCAATATTTAAGTCATTCTTTCACACCATTCACAGTTAAACTGCCTGTGTCGTTGGTAAAAAGGCAAAATATCACTAAATTGTACTTGCATTTCTGAGTGCAAAAAAATTATTGTAATTCTTATCTGAAAAGTGTATTTTTCATTAGCACTACTTGGAGCGGTCTTGTTCTGATGGATTTTTCGAACAGCACACTTAATGCGTATGTGACTCAGTGTTGGCTGTCAAAAGCTAATTGCTTATAGTTTGTTAGTTCTGCAAATGCCAGCACGGTTCGTGTGGTGTCATGTCTCATTACAGTCCGAAGCAAGTGATACTGACAGCCGACCAGTAAGTCGCGCTGAGGGGCTTCAAAATGAAGCCCTCATGAAGCCCCTCAGCATGACTTGCTGAAAGTTTTGGAAGAGGAGATTGCAAATCTCAAGAAGGAGCTGGCAACAAAAGATGAAGCCAGCAATAACCTTGTGCAGCTTCTTGAGGAAGAAAGGGAGCGTACAAGGCGGTTGACGGACGCCCTCCTCAGCAAGTTTGGTAAGTTGGAAGCTGATGCAAGTGTTGCATGACATGTTGAAGTTATCGAACATTCCTCAGGTTTGTAAGGAAGCCTGAATTGCTTTTGGGCTGCTTTAACTATCCTTCTCTCTTCTTGTTCTTTCCTTCCTCCCATTTCTCTTTTCTTATGTATGGCTGTAGCGCTTGATAATTCTGTGCCTGTTAAGATGCCAAGACAACAACAGGGAGTTGCCATTGCAGAGTGTCCCAGACTGCCAACGCTGAGGGTACCAATGATTTAGGCTGTCGACACGACTCGCATTGCGCAGCACCAGCTACTTTCATACCCCGTTCACAATAATGTGCAACACTGTCAAAGCTAGGGCTAATGCTGTACTGCTGTGCACTTCTGCGACCAAAAAGTAGTGCATTGCTTGCGGTGAGCGGAAAGCAATAAATGCCTCGCTGGCAGCCTTAAATCACAATAAATTTCTCTTCAGCATGATAAAACATGCTTGTATGGCTAGTTTGTATTTTATGTTTGTATTGATAAACAGTGA